>OY755235.1:81039063-81057162 GCA_963576725.1 Azorinus chamasolen | reverse complement strand
CTGATATTTCAGGGCTCCTCTCTGATATTTCGGGGTTCCTCTCTGATATTTCAGGGCTCCTCTCTGATATTTCAGGGTTCCTCTCTGATATTTTAGGTTTCCACTCTGATATTTCAGGGTTACTCACTGATATTTTAGGGTTCCACTCTGATATTTCAGGGTTCCTCTCTGATATTTCAGGGATCCACTCTGATATTTCAGGGTTCCTCTCTGATAATTTAGGGATCCACTCTGATATTTCAGGGTTCCTCTCTGATATTTTAGGGTTCCACTCTGATATTTCAGGGTTCCTCTCTGATATTTTAGGGTTCCACTCTGATATTTCAGGGCACCTCTCTGATATTTCAGGGTTCCTCTCTGACATTTCAGGATTCCTCTCTGATATATTAGGGCTCCTCTCTGATATTGCACGGTTCCACTCTGATATTTCAGGGTTCCTCTCTGATATTTCAGGGTTCCTCTCTGATATTTCAAGGTTCCTCTCTGATATACCCCTTCGCTGACGTGGTGTAGTACACCCTATGTGCCGGGATCTACTTCAGCGCGTACTCGGCAGACCTACCAGGCTACATAAAATTTCTCATTACTCCACTAATAATCACGCAATCTGCACGATTTTTTCGCCTGCTGTTTTAAAACACTAATTTCAATACTTCCTGAAAGTTTCATTGATATATTATCACTTCTTCCATGCAAAACCACAGTGTAGACGTTCCACAACGGCTAACCATTAGATTCAATTGGAATTTAGTAGGAATCTGTGTTAAATATGTTAACTTTTTGATAAAACACGTATTTTCTACCCATTACACATATTACATATAAGGGAAACCATTCAAAATGACTGTCACTTCAAATGTAAGAGATAAGTTGCTTCCCTTAGACAATAACATAAGTTTACATTTGAGGTGTTTCATAAACACTTAAAATATACAAAACTGATTTGTTTATATGCTGAAAAGTAGTATATCGCAAAAAGCCCCATCTAATTACCGTTTATAATGACAAAACCGTCATGTGTTTGATATCGCCGATCCCGGTTTTACTCCCCGATGTTTCAGTTTTATTCGGGTTGGGTTTTAGTTTCGTAACTGTTCGCCCTATTCGCGATTCTCCGACCACTTCCGAGAAAGCTATTACGTAAACAATGGAGGGATCGGGTGATCATCGGTAAAACGCGGAAGAATTTAACGGAAAAGGCCGATAATATTGTGTTGTAGAACAAAAATTATCAGCATTGATGAAATCGGTTTATTTGTATCACAGGGACATTTTTCGATATAAGTTCAAATTGGGAACCTTCATAATAATGACAGAGCGTAACAAATATCAAGTTTTATGATATTATTGAAAATATGCGATCATTGTAGGGACTTCCTCTTTAACATAGATCGTAATGAACCCGAGTCTAGCTCGGGTTATAGCACATAGGAAACACTTCTCGCCCGATATATTAGGGCTCCTCTCTGATATTTTACGGTTCCACTCTGATGTTTTAGGGTTCCACTCTGATATGTTAGGGTTCCTCTCTGATATAATAGGGCTCCTCTCTGATGTTTTAGGGTTCCTCTCTGATGTTTTAGGGTTCCTCTCTGATATTTCATATACTCCTAATATTCACTAACTGAGACACGGGCAAAGAGTGTAGGCCCAGATCAGGGAGCGCATGTTTATTGCACCAATCGGTCGTAATGGTTGTGACAACCTTCATTATGTTTGCAAGGTCCACGCACACACGCACGCACGCACGCACGCACGCACGCACGCACCCCACCCACACGCACAAATGGACGGGTTCTATAATTCAGTTTGGACGAGATTACTTAATACAATATGAAAGTAAAACGGGTTGACCTGAAGAACGTACTCATACGAAATTGAAAGTTATTAAGAGACACGTATTGCATGAAAATTGTGATTAATCCATGTTGGAGTTTCAGAACTACCCATGGACATAGAAATGTACAGTAGAACCTCTCTAAAACAACCGCTTAAAAGGTAGTCTAAACGTGATTTTATTACAGTTGGTAGCTCACTGTAGGACGATAATTATGCAGAAAGCTCCTATACGGATTTTCAGCATGATTAAGCAACCGCATGCTTTTAACACCCATATATTAATGAATTGAATGGTCGCTTTAGATCGGTTCTTCTGTATTTGCAAAATAAGTTCCATCTCATAAAACTACCACTGATGTTGTACAATGCTGAATAATACACTCGTTTACTGGTTTCAAAGGGATAAATCTATGTGTTATAATAATTATAAGCTGAGAGCCAATGTTGAATTCCGACCTGCTGCCCTGAACAAACTTACCTAATGTAATGGAATAATAGACGGTTTAAATCACGTTATACTTTGACGTGAAGTCAATTCTGAATAATGAGTGGTTGCATAATGAAGGATGGCAAAAACGTATATAGAATTTGTCTATTTCTGCTGTATATATGGTTTTATATGATAAATATATTCCTGTATGCGTGTTTCTTTCAAATCATTTTACTGAACTCGTTATCGGCAACATAATAAAACGCTAAATAACGTTTGTCTCTTATCATTTTGATCACACAGCTTAATAAATGATTAGAAAGCTACACTCATGTAAGAAACTTTGTTTCAATATAAACAGACATACAAACTATATAATTATGTCATTCTTAACAACATCACACCAAATACAACACATAAAGACGAAACCAATGAACACTGACGCACTTATTATTTTCATACTTAATAGTTTTAGTGTTTACTTATGTAGTAAAGAGATATCCCACCAGTGTAAGCAGAATTGACTTTTGAATTCATATTAAAAGCAGCATGCAATACTGTTAATTATTGTTATTCATATATAGTAAATAAATAGAAACCTGTACAATGAAGTCTCACAAGTACGACCACTCAAAACAGGGAATAAGCTATGCAGAACATTCCTATATGAATTTCTGCATTACTTTTGCCCGACATATAACAACCATTTGCTTTTAAAGACTTCTATGTTAATACAGTATACGGTCGCGCTAGTGAGGCTGTTACAAATTAACAAAAAGTGCATTCCCTTTCCATTCCGGAAAACAAAAGGGACAATTAAGCATATTATAACGAAACTGAACAGTCTAGAAATGTAATATCAAGCAAAGACTATATGAATCGAAAATGAAAGTTTGTCTGTGTCAATACATAGGGTGCATTGTAATTAATGAAGTAATGCTTAAACAAATTTCCAGTTTACGACAGCCTATTTATGTATACATGAAGCTTTTATAAATATAACATAGTGGCTAATACTTTTGTCTGTTCTGTCCGAATGTTCATCTGTGTCAAAACCCCTTTCGAGCTACTTCATTTATGTTTTGTTTTCTCCTTTAACCATTTGCCTATGACATAAAATTTACACACATTCTTCCCAAACCCTCTAGTTATTCTTCAGGAGGGGAACCAGCTTATTGTTTACATTGGAATATTGTCGAGGAAAACTAACTGAAATTTCTGTGTAACTACGATCCTGTCTACATCCTGACTGACAGCAGTTACAGCTGAAGCGCAGGTATAGTCGGAACTGTATACGACAAAAAGTCCGCGCTTTCGATTTGTGACTTTTGGTGAAAGTTTATTCTGTACATGTACATGGGTGAACATGCAAATTCAAATTATACACGCAAGGGCTATGTGCAGAATTTTGTCACGCTCTAGTGCACATGTGCTTATCGTACCACTAGTAGTTTCGTTGAGCTGGCTGAAAATAGGGGAGAAAACAGGCATTGGACTTATCGCAAAGATGGCAACAGTTGTCGACCTTGGTCACACGGATCCTAAGCTTATCGTGCAAGACGGATTGCTCAGGATTAAGTCAGAGAGAGACTCTCAAGGCAACGGGTGTGGTGATTATGTTGAAGACGATTTCACCCAAGCTCCACGGCCCCAACAGTTCTATCAAGATCTCGACGTCAATTTAGATGGGCTTGCACGCGATCTCTATGTTAAGGAACTTCTCCATTTATGCAAGAACGATTATAGTATGGTAAACGATTATCGCGAGAGGCTGGCGGAAAAAGCAAGGGGCTTTCCAGAATGCCCCGAAACCAGGCTAGTGAACAGGCGCAATTCTTCTCATGCATCACGTGAAAAAAAGTGCGCGAGTGACTGCTACATTATCAGTGCATTCCTGAGTGGCTAACGCAACAGAGAAATATTCGACGTATTTGCGTCCACGCAAAACACAGGCAATGAAACGGTAGTGATAGAGGAAGATCCTGATCCGAGAGATCTGAACAACGAATTGCTCAAGCCCGACGCCCTTGCACTGCTAACATCTGAGATTTCTTAAATCTCCAACAGACAGAAAACGGATTCTTGCATAATGAGTGACCTGCGAAATGAAGTAGCCCAGATGTCTACCAGGTTTCGGACATTCCAGGGGACACTCAGCAGCATATTATCGAAGACCCCGATACAGCCTTCAACGTCACAAGTAGCCAAACTACAAAGTGACATGGGTAAACTGGGATCCAGCATAGCAGTCATGAATAAGCGATTTCTGGACGACACACTGAGTAACCAAGTCGAAGGTATCGAAGGGGATAACAGAGAGGTTCGGAACCAGGACAAAACGTACACAGAGGCTGCGGTATTACATGTGGGTGAAACGGGTCAGAACCATATTGTCAGTGCCGCCGCAAGTGTAGTGAAAAGTAGCAAAGAGTTGGAGGCAGTCGAAATTCGCGATGGTCATGTAGACACATCGACACGGACTCAATCCGAGGTTAAGAACGGTAACGGAGGGAAACGTTCAGTGGCGAAAACCGCAACAAGTATAGACGGTAGCATAGGAAACGGAGGCCGCCAGACTAAAGCCGATTCGGATCGAGACGCGCCGAACCGCTTTATTGCCGCGTAACGTCGTACTTCGTAGGTAACATAGACAAAAGTGTTAGTGAAGCCGACATAACGGACTACCTTAAGGAAAGGGGTGCCAGCGACACACATGACACTGTTTCGCGGGAAAACTAGGTCCTCAGCCAGATTCAACTTTTATCACGAGGATGAAGAGAACGTTGAAGACCGATATTTCTGGCCCTATCGTGTAACGTGTAGGAAATGGAAAAGTAGGACAGAGTGGGAAAGAAAGAGAGATGAACGGAGGAAAAGGCGATGCGAAACGTACGATAGGACTAGACATTATAGGTCATACGGGTACCAAAGAGAAACGGAATATGACTATGGTAACGAGGAGTACGGTGACTCAAATAGGTCAAAGTCAGAAAGGCAGGGGACCTATGAAAATCGGGTAGACCGTAACCACTGGCAACCGGACGGTGTTGACTATTGGTGAATAAAAGTAAGACACCTAGGCAAGTAATAGTTACTGGTCAGTGGAATAATACTGCAAATGAGGACTCGCATATACGCTGTATTAATACTACGTTAGGCTTTTATCTGTTATGTCTTTAAACGTTTTGTGCTGGAACGTAAGAGGAATCATGTCCTCTGCATACCCGCTTTCTTCCATGCTAGACAAATTCTCTGTAGATGTAGCGTTGTTGACCGAGCATAAGCTGCTTCCCAGATCTGCCAGTTTTATGGACTGTATCCATGCTAACTACCACGCGACACTTACGGTTGATAATTCGATAGATCAGTAAAGCATGCAAGCATGCGGGAAGGCGGGTACTGCTATACTTTACAGGAAGTCTCTATCTCTGTGTATTGATCATTACCGAGAAAAGAGACGAACCTGGATAAACGCAGGTACCAGCGTAGACCTCGCGGCAATTCTTTCGCCGCATACTCTGAGTATAACACAGCGAAATGCGATTTCAGGCGTGTACAGAGAAAACACCGTATAGAGGGCGCTCCTTAACATGATAAATAAGCACAACGCCAGTGTTATTGGAGACTTTCCGTCTTTACAGCAGCATGGCTTTCAGAAAGGCACGAGTTGTTTAACCGCCGCATTCAACTTACAGGAGACAGTTTATTATAACGTAGAACGTCACAGTGACGTGTGGACCACAGCTTTTGACTGTGTGGACCACGTTCGACTTTTTTTCAAACTCGGACGCTTAGGTATTTGCGGTAAATCTTTACGCCTGCTTAAAGCTTCATATGAAAACCTAGAATGTGTGGTTAAGGTATCGAACGTCACGTCAGACGTTATCGACGTACAAAGAGGTTTACGTCAAGTGGGCGTTCTCTCCACCTTTTACTATTTATCTTACATAGATGAACTCTTGACCAGCCTTGAACTCCGTGTGTTTGGTGCAACATTAATGTCCGTACAAGTAGGAAATCCGACATTCGCAGACGATCTTTCCTTGATAGCACTTTCTCCTTATTTCAAAGGCGTGTGGATATTGTGTATAAGTACTGTCACAAATGGATTATGGCCATAAACGTCAGAAATTCGAACGTTGTAGTCTTTAGCAAGCGTCGTAAACAGACACAGGTTACTATCATCTATGGCAACGAATATATAGAACAGAGTAACTCTGCTGAACATCTTGGTATACTCCAAGAATCAAATTTGAAACTGAAGTGTCGAGTCGAGGAAAGACTGCATAAGGTAGAAACGCCTTCTATTCGATGGCTAGCCAAGGGGTGCATCCTCAGGGAGTTAACCCCCTTGTCTCAGCCGGTCTTTATAGCAAAATTATAGTCCCGACAGCTCTATACGGGTGCGAATTGTGGAATAATCTCTCCCAGCAGGACGACACTAATATAGACAAATTTCAGCACTTAATTGCGAAAAAGATTCAGCGATTTCCTATCCGAACAAGATCAGATATTGCAGAGTCTATGCTAGGCCTTTACAGACTAAGCTCTTTAGTAGAAAAACGAAAACTTCTCTTTCTTTATAAGATCTTGATACTACCTGCCAGTTGTATCACACACGAGATATTCCTCCGAAAACACTATCTATATCTAGCGTGTAAGTCGACGGTGACATATGGCGTCATGCCTTACTTATATTGTCAACGCGTGTATCTCAGGGGTAAATACGCTTCCGCAGAAACATACTTGGAGAAGTATCGTTAACAATTCAGTTGCACTCCGCGAGTCAGAACTATGGGATAACAGAATGTCCAGTGACAACGACTTTTTGTTCTTTAAGGTACTACACACTGCTATACAACCGTGTATTGTATATAAACTATCTAAACGTAACTCTAACAGGCTGAACATGTCACTTATCTCTAATCTTTGGTGCAGGAGACCTGTTATAGAACATGATATATGCCCTATGTGTCAACTTGTATATAATGAGGAGATTGTCCATCTGCTATGTAAATGTAACTGTACAGCAACTTTAAGGCAGAACTTCAAGTCAGACGTCATAACTCTTACTTGGGAATCTGTTTATCGATGAATTACTAGCTCTGGGTGAACTTGCTTGGACACTTAGACTACTTGGTGCACCGCTACCACCTCTACTAGACAGTGATAGTGAGCAACATTTCCTCTTTCGCTCTTTCAAGTACAATGTACGTTGTAGCTTGCCTAAGAGTTTGTAACTACTAATGACCTCCATGTATGTAGCTTTGGACAAGCGTCATGTATGTTAAGGTCGTCGTTACATGCTCATGCATTCGATATTCCGTATACATGCTTTGCTGTTAGCAATGTTCGTACTGGGTATCAAGTATAACCTACTATAAATGTACAGCTATCGATAGCCCCTCATTATATCTCTTCTTTTCGTTTCGAAAGAGCTATAATAATCTAGGGGAATCACATAGCTACATATTATATCATACCAGCACCTATTGATAGTATGCTAAGTGTATAGTGACATGCGTGCTGTGTATGCATCTTGTATACATATATATGCATGTGTATGTATATGTGTGTATGTGTGTGCGTGCGTGCGTGCGTGCGTGCGTGCGTGCGTGCGTGCGTGTGTGCGTGCGTGTATGCGTGTATGCGTGCGTGCGTGTGTGTGAAATATATATATAGTTTGTATTTTCTCTGTGTTTATTTGTGTTTTGTGTATTGTATCTCCTGTAAATGGAGGAAATAAAAGATCAACCAATCAATCAATATCTAAACGTGGTGCATATGTAGTACATGCATTCTTCACAAACCGTCAAGAGACACCTCAGTAATGTCTTGTTTCACTCTAAAACTTTTGCCTATAAAGTATAATGCATACATGCTTCCCAACTTTCTAGATACACTTCTGCTATGTATTGTTTCTCTCTAAATGAAGTACAATGTACACATTCTTCCAAAACCTTCTGTATTAAGGATTAGCAACACGCATTTGAATATGAAGCGGTATCACGTTTGAATTCTTCCTCTGAGTGTGTTTTGCTTTGATTTTAATAGTCCATACATACTAAAAGAATCCAGTGACATGATTGTGTTTTTTATCTTTTAAAGTACATGTATTTACAAACTACATGCATGATCTCAGTGGTTTTCTGATTTAAGCAATGTTGTATAACCCTTTGAATGTGGGTAACGAGTGTATTGTCATTTTCAAACAGTGTAGAACCTGATCAAATGTCTGCACTGTGTCATTCAAAATCCTCTAGCAAATTTCAGCTAATCTATATAAGTATAAGTATATACACATGAAGTCAAGAGAAACAAAGGATAAACCTTGACATGATGTTAAAAGATGCAAAAAAACATGTATAACACTATTGAAATTTGAACATATATAATTTGTGTGTTTTTAGGTGAAATAAATTGTGCTTACAATGTATGGGCATTGGATTGGCTGATGCAAAAAATATAATTATAGCTGAACTTAAATACCTCGACTTAAAGGGAGCATACAAATTACCTCGAGATAAAAGAAGTTCGAATAATCCGATTTCTAATCAGGACAATTTCTCAAGAGCTTTCAACATTACTTTCGGCCTGCATTAAGCTGTCATATGTGTTTATAGATATGCGTAGTGTAATATTTCAGAATAATTATGTATTGTAATTTTAGAAGGACCGAACTTTTACTCCGAGTTATCTCGAGGTTCAGGTTATCCGAGTTCGACATATTGAAGATCAAATGTATTTAAATCTAAATGATACAGAAACTTGTTTATAGCACCTCACTTAACACCTCTTGGTTATAGCACCTCGGTTATAGCACCTCACTTAACACCTCTTGGTTATAGCACCTCAGTTATAGCATCTCACTTAACACCTCTTGGTTATAGCACCTCACTTAACACCTCTTCGCTTTGAAAAATAACGTCTACTCAAAGTTTAATCTGGTGAAATTTTGACTACATTAGATTCCATGAAGAACATGACATTAGCCGCCTTTTAAAAACCATTTACAGTATGTGGCATAATTACAAGAACACTACGGACAGAAAATTCAAATGACATTTCAGTTAATTCAATTTATAACTTTTTAAATTATTTAAGATGTACTTCAAAGATACCTGCGTTTTGCATATGAAACATGAAACAAAATGTTGTCTCAACATATACACAAGACTAAAATGATTTGATAACGACTCGAAATAAAGTTTGAAACAAAACAAATAGTTCATTTTAAATGCAAAATAAAAACGAAAGACTACAATCGAGCTGCTGTCCAACACCCCATGCAAACACTACAGTAACGACTAAGACAGTTGTATAACACATATATACACTAGTCACTACATATCCCAGTGATTGTTGTATGTTACATACCGCCATATGTTGGAGTTTTCGTATACAGAAATTTATTTAAGTCAAAGCTGTCACCTTTTGGTTTCTCAACTTCCGGTTCCGGTGTGGTCTTCTGCTCGGCTGGTTTCAGACAGAGAAAATATGGACAAACTGTATGAAAGGCAGTGAAGTCTCAGATGTTCTAATGAGCTCTAAAATATCACGCTTGCTCGGTCGGAACTTGTTTAGGGGTTAGTGCAGACAAAGACACGAAATGGCAAAGAAAAGGCTGAGTAAGTCGGCGACAGGTGGGTTAGCAGGGTACCAGATTGCCGAAAGATTTTCATATTTCCGATTACTGAAGAGCATATATGTTTTTGTAAATGACAGTGATGAATTTGATCAGATAGAATGAACATGTGAAACTGTACATGTTACAAATGTCTATAGCCGTAGAACTAATTTTGAAAGAATGATTCATATATAGCTACCAAGTGCAGAAGAAGGCGCGTATCTTAAAAGTAACGTTAGATGTGCTAGAATTGTCATATGATATTCCTATTTACTTCATATAAACGATTTTGATACGGAGAAGACCCAGCTCAGACGGCCCCTGCGGGAGCCCTCTGATCAGGGTATGCTCTATTTGCTTACGAGCTTATAAAGCTCTGATTCTACAGTTTCTACAAACTATCCTATTTTCACATGCCATTACAAAAGATCATCATGTACATATTCAAGGTATCCTTGTTTCTCACGTGAATAGTCATCAGGTAAATGGTTAATATATTTTGCTCTTATCTTTATATACTGGTTCTTAGGAATTTCTGGAGCTTTTATGATTTAATCATTCTAAAATTTCAATTGTTTTACCAGTTTAACCCTATACTCCATAAATATGCCTTTCTACGCCTTTGCAAACAGAGCAGACATTGATCAGACGGCTCCTACAGGAGCCGTCTGATCTTGTCTACTGGTCTTATTTTTTCAATTAATCTAACTAATATTTATGACGTCATTTTTTTCTTACATGAATATTCCATGGAGTAAAGGGTTAATAGAATAACCAACATAGTTTCTAACCTTGGTCATGTACAGTTTCGTTTCAGTGGTAGAAATGCAGCGAATTATAGAAAATGCAAGAAAGGATAAATCCAATATAACTGTATCACACAGTGAAAACTGGCTTAAATGGGGAAAACAGTGCATTGACCAAGCAAGGTAATATTTTTGTCACTAGAACTTCAAAAAACACATTGTCATGAAGGAAACTTGACAGGTCTATATATTCAATAAACATTCAATTTGGCTGTCCATCATTTGACATCCTAACTGACATTAGTTTCTCTAGTGTGTTTCAACTAAACAGATTAGCAGTACTATATATGTACGGAAACATGTTTGCCATGGACAAGACCCTGCCAAGCATCCTTGGTTTTGAAAGAGATACAATATTTGAATATATACCGTTAACACACCACCACCGCATTCAATGCTACTGCAAACCTGCAGTGTGTACAATACCATGCTCCTGAATACTTTCGATTGATGTGTGCTCGTCTTTAAGAATAATGCCACAAGAAGAAATTAATAATGACTTGGAAAATGGTTTACTGTATGCATGTTATCTGTGACTCTAGTGTAGACATACGGCAGCCACGTTGCTATACACGCATCGTTTGATCAGGTCTACGATGACTGTAAAGTTTAAAAACAATATATAGTAAATCCTCGATAGTTCGAACTTTGGTATACTGTAAAACCCCGCTAATGCGACCACGTAATAAACAGCCACTGGTGTCGTTTAAAGCAGGTGGTTGCTTAATGCAGGACGAAAGTTATGCAGAAAGCTCCTATAGGAGCTTTCTGCATAACGTTCGTCCTGCATTAAGCTACCACCTGCCTCTGCCACCCAGAAGTATGCCCCTTTTTGGTGGTCGCATTAGCGGAGTTTTACTGTAGAAGAATTTAAACCATTTTAGGCACATGACTGCTTAATGCAGGGTGAAAACTCACAGAGGAGGTTTATGCATAGTTTTCATCCTGCATTAAGCTGCACCGGCCTTTAAAATGAATAATGATACGTATTTGAGTATTCGAATAATTGAAGTTTGACTAACATACATAATTATGTTGGAAACCTGTAAAGGTTCTGATCAGACACGTCTATGGCATGGATACACTGTTTGTGGAAAATAGCAGAATCGTTTTCTCATGGAGCCGCTCATATCCCCAATGAAGAAAATAATACTAAGTCAAACTTCCATATCTCGAACTTCAAGGGACGGAACAAATTTCTTCGAGATACCCGAGATTCGAGTAATCCGATTTAAAATTTGAACAATTTCTCAAAATCAACAGCTTAATGCAGATCTAAAGTAATGCTAAAAACTCCTATAGGAGCTTTCAGCATTACTTTCGACATGAATTAAGCCTCGCACGTGTTTCTAGATATCCACAATGATACATTTTAGAACAGTTCCGTATTGTAAATTTTTGAAGGACCGAACTTTTACTTCGAGTTATCCTAAAGTCGAGTTTTCCGAGTTCGAGATATCGAACTTCAACTGTGTATGTGTTTTCTAGCAGTACAGTCAGTCTGAAGCTAATATCGGACGGTATAATGCAACTGACTTTGACGGAAAGTTGGTAAACATAAAGAAGAATACAGCAACGAGTCTTTTGCTTGTCTGTAAAACACACACATTTGCTTTTGTAATGACTATTTTGTACAAGCGTTTCATATTTTGTTGTTATAATTTTGGAATAATAGCTAACATAATGGCATTAGTTGTTGCAAATGCAGTAATATCTCGATTATTCGAACATGTATCAAATACGTATCATTATTGATCTTTTAGATAAGTGTCAGCTTAATGCTGGATGGAAGTCATGCAGCAAGCTTCTGTAGAAGATTTCTGTTTGAATCCCACCCCGCAGTCATATGCTTAAAGGGTTAAAATTCTTATATACCTAAATTTCGAATAATCGAGGTTTTATTGTACATGAATAATTATTGATTGATTTGATGCTTTTAAATTAAAATCAACCTGTTTAATGATGCTATTATTGTGAATTCCCATTAAACCCTTCTAAACCGAAAGAGGAATTTAGAGCCTTTTAGGTTGACGGGTGAAAGTCCCAGAGAAGCTTTGTGCGTGACTTCCATCCTGCATTAAGCTGCAATCTGTCTTTAAAATCGACAGTAATACTAATTTGAACGGCCGGTTTAGAGAGGTTTACTGTACTCTGTACGCAGAACTATTAGCCGCGAGCAATCGCAGAAAATGTAAGGCAAAACTTGATATGCATGAAATCAACATATTAATGTCAAGCGTCAATAAAAGGAAAAGATAAACAGTCAGTCACTAGATACGAGGGCTCCACAAGGAAAGGGACAGTTTTCATCTTTTTGTCCAAACGTCATATCAATTTGCTAAATAGTGCTTGCCAAAACATCCTTTGGAATGAAAATTTAGTTTGTTCAAAACACATATAATTATGAGTGGGACTACTTATACAAGTAGAACAAATCTATAACGACGTCTGAGAAGTATGTGTGTAATTAATAGCAGGGTTTGCTTAATGCAGGACGAAAGAAACACAAAGCACTTGGGGAGGTTTCTTTATAATATTCGCCCTGCATTAAGCTACCACCTGTCATCAAGATGGATCAGTATGGATGTGTGCTAGTGGTCGCTTTAGAGAGTATTTATAGAAATAATACAGCTCGAAAGTAATGCAGAAAACTCCTGCACGAGCTTTCGGCATCACTTTTGTCCTGCATTAAACAAGCATCTGCTTTTTTTTTAAATGTCTATGTTGAATAAAAAGAAGGTCGCTTAAGACATGTCTTACTGTGCGTTTTGCATTACTGTCCTGATTTCAAAGAACCCGTGTGGCGTAAAGAAGCGCTTCCTTAATAGTAGGGGACAAAAAGCCTGATTTTGGCCGATTTTGTTACCTGATTTACAATAACTCCATATTTTACATATATAAACTTAACACCTTACCTAACATGTTTAGAAGGGTGGCAGAACATTCCCAATAATATTCTGATGGAAATCGTGGTTTCCATAGCAACAAGCTTCAAAATGATATAAAGAATTTAAAAGGACTGCCAGTTTGCTTATGGATGTAAATATGTCCACATTGTTTACTCTTTGAAAATGAGAGATGGCTAGTGTTGATTTGAAATTAAATTAAAATAATTTTTTCCTTAATGACTGGTTACTATGGCAATAACGTATGTAATTTTGTCCAGTTTTTCACTTTTTTGAAAACAAATCCTTATTGTTTTTTCTAAATGTCTAAATAATGAGTTATTGTAAGACCTTGCTATTTACTTACAAAATTACGCAAATAATATGTTTACATTCTGGGACACAGATCTGGTTGCCATGGCAACCAAAATATTCTTAAAATGATATGGAATTCATTTGTGGTTCTGAAATTAACATTTTCTAGTGAATTATAAAGTTAGCCTAAATTTTCTTTTTACAGCATGTTTGTCTTGTTATTTGTATAAAGTATTGGTGTGGTCTTCCATGTGATTATTGTTGGAACATTTTATTTACAAATTAACAGTAAACATATCCTTTGTTACCATGGCAACGGCTATAAAAGAACTATTTTAAAGTGATTTTTGCACAATATTTTCAAATTATTTACATTTATTTTTCGTTCTTTCCATCATTGTATCAAACAAACAAGTCGATTCAAGAAGGCTGTCTATTTGTAGGTCACCTGGCACAACGTGCTAAGGCGAGCTATTGTGATCATCATGTGTCGGTCGTCAGGCGTCGTCCATTGTGTGTCGACTGTCGTCAATATTTTATTTCAAGTGACTATCCCTCTAAAATTTTATTGTTAGATATAATGAAACTTTCCAAGAATGGTCTTTGGGTAATTCTCTGTCAAACTAGCTAATAAAATGTGGATCCATGTAAAACTCTGGTTGCCATGGCAACCAAAAGAAAAATCATCTAACCTCTTCTTCTCCGAAACCGGTTGTCAGATTTCAAAACAATTTGGGAATAATCATTAGGTGATCTTCCCAAGTAGCTAACATCATGACAATATCTAAAACAACATGGCCGCTAGGGGCGGGGCCTGTTTGTCTGTATAGAAAACATAGCAAAATTTTAGATCTCCCCTTCACCAAAACCAATGGTCTGACTTCAGAATAATTTAATTGGAATAATCATTAGGTAACCACCTCCAAAACTAGCTAAATAGGTTTGAAACCATGCGGAAATCTGGTTGCCATGACAACCAAAAACAATATTTAAATTCTCAGTGTTGATATACTTACTGGTCCCTTGGGATCATTAGTTTTTATGTTATCAGTTTTGAAAATTTGAATACTGCTTAAGCCGGTGCTAGGGGGGCGTGAGTAGTGTTGCATTTTAAATAACTAGTCACGAACAGACTCAATAAAACCGAGTCTGCAGTTTTCTCCTTTCGCATTACTACTTATGCTTTCGAAGGATCTCCCACTTTCAGAATATATTTCTACAAACCGATGGTCAGATTTCGAAATAAGTTGATGGGAATTATCATTTGGTGACTCTACCAAAGTAGCTGAAACAGTGACAGCATTTTGTATTTATGTCTGAATTTCCAAACTGATTTTCCATGACCTGAGCTCTGTTCGGTTGGCAAGTCCACCCTCATACATTGTGGACAGACAAGCCCTTGGTCGTAAAGGGATTTCAGGAGCTTACACTGTGCGCATGCAAAACCAATTGAGGCTCGTGTACGAAGCGATTCTTCAATGCTCAGCTAGCTGTCAGTATTCGTGTGATATTTGAACGCACGAAACTTATGGAAATACTTGGATTTTCAATAGTTATGAGCTGCTTAAGTATGCAATAAACTGACATGGACAAAATAATTATGTAATTATACCCCCACTTCTTTAGAATATATTGGAATCGCGTGTGTCCGTCCGTCCTTCCGTCCGTCCATCCGTCCGTTCATCCGGAGCATTACTCCAAAAGTATTATAGGCACAACTGTGAAACTTCATAATTATGTGGATAGAGGGTGATGAGAGTATGTGCAGTCAATAAGGGTTGTAACTCTAAATTCATTTTTGAGGGAGTTTTTCCCCATAGTTACTTTTTAGAAGCAAGTTTTTGTCCGGAGCAGAACTTGTCAAGTATTGTAGAAACAAATGTGAAACTTTATATATGGAAAGAGGGTTGTGAGAAGACGTGCAGTCAACAAGGGCTATAACTCTAAATTCTTTTTTGAGGGATTTATTACCCTTTGTTACTTTTCATAAGCAATTTAAGTGGATGAAATGATTATTGAGCTATTGCCGCTTGTACTGAAGTCAGTGTATCTTGTGACAAGGTGGCGGGCAGGGGTAAGAATCACCTTTAGTGATAGTTCTAGTTGTAATAATCACCTTTAGTGATAGCTTAGTTGTATTTGGCCACAATCAACTTTGCGATATTCAATGAATGAATGTGACTACTGATACATTATTAGATCTATATTGACAGTGGTTTGCTTATTTGGTCTGAAATCAATTTCGTTCTTGGTGTTTCAAAACAGAGATGATTTTAAATGAACATTTTAACAAACCAAGCTTAGTTTTCAAGGAAAACTTTTAGTTCCCATATGCTGTAAAAACAATTGTTATTGTACTTTTTCAAATAAAATACAGTCTACTAACATATTCTGTGACAAATGTAATGTGTATACATGTTGTAAATAATGTCTGTGGTATACACACGTTGTGATTTAAAAACAACGAAACACAATGTCCCCGATATGACGTTTGATTTTGTAGTATGACCTTTACCTTAATAGGTCACCCCTAAATATGTTCGCCTCCATAAGTTTCACATGCATGCCAAGTTTGAAGGATGTATGTTGAAGACGACAAAATTATCACCAATCTAAATTTGACCCGTAATTTGACACTTGACCATAATGTATGACATTGACCTTAAAAAGTCACCACTAAAACGTTCGCCTCCATAAGTTTCAATTGCATGCCAAGTTTGAGGGATGTATTTTGAATGGTGACAAATTTATCGCCATTCTAAATTTGACCAGTAATTTGACATTTGACCTTGATGTATGAACTTGATCTTGATATGTCACCCCTAAATATTTTTGTCTCTATAAATTGCATATGCATGCTAAGTTTGAAGTATGTATGTGCAATAGCTACAAAATTGTCGCCAACGTTCATGTTGGGAACAAAACAACCAACAGACAATGAAAAAAACACAACATGACTCCTCTTTGATTGGGGGGGGAGGAGGGGAGGGGGAGGCATAATAATGCCACTATTAAGATATTGATACATGTACCCTGTTATTGTTACAATTTTGAATGTCTGTGATGATGATTTTGATTGTCTGAAAATGATTTTGAATGTCGGTGATAGTGATTTTGAATGGCGGTGATAATGATTTTTAAATCATTTGTGATATTTAACATTATGATTACAGCACTTTTGTGATAAATATGTGCTCTGTCACAGTTCTTAATGAAATTGAAAAAATAAAAACCACTTAGTTGATATTTCTGAGAAAATTGTGATCATGCAAACTAATTATGATGATATTATCTGAAATGCTGAAAGAAGAGTTTATAAGGCACAATTTATTGATCTAAAATAATATATCATTAAACTGTTGTGTATAACCATTATATTTATGTCTCTTCCTCGATCTACGAAATATTCATGTTAGGTTAAGAAAATAGTTCTCAAGTTTTACCTTTGACCTTCCAATTGCCTTGATTTTATGTACCAAGTCCATGGTAGAGGATATTGTTTTAGTATGTTGTGCACATTAATTACAATATACATCACATAGGTAGAAAAAATTGACTGAAATGCACAAAAAGTACAAATTTGGCAATGTGACTTTTGACCTCTACTTGCGACCTTGACATTGACAATATGTACCAACTTCCTTGGTAGAGGATATTGACTTCGTAAGGTGCATGTGCACATTTATTACAAAACATACATCACATACATGGGAAAATGTACTGAAATTGCACAAAAAGTACAAATTTGACCTTTGACTTCTTAAATGTGACATTTGACCTCTACTTGCGACATTGACATTGGCAGTATGTAACAAAGTCCTTGGTAGAGGATATTGTTTTAGTATGTTCATCTTGCAAAGTTATTAGAAATACATCACATATTTCTTTCAACATTCACAAATTAGTAAAAAATGATGTTTGACTTCTAAAATGTGTCATTTGACCTCTACTTGTGACATTGACCTTGACACACCTATAAAACTCGTGGTAAAGGAAACCTCCCTTTTTAATGAATATCTGTGCAAAGTTTTACTTAAATATACCAATGTTAATGTAAAATTGTAGAACGAAAAGGTCTTGAAACAGAGGAAAAAGCTCAAATTTGACCTTTGACCCCTAACCATGACATTGACCTTATAGAGAATCAAATCAATTGAAACTTATATTTTTAACATTGCCTTGATATTAGTCATTTAA
>OY755235.1:80621563-81034063 GCA_963576725.1 Azorinus chamasolen | reverse complement strand
TCAAGTCTGTAAACGTCAATAAAGAGATCAATCAATCAATCCATCCATCCATCAACCTTTCTTGAGCTAAAATATAAGGTCTGTTCAATCTCGGACTTCCGATTTGTTTAAGAAACTATTGACCGAATGTCAACCATCTTGGATGCCGATGGAACGCCGAGTTACTCGGCGACTCATCTGGATCCGCGTTGTTTGCAAACGCCAGTCAGTTCGCTCTTACCAGGATACACATTAAATAACGCTGCATTGGATCGTGAAAACTTTACTCGTTTGACCCCAAATCACTGTCGTCTGCAAACAAGTTCGCCTGCTTTAAGTGTCAGGGTGGTCTTTCCTTCAATATCTTCTTTAAAACATAAGTGGTGTGTCAAACAGTTTAGATCCTGATGAGACACTGAGTAATTCGCAGTCTCATGAGGATGCAAATTGTTTGCACAGTTTCACACAGGTAATCAGTTTCACACAGGCAATCAGTTTTACACAGGTGATCAGTTTCACACAGGTGATCAGTTTTACACAGGTAATCAGTTTCACACAGGTAATCAGTTTCACACAGGTGATCAGTTTTACACAGGTAATCAGTTTCACGCGTAATCAGTTTCACACAGGCAATCAGTTTCACACAGGTGATCAGTTTTACTCAGGTAATCATTTTCACACAGGTAATCAGTTTCACACAGGTGATCAGTTTTACACAGGTAATCAGTTTCACACAGGTGATCAGTTTTACACAGGTAATCAGTTTCACGCGTAATCAGTTTCACACAGGTAATCAGTTTCACACAGGTGATCAGTTTTACACAGGTGATCAGTTTCACACAGGCAATCAGGTTCACACAGGCAATCAGTTTCACACAGGTGATCAGTTTTACACAGGTAATCAGTTTCACACAGGTGATCAGTTTTACACAGGTAATCAGTTTCACGCGTAATCAGTTTCACACAGGTAATCAGTTTTACACAGGTAATCAGTTTTACACAGGTGATCAGTTTCACACAGGCAATCAGGTTCACACAGGTGATCAGTTTTACTCAGGTAATCATTTTCACACAGGTAATCAGTTTCACACAGGTGATCAGTTTTACACAGGTAATCAGTTTCACACAGGTGATCAGTTTTACACAGGTAATCAGTTTCACGCGTAATCAGTTTCACACAGGTAATCAGTTTTACACAGGTAATCAGTTTTACACAGGTGATCAGTTTCACACAGGTGATCAGTTTTACACAGGTAATCAGTTTCACACAGGTGATCAGTTTCACCCATTGCAGCAAACCCTGTAAGTCGCTTTCCGGCGGTGAAGAGAACTAAACATTTACTCCATATACGAGTATCTATACACGTTTTAATGTATTTGCGTACAGAGTAGGTGCAGCTCAGAGGGGCCGTGCAGGACTGCTGGTATTACGATCTGTTCTGTTTGCCTTTACATGTGTATTTATAAATGTCTCATATACTCTAGTTTTCTATGTGGTCAAATATTCACTTATTCATAATGTTTATAATAAGTTCGTTAATTAATATTAATGAAATCAATATTTCTTACATAAATACGCATGAAGAAATGGGTTAATATTTGAAAGGAAACCTAACGTACCTGACTGGGCCTGTGGATATGTTCGCATTGATCTGTTGTACTCTTCAGTGAAAATCTTTACTAAATTTGTATTGAAATTGTCTCTCTCAGCGCTTTTGCATCCTAAAAATATAATCATAAACACCCGTACACTGACCGTTAACCTACATGTCTGCTCAAATCTAGATCCATTTACCTATCTGTAAACATGTCTGCTCAAATCTAGACCCCTTTACCTATCTGTAAACATGTAAACATGTCTGCTAAAAATCTAGACCCCTTTACCTATCTGTAATCATGTCTGCTCAAATCTAGACCCATTTACCTATCTGTAAACATGTCTGCTCAAATCTAGACCCCTTTACCTATCTGTAATCATGTCTGCTCAAATCTAGACCCCTTTACCTATCTGTAAACATGTATGCTCAAATCTAGACCCCTTTACCTATCTGTAAACATGTCTGCTCAAATCTAGATCTGGTGCAATTTTCACTACTTCCGATTCGAATAATCTTCTGAGAAAGTATTGAACGAGCGGCAAACCACTTGGATCCTGGTGGGTCGCCGAGCTACTCGGCGTCTCGTCTCTATCCAAGCTGTTTGCAGATGCAAGTCAGGTCAACAATAGCCTGACAGGGGATAATGCATGAGTATGAGAGAACATAGAGATATGTTACCGAGAAGAAGCCATTATATAAACATTATAAAACAACACACAGCACAAAAACAATACAAAAACAGTGCACTATGTGCACTATTGTTTGCCAAAACCACCTGCATGAAAAACATTCGAAAACAACACAAAGATGAACCGATGATCGTGCAAAAACGCATCCGTGTACAAATTTACAATGTATAATTATATATGCGTTTAACATTGTATTAAGCGACCATTCATTCATTGAACACATGAACTTTAAAAAGCAGGTGGTTGCCTGATACAGGGAAAAGGTAATGCAGAAAGCTCTTATGCTCTTAAAGGAACTTTCTGCATTACTTTTGACCTGCATTAAACTACCACCTGCCTTATATGTCAATTAATTATACCTTTTTCGAGTGTCACTTAAGACAGGTTCTACTGTCTGTATTTAACGCTGTCCCTCGTAAGTGGTGCATGTTTACACCTTTGTAAACAGAATACAATAGAACCTGTCTCTAGCGGCCGACAAAAATACGTCTAATTTATATATGGGTATGTAAGGCTGGTGGTAGCTTAATACAAGTCAAAAGTAATGCAGAAAACTCCTATAGGTCCAAAACTCCAAACTGTTTGCTTGCAGAAGCCATTTAAAAAATAACACACAGTGTGCTAAATGTTGAAAAGTAAAAATGAACTGACATGAACTGACGCACCATACTCACTTTTCCGTTTCCGTCTATCCCTTTTCCGCTTATCGTTGGGTTTAACTGAAACATATGAAAATGAGTTGTCAAATACAGGGGAAAAAACGTAAAATGACCACCATGAGGAGGACTAAATTCTGGATTTGAAAGGTAAGTGGTAGTTTAATGCAGAATAAAGTTGAAAATAAAAGTAGCAATGCGAAAATAGACGTATATGTATTCATTAACCCTTTACTCCATAACTACGACTTTCTATGTCTTTGCAAACAGAGTAGACCCAGATCAGACGGCTCATATAGGATCACTCTGCATAGCTTTTGTAAGACTTTACTGTTTGATATCATTACCAAACTTGAATAACTAATTGAATGATTGTATCAAAACCATAACACAATGACATTTATTGCCATGGAAAACATTAGAGAATATGTAACGAACAGGGTCTGCTCTGTTTGTTGATGGCTGAAAATTCATGGAAAAATTACTTATAACGTAATGTTGTTAGTGGAAAAATGTAGCCATTTTAGAAAGTAAAGAAACAAATGATTTGCTGGTATAAGTCATTGACGCCGATGGATTGAGCCAACAGTGCAGAGCCAGATCAGAGGGCTGGTTTAGTAGCCATCTGATGGGAGTGCACACTGTTTGCCTGTGTGCTTTTAAGGACTACAGGGCACATATGGGTTAATCAGTCACCTGAATTAACCATTGCCTTCAAAGAAACGTATTCACGTATTTGCAAACAGAGGAGACCAAGATTCGATTTTACAGTTTCTACATATGCCATTATAAAAGTTTAGCTAATAAATATTCATGATACATGTATCATTATTTTTACACACATATTCAACAGGGTAAGGGTTCAAGCCATCCATGGGTATCCAATAACCGTTTTCCTGATATAAACACCTTTTGACGCCTTTACACACGTACTATACCACTATCAGATGGCTGCTGTAGGCACTGTCTGATCAGGCTCAGCTTTTACACACGCACTATACCACTATCAGATGGCTGCTGTAGGATCTGTCTGACCAGGCTCAGCTTTTACACACGCACTATACCACTATCAGATGGCTGCTGTAGGATCTGTCTGATCAGGCTCAGCTTTTACACACGCACTATACCATTATCAGATGGCTGCTGTAGGATCTGTCTGACCAGGCTCAGCTTTTACACACGCACTATACCACTATCAGATGGCTGCTGTAGGATCTGTCTGATCAGGCTCAGCTTTTACACACGCACTATACCATTATCAGATGGCTGCTGTAGGCACTGTCTGATCAGGCTCAGCTTTTACACACGCACTATACCATTATCAGATGGCTGCTGTAGGATCTGTCTGATCAGGCTCAGCTTTTACACACCCACTATACCATTATCAGATGGCTGCTGTAGGATCTGTCTGATCAGGCTCAGCTTTTACACACGCACTATACCATTATCAGATGGCTGCTGTAGGATCTGTCTGATCAGACTCAGCTTTTACACACGCACTATACCATTATCAGATGGCTGCTGTAGGATCTGTCTGATCAGGCTCAGCTTTTACACATGCACTATACCATTATCAGATGGCTGCTGTAGGATCTGTCTGATCAGACTCAGCTTTTACACAAGCACTATACCATTATCAGATGGCTGCTGTAGGATCTGTCTGATCAGGCTCAGCTTTTACACACGCACTATACCATTATCAGATGTCTGCTATAGGATCTGTCTGATCAGGCTCAGCTTTTACACACGCACTATACCATTATCAGATGTCTGCTGTAGGATCTGTCTGATCAGGCTCAGCTTTAACACACGCACTATACCATTATCAGATGGCTGCTGTATGAACTGTCTGATCAGGCTCAGCTTTTACACACGCACTATACCATTATCAGATGGCTGCTGTAGGCACTGTCTGACCAGGCTCAGCTTTTACACACGCACTATACCATTATCAGATGGCTGCTGTAGGCACTGTCTGATCAGGCTCAGCTTTTACACACGCACTATACCATTATCAGATGGCTGCTGTAAGATCTGTCTGAACAGGACCAGCTTTACACACGTACTATACCATTATCAGATGTCTGCTGTAGGAACTGTCTGATCAGGTTCAGCTTTTACACACGCACTATACCATTATCAGATGGCTGCTGTAGGAACTGTCTGATCAGGTTCAGCTTTATTTGCTTATGAACTAATTCATATAAATATGATTTTCTATGCTTTCAACCATGGTAAAAAGTCCCTTTGCTAACAATGCCATTACTTCTGCAATTCAATATTGATATCAGTCATTATTTCTACATGAATATTCATGAGGTAAAGGGTTAAGTGGTTGCTATACAGAGTCTGTACTATGTACATGACGCAGGCAGTAACGTAAATACTATACAGCAGAACCCCTCTAAACCGCAATTCTAAAGAGAATAATTTAGATACCTTTATGCAGGTGACTGCTTAATGCAGGGTGAAAGTCAAGCAGAAATCTTCTTGAGGAGCAGTCTCCAAGACCGATTAATACTAAATTGAACGTCCGGCTTAGAGGAGTCTCACCGTATATCACATCAGATGGTGTTTTCATATTTCTGCTTCAATTAAATTATTGTATGAATATTTATGCAATACTCCAATATTACTTCATATATAACAATGTAAACTTTCTAAAATATAAAAACAATAGAGTTTACAGTTACGTCATAAAGTAGAGCATGATTGTGTACACGGGCAAACAGATCAGACCATCTCCAGGAGACTTCCAACGGAGCTATCTGATCTGGGTCTACTCTGTTTGCAAAGGGATAAAAAGTCGGCAATGTTGAGTGAAATGTTAATAAAAATCCTACACAACTGTAAGACTCCCCTTCTTGAAAGTACATGTAAGTGAACAGTTCTCAACGAGTTGCAAAGGGATAAAAAAAAAAAAGAAGTCGGCATTGGTGAGTGACATATTGAAAAAAACCTGTAGAATCATATCTATATTATTTCATAAACAAACAGGACAGACGGCTCCTACAGGAACCATCTGATCTGGGTCTATTCTGTGTGCAAAGACGTAGAAAGGCGTATTTATTGAGTAAAGGGCTAAGAACAAACGTTACTTATTCGATTCATTCAATTAAATGTATATGTCTTACCTTTTGGGTTACAATTTGGTTTTCTACTTTTGGACGAAGTGTTTTGGAAAGGTTTGCCTTCCTTGGAGACACACCAGCAATAACCGGAAGGTTGGTGGCACTGCACAGTGGCGTAGGTTCCATCACTGTTGCATTCTGGGATGAAAACATCTTTGGAGCCGGACTTGCTATTAGCCGTCGCCTCTTGTCGCTCTTGAAAACATTTCGTCATGGGAATATCTTTTTCTGGAATATAAAAGTAAATGAAAAATAAATATTGTAAATATTTCTCTTAACCATATACCTAATAGATACACATTTTCACGCATTTACAAATGAGTCGGTCCAGATCAAATAGCTCCTATGGATCTGCTCTGTTTGCTTATGACACTATTTCAATCTGATGTTACATTTTCTGCCATGGCCAAACGTAGTAATAGTCACGATGTCATTTTCTTACATCAATATTGGTGAGGTAGGGTCTTATGCGATTACTCAAAGTGGTCAAATTGTAGGCCTTCCAGACAGGTGGCAACTTAGTGCAAGACGAAAGTAATGTATATAGTGTACAAATGATGTGTGACATACTATACACACCCTGGTTAGATACTCCCCTTTGGGAGCCATTTTATTGATGCAGTATGACTCAGTTTAGTGTTGATCTGTCCTGGGTACATGTAACAAAATACGTCTTATTTGAAGTAATGAGTTATACCCTTTACAAACTGAGCTGTGTTTATTATACCCAACTCACCAACCCATCCATCCAACAACCAACCAATCAAAACACCAAAATACCCCCGACCCATCAACACATTTACTCATCCATCAACCCATCCGCTCACTCAAACTCTCATCACTCATTCTCACTCAATAAAAAAATAACCATCTTCCCACCTTTCCACCCACCACCCCAGTAGCCTTCTGAATTTGACATACCCTGTTTGTCTGTGTTCTTTATAAGGGCGCCAGACAATAAAATAGATTAAGTACATGTATCTGTGAATCCTATTTTAGAAGCTATACAATAAAATATTCCCAATCACTGAAATGGTCACCCTACTGTTTTATCCCTCGCCAACAGCTCTTGTACAAAAATCAAGGAACACAGTTTGTTTCTGAAGATCTTGCCAAAAGTCAGTTTTGTTGCAATAAACATCAGCCAAGAATATGTTAATTACCGCACCAGGTGCCTTGTTATGTAACCTGACATTCCGTTGTACAAAACATTTCGGGCTTGGTGTCAACAAACTTTACAACGCGCTATAATTATTTTACTGCCACGTATTGTCGTCTGCAACAATTATCGTCTGCTTCAATTCTCATCGATGAAATGTGTTCCTTTTTGCTTAAATAAGCATACTCACCGTGTCGTCTGCTCATTTCTGTTCTAAAACACTCCATATTGACCCAGTGATTGGGCAAACATTTTGTTTCTGGTTGTCGCGGTGCATTCTTGCGACATTGGCGGTGAAAGGGTTAAGCATTTGATTCTAAGGAGCAAATGTTCTATTTATTTATCACATTGGTTTCAAGTTGTGATGTATGCGGGGACATAAAAGGCGTCACTATGAGGTAATGGGTTAATAGCATCATCCACTTAGACAACTATAGCGAGCTGTCTAGTTGAGCCCTGTACTCCGTGTATAGAGCTGTCTAGTTGAGCCCTGTACTCCGTGTATAGAGCTGTCTAGTTGAGCCCTGTACTCCGTGTATAGAGCTGTCTAGTTGAGCCCTGTACTCCGTGTATAGAGCTGTCTAGTTGAGCCCTGTACTCCGTGTATAGCGAGCTGTCTAGTTGAGCCCTGTACTCCGTGTATAGAGCTGTCTAGTTGAGCCCTGTACTCCGTGTATAGCGAGCTGTCTAGTTGAGCCCTGTACTCCGTGTACAGCGAGCTGTCTAGTTGAGCCCTGTACTCCGTGTATAGAGCTGTCTAGTTGAGCCCTGTACTCCGTGTATAGAGCTGTCTAGTTGAGCCCTGTACTCCGTGTATAGAGCTGTCTAGTTGAGCCCTGTACTCCGTGTATAGCGAGCTGTCTAGTTGAGCCCTGTACTCCGTGTATAGAGCTGTCTAGTTGAGCCCTGTACTCCGTGTATAGAGCTGTCTAGTTGAGCCCTGTACTCCGTGTATAGAGCTGTCTAGTTGAGCCCTGTACTCCGTGTATAGAGCTGTCTAGTTGAGCCCTGTACTCCGATGAATACTCATGTAAGAAACAATGTGCGTATAAATAGTAATAAGCTGAATTGTTTTAAATGGCACTATAAACGAGTGTTGTTTATTACCATGACAGAAGCTGTATAAGCATTCTATATAAATATTATTTCATAATCCAACAGTGCGGACTCTGATCTGGAGGCTCGTACAGGTGCCGTCTGATCTGAAGGCTCGTACAGGTGCCGTCTGATCTGGATATACTCTGATCTGAAGGCTCGTACAGGTGCCGTCTGATCTGAAGGCTCGTACAGGTGCCGTCTGATCTGGATATACTCTGATCTGAAGGCTCGTACAGATGCCGTCTGATCTGAAGGCTCGTACAGGTGCCGTCTGATCTGGAGGCTCGTACAGGTGCCGTCTGATCTGGAGGCTCGTACAGGTGCCGTCTGATCTGGATATACTCTGTTTGCAAACACGTGGTAAGTGTATCTCTTTGACTCTATCGGGTAATGGTTTAAGTCACTTGACCAGTGGTTTTGCAAAAAGTTTTATTTAATCGGGAATAAGCAAAACTTTCAACAGATTGGACTTTAACCCTTTCCCTCATAACAACGGGTTTTTCAGCGGCTAGCTGTCTATTTTCACTTTTGTTCTAGTTTTCCACCAATGAGAAACTGTTACATTGTAATTTGCATATGACCTAGTAGTAAACTGTATTTTCATTAGTGAATACCTTGACTGGGTATAACCTTTTTATATGCCTCTACACATTCCGAAACTATGTAAAATTCTGATATACAGTCTACTAACGTGTCGAATTTCCTGGGGTAATTATTACGATATTGCAGTTATTTCAAACACCATGTTTTATGATAATTAGCTGCTTCGGCCTCGCAAATTGAATTCAATGCAATAATTAACATAATCACAACACATGTAAGGCACCATGTTACACAGACATGTTCTATAAACTTCTTAGAGTTCAGTCAAAACGCCATATAGTACAGAAAGTAATTATTTACGCAGATATTTAGCATGGGACCGAAGACTGTCGACTGTCGAAAGTTCTGTTCTTAAAATAGATTTTAAGACCTGGAAATTCCCATAAAATCAAAGTACTGATGTACTGATATTTATCACCTCATGGTAATGGTTGCTGAGCAATATTACCAGTTTGTCGAAACCTCTATTAAACTTTCAAACCTTTACTATCATTTTGCTATCAATTAATACAACATTTGATCATAAGTCCACTTTGACGAACAGGTAGTTTGCCGAAACCACCATAATTCACAGGCAGTGCTATAGGAAATAAAGAAGAAGGGTTGTTTAGTATATTAGAGTAGTGGTATTAATAGTATTAATTACTATCCCCGACCAAAGCACCGATACTCTGGTTGTTGGCTCTCTTTGATATAAAGCTACTTACTGAAGGCTATTACTATGGCTCTATCACATGGGGCTTGGGCTCATAGAGTAGGTTATATTGTTTTAAAAATACATGTAGATTCAGTTAATGATGTCATTAATGATGATGCACACAAGTCGATTAAAGCGTTGATCTAGGCTAAATAAATACAGTTCTTTATGGAATTACAGACTCTGCACAAACAAAAACTTTATGCTTTAAAGTGCATTCAATTTCTGATCTTCATATCAATACAAATATAAGCGCTTTCATGTACATTTATAAAAGGTAAACTAAAGAACTAACTTGAGATAGTTTTAAAACATTACTTTGACATCGTACATTTTAAAAGTGATTTCCTATAAAAGCAACTTGAAATATTTCAATAAATGCTTCTTCTACTCCAATTCATTTTCATTGCATGCTTCTCTGCTAGTATAATAACATGCAACCCTTCATAGATCTAGTTCTCTGTACTAGTAGAATCTCCAAACATTGAAATAAATATTGCAGAGATTGTTTTGTACATTGTGCCAATATTTGAATGCCGCTGAATATCTTTTTAAAAGATATTTCTTGTTTACAAACCTTTACAGAGTATACCTTTATCAGACGGCTCCTGTAGGGAACTCTGTTTGTTTATGAAATTAAAAACAACCGCTGCCCTGTTTGTTTATGAAATTATCAAATATCGAACTCTACAATTCATTCCAATACCGAAAAGCCCTGTGTATTTATGGCATTATACAAATCAGCAAATACATATTCGTTATGCTATTATTTGTCAAATGAACAATCAGCCGGTAAATGGTTAAGCAGAAATATAAGCACGATGCAGGTTAACATGTGTACACAGTTCCAGTAGAAGTGCCAGTCCTCTGCTAAACGTGTACAGAGTATGATATACCAATTAGCAGTTTTTGCCCACGTCCCATTACTCTGATAAGGTCCCTGGTTCTTCAATTAACTGTAATCTCTTCATCTACTTCACACACCTGTTAAGATACCTAGTGTAGTTCAGCTGTCCAAAGTGCCGACATTGAAAAGTACTCAATTTGCTTCTCTGGAACTGAAAATCACTATCGTGATATCAGGCTCTAAATAGACTAAGACGTATTCTAAAATATAGTTGCTTGGTTCCATGCTTCTACCAAAATGATGGAAGCCAGATATAAAACGAGATTTCTGAGAATATTCTTGAGTTTTGAATCTTATGATGTATTGATGGTTTCAAGACTGGCTGCCTCTAGAATGCTGGTGTGTACGGCCTGCTGTTTTATTTTCGAAATATAGCAAAATGCTTTTTTAAAATGATTTCACTAAAGCTGCCTCTTGCGAACCTGCCTCTTGTGAACGCTTGTCTGTAAGAAAGAAAAAGGTAGCTTGCATACAGACTTTCTTATCACTTAACCCTTTTACCTGATAAATACACCTATATAACGCATTTGCAAACAGAGTAGACGCAGGTCAGATGGTCTCTGTATGCTCTGATCGCTTATTAATATTTATGCGTCTACAGCGTCTGCCATCGTGACAACTACCGCTTATTTTATAGCGATGTAAAACTAATTACGTGCCTCCAAAGTACATGTATTCACAAACTCACAGCAAGAATATGCGAAGTATATTTATGCAAACTGTTTGAGAATAAATTAGATTGGCTTTCCGTATTATTTCCTGTTGGTCGGGTAGTATAGAAAGAGATTATGTCAATATAATTTCTGAATAATGTAAATTGGTTTCTTTTATTCCACATTACACATACTATAGAACCGCTAACATTCGAAACGTTTCGAGCCGTTATGAAATAAATACAGCATATTTTTCATGTTTGATTCCGGAAAACCCTAAAATACCTAACAACTCATCTAATCTAGGTATCACAGCTGTGTATTTGTCAAATGAAATTTAGTATTGTATATAACAATATATGATGACCCATAACACCTCATGGTATTACTGAAATACGACATTCTCCAGTAGTAAGTATGACAACGGGTCGTGAAGCATAAATATCATCATAAAGTTTATCATATTAAAGATAACAATAAGGTGCAAAACTTGACACTGTTATGAGACATGTCACTATTATTATACCTGTCACTGTTATGAGACATGCCACTGTTGTGAGACCTGTCACTGTTATGAGACCTGTCACTGTTATGAGATCTGTCAGTACTTTGAAGACATACAGTAGAACGCCTCTAACGCGACCACTTAATGACCACCTATGGCTGTCTTTATAAGCAGGTGGTAGCTTAATGCAGGACGAAAGAGGAGCTTTCTGCATTACATTTGTCCAACATTAAGGTACTACCTGCCGCTACCACTCGGATCTAGAAAACTGACAATACCTTTTTTGGTGATAACATTAAATGGGTTTACTGTAATGACATCATGGATATTAGTTAGATATATGTTTATTAACGGCATACATTAAAGAACGAATTGTCGGCCTCGGCAGAAATTGTAGATTCAGATAACACTTCATAAGCAAACAGACCAGACCCTGATCAGACCGCTCCTACAGGTCCCGACTGATATGGGTCTACCCTGTTTGAAAAGGCGTGAAATGTACATGCATGGTGCAAAGAGTCAACCACTATAGAAGGTTCTCGTTCTTTATACATGTATATGAATGTATTGGACATATTGCCATACCATGTATAGTTCTTTTCCTGTACATGTGACATATCTCATAACAGTGTATTGTGGACTTATTCCCTCATTTTAACGGATTCCTGTTTCAGGGATTTTGAACTTACTCTTACATGTCATGGGTTTATTCCTTCATTTTCACGGATGCTGTGTTTACTTCATTGTTTTCAGGGGTTTGGAACTAACTCGTATGGGTTATGAACTTATTCTTTCATTTTCACTGACCCTGTAGCATTCTAGGCCTACTGCTTTGTTTACACACAAGTTTTGACGTACTCCTTTATTTTTCATAGAATTTGAACTGGTTTCTTTGTTCTTATTTAGGGTTCTGTAGATTTAGACTGAGTTCTTTGATTGCACATATTTTTTTAATTACATGTTCCATTTCACGTACTTTGAACTTGTAATTATTTCTGTATTTTCAAGGATTTTGGACACATTTCTTGTCTTCGCGATTTATATTTGGATTTATTCGAATTGAAATAGTATTTGAATATAAATAGACTAAATGTTTCGAACAAAAGTGCATGCAATAAAGTAATATTGCATGTTTAACCCTTTCAATCCAGATTTTTAAGAATTTAATAGCCCTTCAGTGTTTATTAGCTATATAATCCACTCAGTATAAAAGGGTTTAACTTGCTACATGTCGACAAACAGTACAAAGGGTTCCTCGAGGAAACCTCTACTCTGTGCCTTCACTGGTTGCAAATGAGGGTCCATGCGTGTCACGTGGTGGAATTAACCCTTGAATGCTGAATTATAAAGACTACTGAATGACAAACATTGCACACCCTGATTAGAGGGTTCCCATTAGGAGCTCTTTGATCTTGGTCTACACTGTTTACACTAGTCTGACCATTCGTTCGTATCACTCAAGGGGTTAATGGAATGCGTATAGAAATAAATTATTTATATTTGAAGAGCTTGCACTGGCTGGTAACTTCCCATTTCGTCTACTTCCCATTTCGTCTACTTCCCATTTCGTCTACTATTTTGGCTTTTGTTCCCATTTCGTCTACTCCTAATTTTACACCCTTTCCCATTTCGTCTACTGCTTATATTTTTCATGTCTACTGCCATGAACTTATATTTTTATGTCTTTGATCAATATTATATTATCTTCACAGCACACAAAATTCATGCATTTGAGGACTTTTTAATATCAAGTTGTAATGTTTTGGTTGACCTTGACCCAAATTATTGATCTGGATCAAAACCCAAAACAGGGTTGTGTAGGAGTTTTAAGGTTTATCTTAGAAATTTTATGCAAGCAAAAATGCAATTTTAAAAAAAACAAGAAACCACTTCAGACAATCAAGGAAAATGATCATCATCTAAACTTTTGATCTGGGTCCAAACCCAACTGATGTAACTCATGGTAATGCTTAAGAAAACTGTGAAAACATGATTATGCAATGGCCCAACTGCTATAAAACAACTTTACTTTATCAACTTTATTTGTTTATTAAAGTGTCACATATAAAAGTTTCTGTGTTCAATAACAATACATGTTTCTTAGTAAACTTTTATACTCGGCCGTTAATCGACCTATGAGACACTGTTATCACACGTATATACACAATATTACACTTAAAACGATTGTAGCAAGCGCTAGTCGTTATGACTGGTGAATCAGCGATGATTCTCCAGCCATATAAATGCTTCCTTAAAAATATATATTTAAACACCTGACTTTTGTATATAGTGCAAACCGCATAGATTAAAAAATGTTTTTATGAGATCATGTATTATCTAGAATCAGATTCCAAATAAACAGATTAGCACTTGCTACAAAACAGCGAGAGATAAAAATGTTTATATCACAGATAAAACCAGGTTACTTATATCAATGTTATAAAAACACTGTAATAGAAAATATCAAAATAGAGAAACCCATCAGTGCCCATTTCAACACAATTGAGATGTAAGCAGACAGTGTAGACCCGGATTCGAGGGCCTCCATCGGAGCCATCCGATCAGGGTCTGCATCGCTCGCTATTGCCCAAATGCCCCCAAAAGAACCGGGCGATCATGATAATTCTTAAGAAAACATGATTATGCAATGGCCCTCTAACAGTGATAGGTGTCATAAATACTACTGTGGATTAAGTCTGCTGCACAAAAAAGCATCTTAAATATTAAAAGAAAGTATAAAAAATTATGACAACACATTAAAAAGTCCTAAAATATCTGAATCTTGTACGATATTAATAAAATAACTGAGTAAATATAACTTAATTATAACAGTAGACGAAACGGGAACGGGGTAAAATTTTAGAGTAGACGATATGGGAATGAATTACAGTATACGAAATGGGAAGTAGACGAAATGGGAATAAACCCACTGGCTTAGTTCAGTCATTTTATAGTGTATACGCTGGATACAGCTGGAAATACCATAAATGCTGCCTGCACGCGTACAATTTCATTTGAAATCATATCTAAAAATTAACTCTTTCGCTGTCAGTGTCGAATCTGGCATTACCTATGCAAACAGTTTGGATCCAGATGAGACGCCGAGTAACTCCAAACTGTTTGTTACTGTTAATATTGTATGAACAAAAATAAAGAAAACTATAAAAACTGAAATTATAGCAGACGACAAAGTTTGCAGACGACAAAAGTTGGCAGCGAAAGAGTGAATCCTTATGGTGCTGATCATGCAATAGTCAGATAGAATGACCAATGTTATCACTGATCAGATCTAAAATAATCACAAATGAATGAAATATGATTTAGCCTCACTTTGAAATTATTTGATTTTAAATTTTGTTTCTTCCAAATTGCCAGAAAATAGTTATTTTCAAAATTTTCGTTGTCACGTTTCTCTTCATTTGTCCCTGCAGGTTTAGCCTAACGATAATGTGTTAATCAATTTCACGCACCTGTTTCGCTACCTTAACCCTTAACACGCTACCGGCGACTTGGGTTTACTTGCAAACAACTTGAGTCCATATGAGGCACCTGGTAACGCAGCGTATCACCGGGATACTAGCTGTTTGACATTCATTTAATAGTTTCTTATAATCTTGGTTTAATTGGACGAAGTCAAAATTGCATCACATTCAAATTTGAGCAGACATTTGTTTTTCACAGCTGGATAAGGATTAACTGACACAGCTGTTCACAGTTGCCAAGCTCGAATGAAGATAAATTTTTAACAATTATTTGGGAATACTTACACCATGTTTGAACAGTGACAAGTAGCCTCTAGTTCAAGATGTATATATACAGGTGTGCAAACCGAAATGTGTCTCGTTTTGTCGATCGGTAAAAATCAACAAAGCAATTATATGACCATATCTCATTATTTTATTTGAGTACAGGGACGACAAAACTTGTTACAATTCGACAACAGACATATGGCATGACTATTTGAACCCTTTCAACTCTAGACACGCATGCACTGTCGTTTGCAAATAGTGTAGACCCAAATCAGAATGCTCCTAGAGGAGACCTCTGATCAGGGTCTGCACTGTTTGTCATTCGAAATCCTCTTGTAAGTTTACACCTGTTATACAGTGTGGACTCTACAGTTATACGCTGATGGACTACTCCACTCTGAAAATTCAGTGTTGAAAGAGTTAAAGAGATGTCACAGCAGCGGCAAATAGCTGTGGATCAAAGGTGTAAACCTCTTGAAAGATATACGCGTGCATTAGGCGTAACTCTTTTGTAATGATCAGATGAGTCGTTGTTGTTATGTATTTAGCGTTGGCATATAATTAATGACGGCTGTCTTTGGACGAGACTCTCTTGTGCCTTGCTAGGTATGCACTGCACATGTTTTGTCATTTGGTTGATTACATTTAGCATTGGAAACAGGAATGTTCCCTTGACCTTTGACCCTTATCCCGCAGTACATAATGATGTCTGCACAGCCTCTGATCTGCCGTCATAATTTATTCAATTTCTCCTGATCCGTTCAAACTGTTGACAAACTACTGACCGGGTGTAAAACAGTATGGATCCTGCTGAACTCGAGGTCTGACCTGGCTCCAAGCTGTTTGCAAATTCCACACAAAGTAATGGGTTGATACAATATCACAGTTTGCCTTGATATCTGTGTTCGTAGATTCAGTCTAGTGACAGCTTTAATTAAGTTTTAAGCAAACTGATCAGTTAAAAATAATGTGGTGTTAGCCCTTTCCCTCATATAAACGCTTTTCGCGCCTTTACAAACAGACTGGACCCAGATCAGATTGTTCCTGTAGGAACAGTCTGGTCAGGGTTAAACAATGGTTCCTGTAGGAACAGTCTGGTCAGGTTTAAACAATTGGTCAGGGTTAAACAATGGTTCCTTAAGGAACAGTCTGATCAGGGTTTGCTTTGTTTGCTTATTGGATTATACAGATATATATGATATTTTTGTCAAAGCAAACCATTCCTTTGAAAAGTTCATATAACAAAAAAATGAATATTCATGAAGTGACAAATTGATGCTTTACTGTACATTGGGGAAAGGGTTAAACGTGCAAAACTGTAGTAGACAATAACGTTTAGTGTGCTATCGGATACATTGTATACAAAACTATAATAGACAACAAAGTTTAGTGTGCTATCGGTTACTTTGTATTATCGCCCCTGAAGTAGCCAGAGTGGAAAACATCGGCTGTCGGTAAATCGGCAAATATGAGAACTAATGAATCAAAGTACTGACAGTACCGAGGGTTTCGGACCATGTATATGTCGATTGTGACTATACAATACGAAAAAGCTTGGTAGGGACGGACTGGTACCATAGCTACATCACAAGACGACCTCTAAGCATTATTTCCCGAACTAAGATGGTGTTTAATTGAACTGTTTGTTAAAATTGACAGGTCATCTGAACATAATTGCTGTGAACTTTTCTGAAAATCCTGTCAGTGTTTTAGATATTGTTTAAAGAAATAAATTGATGACTAGTAGCACACAGTGCGGTTCTAATAGCTCAAATTGCCACTGTGTACATGAAGTTAGCTTAAATTGATATTTGAATGCAGTAAAGGGTCATTAATCTATTATTATTTGACCACCTATCCATGTAAATACCCCGTCAAGTTTAAATGAAATTTGAGCAAGCTGTTCCAAGATATGACTTCTAACAGTCACATTTCCTATATAAATAGCTATCTGAAAGCAACAAAGGATCATACTTCTGCTACTAACTGGCTGGTGGGGTGTAACAGTATTTGGCGTACATCAATCACTTATCCATATATACACTACAACCAAGTTTGGATCCATTATAAATGCCATGCGAATCTAAATATCCTACAGTTAACAAGATCTAATTGTAACAGAATATGTTGCAGAATGTCCCCTAAACAAAACTGACAACTGGTATTGATGAGCAAAATATCTAAATTTCAACTAATAACAGGCCATCAGTGATCACTTGTTTACCATGGCAACCAACACTTTTGAAACACCTGCATATATACCCCTACTGACCAATGTCTCGAAAAATCTAATATGTAAATTGTGGCCCATTCATATGGACACCACACCATTACCATGGCAACCAAATTTTTCAAAACAACTTGGCTGAGTTTGGGGTACCCAAATGCCCCTAAATGCCAATTTTCAGCAAATTGAATAATATCTAAAATTTCGACCAATCAGAGCCCACCATTCAGTTACCGTAGCAACAAATTATTTCGAAAGACCTGTCAATCAATTCGGAGTGTAAATTTCCCGACATACCAATTTTCAGCAAAATCGAACAATATCTAAATTTGTCGAAAAAGATTTAAATTTTCGACCAATCAGAGCCACTATTCAGTTACCATGGCAACCAATTCTTTAAAAACACCTATAAATTAGTCCTTAGTGCTAAAATATACCGTCATACCAATTTTTAGCAAAATCAATCAATACATGTACGTTCGAAACACCTACCAATTTATTTGGAGTACTAAAATATCCCATGATACCAATTTTCAGCAAAATCGAATTATGTATAACTTCTCCAAATAATATCTAAAATTCGACCAATTATAGCCAGCCATTTGGTTATGGCGATTTTCAAAAAATAAAAAGTGGGATGCACATCTGCATGTATCAAGCAATATTCATATGAAGTTTCATTAGGATCGGACCATTACTTAGTCTTACTGAGAAATGTGTTGGACAAATTCACGGCGGAAGCAGAAGAATTGGAAGAATCAAAATCGGAAGTAAGAATAATAAGAATAAGAAACGGAGCAAATACAATATGTCCCTCCACTTCATTTTGGGGACATTATTATATACCAGGGGTGAAAAAACAATATGAAAACTTATGAAGTTACACATATATTTCAACTTAGAACGGCAAACAAAATAAACAATAATTAATAGTTGAATTTCCATAACTCAGAACAAATTTTGTTTTAACAAGATATTTCAGTCTAATCGCTAGACCCTCATCAACTGTCGAGGGAACTGGTCAGAAAGTGCCATGTGACCGTTCTGAGTTATGGAAATTCAATTATATGGATAATCCAGAACAAGATATCAATATGAATGAAAATCATCTGGAATTCTGAATTTCCTTCTTGATACATTTAGGCTTGGTGGGTATTTTTTAAATGGTACCAGTAAAGAACTGGTAAGGCATCATGCGTGTATGTTAATGCTGGGGGAAAAGCTTAAACACACACTACAAACAAAACTTTGTCAATAATTATATACGTTCAGCATATGTTATAATTAACATTGTGTAAAACATACAATAAAATAATTCCATTATATCTCCTTTATAACTACTAACTTCGAGAACTGAAAAGTCTATGATCAAGGCTTACAATGCTCGTCACACATCATGCAAATATGTAATTATGATATTCCAAACTCAACATAAATACTTCTGATGCATTCGGAATACATAATGCTTTTGAGACTCAAGATTAAATCCATGTATCTCCGGGACGTTTCTCTGCGGTCCGTGCTCCTTGTAAGGGTCGGTGCCGAATATTATGATTTTTTTTAGCTTTCTTCAACTTCAACTTGGTACTTCCAGACGATCAGTACAGATCATTATCGGAAGGCGCTGTCGGGATATAGACGAAATTAGTCTATTAATTGAATATTAAATTTTACGTATTTCAAATAATAAATATGGACAATATTAGCCAATCAGTTCGATAAAAGGTTTTTCTAATAAAAAAAATGCTTTTGTGACCGATTTTCAATCTCCTTGCAGAGTTTTCGTTCGTTACTCTCACATACACCTCTGCGATGGGCTCATGCCAAGAATCTTGGCAAAACCGATAGTTTGTATTTTATGGTTATCTGAGTCTATAATTTATATCAAAATAGCCTGAATCAAGAATAAATAGCTTTTATTTTATCATAAAACTGGTAATACAGTTTAATTTCAGAGGATATTTGATGACCTATTGTCATGCCGCTTTACGCTTCGATTATTTGCACAAATGTAAAAAAAACAAAATGGAATGATGTCTGCTCGATATTTCGAAAACAGTTTCTACAAACTGTAGATTCCGAACTTCTTATAAGGGCACTGAAATTCTGCTATAACCTCAAAGGACACACAACTTATTGGAGAATCACAGCCTTTTGCTTTTCTTTCGTTGAATTGTTAATGAAACACACAAAACAATTTACTTTCTGTTTTTGTACGGGAGTTAGTTTAATTTCGGACCACTTTCTGAGCCAACTACAGAGGTAAATGTAATGTAACCGGGTATAAGAGAGTGGCCGATTTTAGGCTTCGAAATTCATATCCGTCATATCGGGTGTTTAAACACACCCCGATCCCGTAAATCGTTTGCAAGACTGTATATTACAATTTCCAGTCGTTGTCTTCATTCCCATAGTTTGTGTGTAATGTATAGAGATTGACGATGTTTCGACCATTATTCATTACTGTTTTCTCCGTAACGTTGTCTGTATCAATCCGACAAATTCAAGAAATGCTTGTAGATTCCAAAATATCCCCCGACTTTCTGGGTAATTTTTACCGGCGCTCTGTGGTATATATTCGTACGAGACCAAATTTATCATATTACGTATCATTTTACATGGCAAAATTATTGGTAATTGAAACAGTTTCATCTGCATATTAATAATTGACACACATACCAAATGAAGAATTATCGATATCGTTTATCCAACGCATTGCACTTGGAACTATATTTTTTTCTAGGGGTGTAAACAAAATCACATTTTTGGCAAAATGAAAGTAGAAATACGGGTGAAATACAGCCATAGACAACTAAATCATTTAATCGGCGCTACGTAATAAACATTCTGTCAACGTTAAACCATTTAAATTTTCTGCTTTTGGGATAATGAGCGTATACATTCTAAGCATAAATCGATATTTCATAGTATAACAGTAGTCTGATTGCGCATTATGGGATATGATTTTCTTTATAAATTTGCTTGAGGCATGCCATGGGGATGCATTACTAGTAGGTTTCGGAAAGTAGTCCGAAACCTAAAAACCAACGAACACATTTTGACAGAAAACTACGTCTAAACATCTTCTCTAAGTTTCGTGTGTCATCGGATACATTGTATACAAAACTGTAGTAGACAACACAGTTTCGTGTTTTTTATCGGATAACACTGTAGTAGACAACACAGTTTCGTGTGTTATCGAAAACATTGTATACACAAAGGAAATTCAAACAACTATCCGTTCTCCTGCCAAACACGACTTCACTCGACTTGTAGCCAGATGAGACACCGAGAAACTCAGCGTCTCATCAGGGGAGTCCAAGCTGTTTGACATTCGACCAACAGTTCCGTATATGTGTTAACGCCGCGGAAGTAAACAAGTACAAATTGCAACACTTCAGAGTTTGGGCAGACCTCATTGTTTGTCAAATACAACTGAGTGAGAATTACAACATCGATGTCACCAGTAACAGTATTCACGTCACATTGCATCACTACTTACGTATATAATGTAAATGCATTCACAGAAGAAACAATCGCGAATTAACTTTAAACAACAAACAAACACGTTTATGAAACCATTGAATTTACTCCTTTAGACCTTATAGATACGCCTTTCACGCCTCTGTAAAAACGTAGATCCAGACCAGACATATCCTGTAGGAATTGGCTTGGTCAGGATCTGTTCTGTTTGCTTATAAGTAAAAAAGATCAAATCTAATTATACAATATCTGTAATGCAAAACATTTTCCATGCTCATATTTTCACAATAAACATCATCATATAATTAATATTCATAATGTAGTTATTTCTTACATACATATTCATCAGGTAAAGGGTTAAATAGCATACTTTTATTTTGCAGTTAAAGATATTTTCACTTCTGTCATCATATTACGATAGCCCATCTTTCGACTATTAATAAATCGAGTTCGAACAGTTATACATGTACTTAGTTTTATTGGCATACCACCTTTGACCATAAATACAAGTATGTCTCGTACATGAAATATGCCAATGCCAAACAGTATGAACATTTCAACACAGTTATACAGAATATTGTATGCAACAACGGATGCAACTAAACCGGGCAAGGACGTATGTACAAACTTCGCTTACAAGTAAACAAAGCGCACATGCACAGCAAGACGGTGATAATATATGCTTATAATTTAATTAAACTCTGGCATTAGCCTGCATTGCTTGTGTCATGAAACAGTTACGGTAGTGTGTCGATACATTTCTGGCATTCCTGTGCAGTGATAATCAAGATAATACTGGGGATCGTTTGTACTGATTTAACCCTTTACCTGATAGAGGTACCTTTTTGCAAATATAGTAGACCCAGATCAGACGGCTCCCGTAGTAGCCGTCTGATCAGGGTCTGCTTTGTTTGCTTATGGAATTATATAGACCTGATTCTACAGTTTATTCCATGTAAGAAAATCCTGTGTTCATATGTCATTATAAACTATCAGATTCCAAGTACACACGGCAATTTCTTACATGAATATTCCTGTGGTATGAGGCTCTCTGTATGCCTTGACTGGGACATTCAAGTTAATCATGTACACGAATATCATACTATTTGACTTTCTCTGTGGATGTATATTTAACAGATTGTCTACACTAATCGACAATCGGAGCAAATTGATTCCTGAAAACCATTGGTTAAGTGGACAATTTTGAAATGTTACTGTGTCCTGTTTTTCTAAACATAACACCAATCTCAGTGTCAAAGAAAATAATACCAAATTGCGGTGCGTAGTTACTGTTTGTAGACTCTGTCGCTGATATGTTTTCCTGAAACCTTACACCGCTAAGGACACACATAATATCTGCACAATTTTGATAGCTTCTGATTCGATCAAACTTTTGAGTAACTATTGACAGAGTGTGAAACAGCTAGGATTCTGATGATATGTCGAGTTACTCGGCGTCTCACCTGGATCCAAGTTGTTCGCAAATGTTTGTCAATTCACGGATAGTGAGATCACAGGGGGCCATTTCGTGGGTCTACATGGTCTAAAAAGTCAAAAAAATTGATTGGGTCGATTAAGTGTTATATTATATACAAGGGGTCTAACTACCCATTCGCAGATTTCACGACCGATTCGAAATAACGCCCGGTTTTGGGCTATCAAGATAAAAGACCCACTAATGTTTGGTACGAACGTGAAGCTGGGACCATGTACTTTTCAAATAATACAAGACGAATACTGATGCAAGGCATTGGATCGCCGCGAAATTTGTGTACAAGGAAGGTTTTTAATAAGGAACTGTTTTGTTAAGACAATTGAAATACAACATTTCATTAAAAACTTAACGAGATATGTAGCCTCTAGAGTGTAATGACGTAGTGACCTAGTTTCGAACCCGTCATGATCCATATTTGAACTTGACCAAGATTGCATGTGGACAAACATTCTGATAAAATTTCAGTAAGATCTGATAACATTTGTAGCCACTTGAGTGTGAACAAGATTTTTCTATGATTTGACCAAGTGGCCTAGTTTATGACTGCAGGCGATTCATATTCGAACTTGACCTAGATTTCATCAGGGTCAATACACAAACCAATTTACTTAAAGATCAAGTGCAAAATGTGGCCTCCAGAGTGTTTAGGATTTTGTAAGATTTGACCTAGTGACCTAGTTTTTTACCCGACATGACCAATATTCGAACTTGGCGTAGATTTCATGGAGACACATTCTGATAAAATTTCAGTAAGATCCAATAAGATTTGTAGCTTCTAGAGCATTAACAAGATTTTTCTAAGATTTGACCTAGTGACCTTGTTTTTGAGCCCAGGTGACCCATATTCGAGATTGACCTAAATTTCATGCAGGGCAAAACACAAACCAATTTACTTAGAGATCAAGTGCAAAATGTGGTATCTCAACGGACAACAGACGAGGGACATCCAACGATCCTAAAAGCTCAGCATGAGCACGTCGTGCTCTGGTGAGCTAAAAAAAATGAGGATAAATGAATATCCTACTCCCCTTCTCTAAAAAGGTGATAATAAAGAGACAATGCTATAAATATATAGTCATTTATTATGAAACAAATAACTATGTAAACAAGAAAAAATACTATGGCATGCTGATAAAGAACTCTGTTGCAAACTGTAACAAGTAAATACCTGGTAAAACTATTATGACATATGCATTGTTGGAAGTATCACATGAAACTTGACACAAATATTTAGGGCGGTCATTGATTGGTTCAGAGGCATATTGACGATACCAAAACGTAAGAGGATAAATATTTTATCCCGTCACTACAGCCGCTAGTGACGTAATAAAGGGGTAGCGTAATAAACCTAAGTTTATATGTACAGTAGAGGTTTATTTGTAAAGTAGGTGTAGGAATTTCTTCTTACAACAGGAACTATTTTTAATTTTTCTACAAATTTGTTTTACCAAAAATAACGTATAAGTTGAAAGAAAAAACACTTAATATGGATAATTATCATTAACTATCCCAGTAAAAACCCAAACCGTCATTAAACAAAAATAGAAAGGAAAAAGAGAGAAATTTTTTTTTTCGTCAGCGGTGAGAATCGAACCAGGGCTGACTGCACGATAGGCGACCGTGGTAACCACTACGCTATCAGGCCAGACATACTTCAAGGGAAATTTAAGATATATATAAAGTTATCATGCTACTATATTGACGACTTTTATAAATAAAAAAAATAAAACGACTTTTTTAAATATAAATAAATAAAACAATAAAACTTCATTAAAACATTTATCACTCTCATGATAATTTAATCAATAAACTCTTACAATGTGATGGTCATAGACCTAAATATAGCCTGTTCAGTTCCATTAACGAGTGACGTTAGCCCTATCTAAAAATAGAAACCGAAACGACGGAATTCGATTTTGACCATGTAGAGCCTCCGGTAGAATAATAACCATGTCTGTTTGAATTAACATGATGTATGTATTACTTTTGTCGACATTTTTGGACAATAAACAATGGTCATTAAACAAAACTGTAATATTTCAAAATCTCCGAAGGGCATAATTTAGAACGAGAGCACCGCAAACAGGTGCACGACTACAGTTTTGACCCGGCTTCAATTCTGCGACTTTGACCCGGCTTCATTTATGTTTACAAAACTGTTTTTGGCATTTAATGTCGATACTTCGACGAAAAAAGTGTCATAATTATTGTTATTATTGTACATTTGTTTGATAAATTTCTTTTTAAACATCGTATGAATGTTTTTACATCACATATTTCACTACATCAATAATGCAGATAGAAACTATTCTCTGCCACGCTCTCATGTGCCAATTCATTTGGTTCATCTCACCGATGTACGCAGAATAGACTATGTAAAACTTGTCGCTACCCCTCCTACATGGGTAAATACTTTTGAACATTCCATTAGTGATCGCCGCTCATGCGGCGATCAATAACTTTTGATACATTTCGACTAAGCCGTAGCCAGTGCCGACGTGAAATTCCTACAAAATACGCTGATTTAGCTTACTCGAACGAGAAGTCGCAACAACGATTTGCCGCTAGACCCCCCCGTAAAACGGCCATAATCGGGACAAAACGATTGTGCAATCAATATATATGACAAAAAGCTATCGTTTACCTCTCAAACTATCTGCAGACACTGATGCAGATCCGAAATGCAGGCGAATTTTCGTGCAATTAGCAGATTTAAATCTCTGTCAGCTACTACGAGTCACGCGACCCGCTTCCTTTACAATAACAACATCCGCGTGTCTGTTACCTTGCTTACCCAATAAGCGTTAGTGAAAACGCAGGGCACCATCCCTAGGTCAATCAAGTGCCCTGTTATTGGCCAACTAGAAACTAGGTCAAGTTGTTGCGACTTCTCGTCCGAGTTAGAAAAATCAGCGTATTATGTTGGAATTTCACGTCGGCACTGGCTACGGCTTAGTCGAAATGTATCAAAAGTTATATTATTTGAAAAGTACATGGTCCCAGCTTCACGTTCGTACCAAACATTAGTGGGTCTTTTATCTTGATAGCCCAAAACCGGGCGTTATTTCGAATCGGTCGTGAAATCTGCGAATGGGTAGTTAGACCCCTTGTATATAATATAACACTAAATCGACCCAATCAATTTTTTTGACTTTTTAGACCATGTAGACCCACGAAATGCCCCCCTGTGAGTGAGATAAAGGTTTTAACCCTTCCGCTGCCACGCATTGTCGTCTGCAACAGATTTGATTATTTTCTGTCCCTTTCTTCCGAATAAGATATCTAAATATCAAACAGTTTAGACCCTGGTGAGGTATCGAATTACTCGGCATCTCATTTGGATCCAAACGTTTTTGGATATGTGTAGATCACAGATTCGTCACTGGTAACGTAAGAGTTGACATATTATGAAGGGTGGCATATGCAGACGACATTGTGTGCAGCAGACGACAATTAAGCGTGCAAAATGTCGTCTGCAACTTGCACTTACATTTGTCTTGCAGCCAGATACTTGGATAGCTGCCCGGCTGCCTGGCGACCGCCCAAACCAGCGTGGGATCACCCTAATCCCGCGTAAACTTGATTATGTCTTTGATTTAGATCTTCAGATAAAAAGGATTTCAAAAATTACCAGTATCACACAAATGTAACTGACAGGCCTAATCCCTCCAGAATACTGTCGCTCAGGACTTTTATCCCAGTACAGTAAAACCCCTCTAATGCGACCACTTATTGAACAAACATCGCTGTCTTCATAAGCAGGTGGTTGCTTAATGCAGAACAAAGATTATGCAAAAGCTCCTATAGGAGCTTTCTGCATAAATTTCGTCCTGCGTTAAGCTTTTGCCACTTTGAATTATGCTTCTTTTTGGTGATCGCATTAGAGGGGTTTTACTGTATGTTCAACATGCCTGTTACTTTTTTGACAAACGTCTTCTTATTTGCATAAACTATCAGTCGATTTTTTATTCATTTCCAATTGAAAGTTTCAATTCTGGAAAAGGAGAAACGTTTACAAATTCGGCATATATACCGTATGTCTGTTATGTAAAAATACTGCTAGTTTGATATCAAGACAGTGCATAATAAATGTCACGATCAAATAATTTCATCGTTTAAAAATATTCAAGAAAATAAAATGATTAAACGAGCTAACCGAAAGTGAACATAAATATACAATACATGTAATAAATGATCAACATCATATTGATGTGTAACTGTTATACCGCTGTCAAAATGTTGGCTCAAATTTGAATCTAGTGCAGTTTTGACCTTCAGATTCTACCAAGCTTGAACGAAACTATTGACCGAGTGTCAAACAGCTTGGATCCTGATAAAATGCCAAGTTAGTTTGTCACTTTTCACGTGTATCCAAACCAAAAACTATTGTCAATAGTTTTTTTGTATACACAGAAATGTTGGTTTTGTACAGTGACAAAATAATTGCTCATGGTTTATACATCTTTAACCTGTTTGACATCTAAAACTCTTGAACGAATCAGATGGGGTTTAGTAGACAATATACTTTGAACATTATAAGGGTACATTTGATCCCTGTCAGAACTCAACCCATAGAGCAAGGAGAGCAAATCAGAGCTCATATCCTAGAGCCAGGAGAGAAAAACAGAGCTCAACTCAGAGCAAGGAGAGAAACACGGTGACGGCCGCATTTCCAGAACAGCGTATACTGGCATTTGCAAGCAGTGTAGATCAAGATCAGAGGGCTCCTCTATAATCCCTCTGATCTGGATATGCACTGTTTGTCATAATTTTACGACCATCTAGCAGTTTTATGTCTCTCATACTGAATGAACTTTATAGTTAACCCTTTACTCCCTAAATACGCCTTGAGAGCTACGTCTTTGCAAACAGAGTAGACCCAGATCAGACAGCTCCTGTAGGAACCTTCTGATTAGGGTCTGCTCTGTTTGCTTATGGTATAAAAATTATATAATATACGGTCCATTTCAATTAATTTTGTCATTGAATTTGAATCGAGATTTGTTTTTATTTTCTTACTGGATTGAGATCAAATGTAAACCACTCGTCATCGCTTTTCAGGAATTCTGTGTCAGAGTTTCCCTTGAATCCATCTTTAAATAAAGATTTTATGCATAAAAACAATGGTTTCTCATTGTAAACATGTTCATTTCAAATTGCAAATGGCGGACAATTGACGTCGAGTGGAACGTTGGATTTTAACTGAGGGCAATTATAGCTCTTAAAAGTTGATGTCATACACGAAATTACGTCATCTATTTCATATCATTAGAATATGCAATTCATCCCTGTTGAAAAATGATACGCTCCGCTAGCCATACATACGACGGCCATTTGCAAAGAAACAGCTGAACCAATTAGCATGTAGAAAATGCATTTTCGGCATTTTCGTACTTGTTACTGCATGGTATTGAGGGACATTTAGCATGGGGGTTCCTGAAAAACGATGCGATCAAATGAAATAGATTTAAGGTCAGTCTGACTCGAAATGAAAAAAAACTCGATTCAAATTCAGTGACAAATTGAATGTAAATGGACAGTAGAGTTTAGATATGATTTAGAGTTTCTGTCCTGGTTGACACGTCCTGTGTCCATATGCCATTATAAAACATAATCTAATTAACCCTTCGCTTGCTATTCACGTCAATATACCTACCTATAAATAGTGAAGACCCAGATGAGACAGCTCCTGCAGGAGCTGTCTCATCAGGGTCTGCACTATTTACAAGTTGATTGCACAACCAGTGCACTCCACAGCAATGACTGCACAGCGATATACTTCTACACAGTGAAGATATATGTACATGTAATTATACAACAGGGCATGGGTAAAGGAGGATAAATGTATTTTAAAATTCAGCAAGCGAAGGGTTAATTCTAATGTCGTCGTTATTTGTTACATGACTATTTAGTTCAACACTTATTTAAAAGCCATCCCACTTTGAATATTCAGCATTCAACGGGTTAACCCTTACTGTGCGGGGCATGAGTCACTAATGTCATTTTTCAAACAGCGTAGACCCAGATGAGATGACTCCTAGAGGAAACCTCTCATCAGGGTCTGCACTGTTTTTTCATGTAACACTTTTGTTTAGAAAACCCACAAACTATTCACCATAAGCTTGACCTGTTCGAACTTAGGAATAGTCCATTTGAAAATTCAAAGGTGAAAGGGTTGAAGAAAGATATCGGAGTTAAATGCTGTAAAAGTACTCAACACATATTTGGACTGGACGTTGTACATGAGGAAAAGGTGTTGTAAATTAGGACAGGGCGTCACTAATGAAGGACAGTGCAGGTGTGCGGCACCCTGCTGAAATGACCTACCTGAACACTGTGGCCAATATATTACATAGGCAGAAGTTCGTATTCGCAAAAATATATACATGTACGATTCTTATACATAATTCGAAATCCTGAAACACAGTTCGAAGATTGTAAATTATACAAGCATAGGCGTGACTATTTGTGTGCTTAAGAAGTTACATATTTGGAGACATTTTTTAACATAGCATGTGGTGTTTTAGTCGACCTCTCGATGAATCGAAGTTTTTACCGGTCCCTACGAACTCGACATAACGATAGTCGACTGTATTCACGGAACACTAAACATTGCTATGATTACTTTAGATTTGATTATAAAATGGAAGCCTTCATAATTAACTACATATTAACATTGGACTATTGAACATTTCTTGTCTCGTTGGCGCCCCGCATTTAAGCGGGGCGACTGTATGGGCTTACGATTTCTTTGACGCATGTAGGAGCAGTCGTTTCTGTAACGTTGAGGAAAGGAAAGTTTACTTGATTGTTTACTTGATGAAGAATACTTATACTGATCGATTAAGAGAATGAATAATATGTAATGTCATAGGTGATGAAATTTAAAGAAGCATCGTTTGTATTATTGCATTATGAAATGAATACATTATTGATACTAAATAGCCGATCCTTTCGAATTTCCGGTGCAATAGTCTAACCACAAGTGCTGTGGAAATAGTTCACTAAATGCACATCCCAATGTAATGTTTTTGGTTTAATGCTGATTTAAAGCTAGTTTTAAGAAATATCTTTTTACAGTTTGGCCCACTTAAGAGTAAAAATCTTACAAATTACGGTGTATTAATAAATGTTTTAGTTTATTGTCGCCCCGCATCGACTTGAAACCAGTCCGATATCGACAAATTAGCACGGAGATCACTCCGCAACAAAGAAATATTTCTCTTCTACTTACTACTGAACAAGGTTTTTAGTATGACGGATTTTGACGCCCGTGATTCATCGTCTTTGGACCAAACATGGCGGACATTAGGAATAGTTTGTGACTTGGCACTTCATAATGCACTAGTCGCCAGTGTTATGTCTCTATGTACTCTATGGTTTCTTAAATGAAGACATATTAAAATAGACTTACTTCCCTGCTTTATGTTATATGCATTATTTTTAAGTGACACTACGTTCATCTGAATTCTTCACAATAAGCAAATGTGTACTTCGTTTTCTTTTTGAATTTAATATGATTCCTGCTTGAATTTAGATTCACTGAGGTGTCAAATCATGTCCATAGGTTTTGCAGCTGCTCTTGGTTTTCACAGTTTGCAAAACATTGAAGGATATTGATTTTTTTGCTCTTTGAACATCAGCTATACCCACCTATCGTTGAACAGTCAAACATGACTATGTTGACATCAAGTGTAGCCTACTTGGTAAGTATAAGCCGAAAGAAACAGAAACTGAAAGAAATAATGTCAGCTGTTATTGTTGTTGTTCGTGCGTTGGGTTTTCTTACCAAACTGCGATCGGATTGTCCTTGATAAATTGACTTGCTGCTTTAAATGACCACATTGACATGACAGGTCGACATTGATCTAAAATTAGAACATAATTAAAAGTACTGAAGGTGCTCTTCTTGGGCTCGTTTATTCTAAACAGATTGACTTGTGCTTATGGGTAAATTGCGTCAACCCTTCCCTAATGCATATTTACTTGAGAAATAATGACACCATGAATAGTTATTAGCTGAATTGTTTATAATGACAGGATTATTTAGGTATTGGTAGAAATAGAGTCGAGCCTATTATAATTTCATAAGCAAATAGAGAAGACCTTGATCAGATGTACGGCTCCTCTGGAAGCTGTCTGACCTGGGTCTACACATTTACATGAGGGAAATGATAACTGTTCATCAGCACTTTCTTTTATTGCTAATTTTACAGAGGAGGGCCATCTTAGATAGATCAGTTTATTTCAATATTTTGCTGCAAGTAACATGTTTACAATAGCAATTTAAATTAAACTAAACGATGTATTTCTTAGGGATTGACCTCTGTTAAACAGGCAGTGTCCTTTCTGCTCTTCCATGAAAATTAACCTATTTATTAACACGAGATACTGAAATATTCATGAAATCAGAGTACAGTTTACCATATAAATATTGTAAGATATGTCATAATCGAAACATGTGTTATAATGAATAGAAATTGTATAAAGACTGGAATAATAACGCATAAAGGTGACGGGAATAATGGTGTTTTTTTTAAATTTGAATAATGTAGCCACTATCTCGATTCAAACTGTAATTTCACTTTTAATTTCATTCTTTGCTATTTAAGATAAGTTTCATGCTGCTGTTGTTTACTGATAATTAAATTCCAAATCTATAGACTTTCCTCTAAATTAGAACCAAAACCAATTTCGACAAAACCTCAATCAATGATTAATCTGCAGATCATGGATTCTTTCAAACCATCTATGTGATCAGAGTCAGATTAGAATTTGATCGACACATTATTAATTTACTTGTCAACAGCTGAAGGTACCAGACACAATACTTAGACAATAATTCTAAAGGTAACACAACTATCTTGTTCATATTACATTTCCACGCCTTCATACTCGAGTATTATTATTCACTGCTCAGTAATAGGCGACCTTTGATGCTTCGCATCAATACTTTTCTTGTTTCCTATTATACTGTGGGATTTTCCCCGCGCTTGAATTTATTTGCGCCCCCGTAATGAGCGGGCGCCTATATGGGCTTACGGATTTTTCAGCGAATGGGAGGAGCATTCATTTCTGTAACGATGAAAAATGAAAGTTACTTGTGTGGACAATGTAAATTGTATGTGCTGGTCGATTAAGAATATGAATAACATATAAGAAGTAATGAAATAAAAATAATATTTGTATGTTATTAATGCATTAAAAGAAATGAATACATGTACAATGTTGGTATCAAAAAGCTGATCCATTCGAATTTCCGGTGCAATAGGCTTGCCCGTCTAGGAAAGTGTTACACTATTTACAGTAAATGCACCGTCCAGTGAATATTTTTTGGTTTAATGCGGATTAATTGCATAGTTTATATATAACGTATATTTGCTTTGTAAAGGTTGGCCCAATTAAGAGTAAAAACCCTATACATTACAGTGTATAAATGAATATTTTCGTTCATTATCGACTTGAAGCCAGTCACTGGGTCAGAAAGCCCGAGTCTATTGCGCCGTAATACGTGACGCTAAGGAGTACGTCTATTGGTACGTATGCACATAATAATAACATTTTCATGAAAATCACAAGCGCTTCAATAAAGTTTCCGCCCAATATTTACAGAATGCCTATTTAAAAGAAACCCAGCTAAATGTTAGTATTTTCTTTTGGTTTTAAAGTATTGGTTAATTAAATTTATGTATATTATTGTATAAAATTCGAAATATGGAGCACATTTGGACCATAATTGGTTATCTCGTGTAATTAGAATTCGACCTTGCTTAATGCCACGTATGGCATTTTAAAACATTTTGTTTTTCACAGTTATACTCCAGATTTGTTGCAAAGATGTGTGTATTATTAAGCTTAATATATGAACTAGATTTTACAAAGAAAACTATAATGTTATTTTCTAAGATTTGATAATGACTGATCCGTCAAAAATCAATCAAAATATTTTATAAAAACGTGCTTATTATCTATCAAAACTACAATTTAAACTATTTCGGTCTTTGAATCATTTCTTAAATTCACACTGGAAAGCTTTGGACAAATTCATTTTTTGGTTGTTTAAATTTCATTGTTTGATAGGGTGTCTTTTTATTATATAACTGTAGTAATTCCAACAGCAATATGCTGGACTAAACCTTTGATTAAATTAAGATAATGCAAATCAGTATATATTTTCATGTACAAATCTTTCATTTGTCTTCATTTATGTTTACACGGTTTCAATAGCAGACAAGTATCTTTATTGAAAGGGTTAGTACAGCACATGAGTATCATGATCACTCATATTCTAAGCATTTTTGTTTCACAATAGATTTAAACAAAACCAGTATGGTTGTTCTATTTCAATGGTGCCCTTTGATGCTTAAATAAATGCTTTTCTTGTTGTTATGTAGATTCTTTTTATTAATAAAACTTTGAATTCTGTAATAATTTTTTTGTGATAACTGTAATGTTTCAGCATACTGAGATGTTTCGTGAATGTAATTCATTTTTGTAAAATCACACACCAGTGTCTGCCTTTAACCCCTTCCCTTATATAAACGTATTTTCACGCATTTGCAAACAGAGTAGACCCACATCAGACGACTCCGATAGGAGCCGTCTGATCAGGGTCCGTTCTGTTTGTTAATGGAATTTGATAGTTCTGTTTCTTTACTTTCTAAATGGCTACAATGTTCCACCTTCCAATTTTTCATTATAACTATTTTGTACAAGTATATTAAGTACGTATTGAAATTTGAAATACACACAGAACAGGGAAATGGTTAAAAAGGCATTTACTGATAAAGTAAAGGTAATACTTTGACACAGATCAAACCAGAACTTTGCCCATTACGACCATTGCTCATTCAACATGTATCGAAATAAAAGAGCCATTATCTAAATGATATGTATAATTATGTAACACGTAAACATCCATAATAATTAATTTCTCCTCTCTTGAATATTCCTGTAAAAATTAATGACTATGAATATCGATAGAGTGATATTTGGTGATGGTATATGAACACAATAGTTTTTGAAAACGGAAGAAACTGGGCACTCAGATCTATACAGTAACATGGACAAATAGTACAGACCCTGATTGGACGGCTCATACATAGGTGTCTGATCTGGGTCTGCTCTGTTTGCAAAGACACGAAAAGTTGTTTCTATCAAGAAAAGGCTAAAGAGAAAAAGCATGAAAATTACAGGTTTCTTTTAAGTGAATACGAGTGCAGAAAACCGATTTCATAAATATATTTACGTATTAAGCTGAGTGCCTGTAATGGCTTATCTAATAGGCAAAAACCAGAGCTAATCGTTACGTTAATTGCTCGATATGCGTTGAGACACCGTACAACACACATTTCAGATAAGACCAATGACTTTAGATAACATTTATTCGAATGTTTATCCCTCTGTCTGATAGATACACCGTTTGAAGCCTTTGTAAACAGAGTAGACTCAGATCAAATGACTCCTGTAGGAGCCGTCTTAACCCTTCTCTTGCTGAATTTTAAAATACATTTCTCCTTCTTTACCCATGCCCTGTTGTATAATTACATATATCTTCACTGTGTGCACGTATTTCGCTGTGCAATCACTGCTGTGGAGTGCACTGGTTGCACAATCAACTTGTAAATAGTGCAGACCCTGATGAGACAGCTCCTGCAGGAGCTGTCTCATCTGGGTCTTCACTATTTACAGGTAGGTATATTGACGTGAACAGCAAGCGAAGGGTTAATGGGGTCTGCTCTGTTTGATTATGAAATAATACAGATCTGATTCTAGAATTTCTGACATGGTATCATTCCTGTTTTTATATGCATTGTAATAAACTTATATAACTAATATTCATGATGTCATTATTTTGTACATGTACTTCTTTTTTTTTTATTCTGATTTAAGCATTAATATTCATTATTATGCTAATGAACTGATTAACAACATGCTAGTGTAAATCAAAGACCATTGTATTTCTTATATATTTGGTAATATTTTGTTAGCTCCCAGCTGCCCAAGGCCATGTGATACAACATTATTACTTTCTCTATGCATTGACACTGTCCGGATGTACATTTTCTATGGAAACTCTAAAACTAAATAAAATGCAGATAACCCATAGAGACACGTTTTTACATACTATCATTTAGATTACTCTCAATGAAGGGTTTTTATATATAAGAACAAATCTCTATGCATTTGGAGCATCACAGGTGATTTCAGATCTAGTTTTCACCATTTCCTTGTCTTTTTCTCTAATTTTAGGGGGTTTCTCATTAATATTCATGAATATGCTAATGAACTTATAAAAACATGACATTCTAAATCAAAGACCTGTGTATTTATTTTGTGTTTGGTAACAAGTTGATACTTTTAGCTACCAGCTCTCGAAGGCCTTGAGAAATAATGTTATCTTCTTTATTCGATGACGCTGTCCGGAGGAACATCTGCTATGGATACTCAAAAACGCAATAAAAATGCAAATAAGCCATAGAGACACCAATTTGTTTTATATAATACTCTCTTTGAGGATGTTGTATGTACACATAAGAACATATTTGGGTGTATTTGGAGCATCACAGGTGATTTCAGATGTAGTTTTCGGTTTTCTCATTAATATTCATTATTATGCAAATGAGGTAATTAACAAAAACATATTCTTAATTAAGGACCAATGTCTTACCTTTAGTTTGGCACCAGTTTCAAACTCTTTGTGCCCCAAATAGCACAGATATACTACATTAAAGACTTTACCCACCGTCGTTGTCCAGACCACTGGTTGCCATGGACACGGTAGAAATATCCATAGCAGGAATGAGTTTTTTCATGGGTACAATTTTGATTTGAATTCAGCAGACCTTACGAAACACCCTGGTACCCATGAAAATAAGTCAGACGGGGGATGCACGGTAACCCTATCTGGCCCCGGGGTATATGTAATTAGAGACGGTACTTGACAAAATAAGCAGTACACACTAGAATATACAGAGAAGGTACGTGTTACAAAACAGCAATACACACTAAACCTAATGTAATAGAGGAACTGCGTGTTACAAAATGGCAGTAAACACTAGAATCAATGTAATTGAGAAGGTACATTCTATACAACAGCAGTGAAAGAATTGGTACCAGTATGTCGACTATTTACATGTTTTAGTTTTTAGTAGTGATTAGTTAGTTATGAGGGCCCTGCATATTTTCTGTCTGTCTGTCCGTCCGTCCGTCCGTCTGTCTGTCTGTCAAACAATACTTCACAGATTTGGTTCATTATTAAGGCCATATGCTTAGTATCATCAGAGGAAAATGCCTATAGTTTTTGTGTTGAATCAGATCACTATGTTTGCCCTTGATTAATCCAAAATGCCGTCAACTAGTTCGATGTGACGCCATAACTCAAGCAATACTTCACATATTTGGTACATATACAAGGCATATGCTTAGTATTATTAGAGGAAGACGCCTATAGTTTTTGGATTGAATCAGATCACAATGTCCAGAGTTACCTGCCCTTGATTTATAAAAAATGCAACATTCAACAATTTTGATGTTCTAGCAACCTCATTAGTCCATCAATCCATCAATTATACTTTGAAAGATTGTGAACCAGTGTACAACCTTGATCAAGTTAAAAAACTGGCCAAGTAAGAAGAGACTGTGGAGAGTTATTGCCCCTGATTTATTTATATTACACTTTTGATGTGATGCGATAACTCAAACAGTACTTCACATATTTGGTTCATATTAAGGTCATATGCTGAGTATCATCAGAGGAAGATGCCTATAGGTATTGGGTTGAATCGGATCACTATGTCTAGAATTATCTGCACTTGATTCATCCAAAATGCCATAAACGTTTGTCAACACTTTTGATGTGACGTGATAACTCAAATAGTTCTACACATATTTGGTTCATATTAAGGGTATATGCTTAACATTATGAGAGGAAGACACCTTTAGTTTTTGGGTTGAATGATATCACCATGTCTAGAGTTACCTGCCCTTGATTTATCAAAAATGCCATATTCAACGAAAGGTCATCTGCAGGGCCGTCTCTGACTGTGACAGTTTTCTAGTTTCCACCTCCTTCTACTTTTCATTAAACAAGCTGATTTTTTCTCATTTTTACAGTCTGCTATATTGCGTCATTTAAAGAAATATTACCATTATATTAAAGGCAGACATCCGAGTTTGATGTTGCAAAATATTACATTCATGGAAAGCACACTAAAACATTACAATTGTTACAAGAAATTCTACTCTAAAGTGTGAAAGTGGGAAACAGGAAACAGGCAGTTGACTATATAGATCATGGGGTAGTAAGTTTCCCGCAAGATTTTGCCGCCCTTGACTTTTTGACCGTGGATAACACTGAGAGTCAATTATTGATATATAGATCATCATAATTCTTACATTATACTGGTAATATTATTGTTTTAGCATACGTGTGCGTTTATTATATTTATTATTTATTTGAAATAAAAGGTACTTCTCAAAGAGAACGAACGATCTTCAGCTCTGGTGTAGACAACCTTTTATTCACAGCAACGTTTCCGCCTTACAAAATTCTTCACCAGGGTAATTAATTATGTGTGTGATTTTGCAACATTAAACTGCAATGTCTGTCTTTGAGGCAGACATACATTCAGAAGACGAATGTATGCACAATGAGCTTCATCTCCGATGAGCTTGTTTATATAGATCTCTGTTAACTATACAGACAGCTGATTATCACAGCAGATGCTAACTGTGTGTGACTTATCCCTGGAATCTACTCGTGTCAACCACCAGACTAGTCGTGTCAACCACCAGACTAGTCGTGTCAACCACCAGACTACTCGTGTCAACCACCAGACTAGTCGTGTCAACCACCAGACTAGTCGTGTCAACCCCCAGACTAGTCGCCAAGTATGATTAGCCATGTAGGTTTCACCCTTTGAATGCGGGAAACGGGTGTACTGGTATTTACAAACAGTAAACACCCAGATCAGAGGGCTCCTAGTGGAACCCTTTCATCAGGTTCTGTGCTGTTTGTCATTTCATCATCTATTGATGTACATGTAACATATACATGTATATAGGTCTCGCATACTGAGTGGACACTCATGTGTCATCCTACTTTGAATTTTCAGCATTCAAATGGTTAACCTTTAGCAACTGACTACAGAGGAAATAAGCTAGTTTCACGCCAGATTTTCTGGAATGTTCAGCCAGTCCAAACGGTTAAGTGTCAAATATTGATATGTAGATATTCATAATTCTTAGAATTTAAAGTTCTGAGAAAGAGGTCCTTCGAAAGCAAAAGCAGCAATGCAAAAAAAAATGCAGGCTCGGTTTTATTGAGCCTGTTCGGAAAAGTGCAACACTACTCATGCCTCCTTGCACCGGCTTAAGCTATATTCAATCGAAACTAGTTATCCCGAACTTGACCCAAAGGACCAGACAATATAACAACACTGAGAATGAAGTACGGGGCGACTTATTACGGCCGCCACATAAGCACTTAACACCTGCTGTTGTGAAGTACATAAGTTCTGAAGTAGGATATCAATGTTTAGCAATGTTTAGGAAGGTGTGCGTTTAGTGAATATCATTTATTGACTAATTTTGCAACACCAAACTCCGATGACTGCCTTTAAGAAAGTACTCAATTCCCATAAACAACTGACAAACGTTCGATGCAAAAGAAGAATCGATGTATCGATAGACATAGCTGACGATACACACATATACCACTCAATCCAACCTCTGTGAAGCGGCATCTAATTTAATACATTGTTATAACAGGAGTCTAAAATACTACTGACTGCCTCCGCCTTTACTCCATAAATACGCATTTCTACGCTTTTGCAAACAGAGTAGGCGCATATCAGATGGTTCCTGTTGGAGCCGTCTGATCAGGGTCTGCTCTGTTTGCTTATAACCTAGACATGATTCTACAGTGTCTACAATGGCCAAAATTCCCGTGCCCATGTCCTATCATAAACAATAATCTAAGTCATGATGTCATTATTTCTTAAATGAATATGTTGATACAGAATGAAAACTTTATTCATTACGTTCGTGCTGCATTTGGCCACCACCTGCCTCAAGGACTGACAATTAGACTTCTTCTTTGGAATGAGCTTATTGTGAGTTTATTGATTACACTCTAAGGCAATGAATTCCATGCCACTGGGCAAATGATTAACAAGTGCATGTGTCAGGTGCAATCTGCGCATGTCATGCGATCATGTCAAGAAAATTATTAACAAAAAGGGAGACAACTGACATGTTACATACATAACATGTTCGTATATACAGTAAAACCTCTATAGCGACAAACAGAAATATATCTAGTTCTGTGTCTGACAGGCAGCTCGTAGCTTAACCATTTAACCCATGAATATTCATGTAAGAAACAGGGACATCATGAATACTCATTAGAGTATTTGTTTTGTAATGGCATACGACCACAAATACTTTTGGCCATTTGGCCATGACAGGCGCTGTAGATTTGGCCATGACAGGCGCTGTAGATTTGGCTATGACAGGCGCTGTAGATTTGGCCATGACAGGCGCTGTATATTTGGCTATGACAGAATCGGTAGAATCAGATATATTTTATTCAGTTAGCAAACAGAGCAGGTCCTCACCGTCTGATCTGAGTCTACACTGTTTGCAAAGGTGTAGAAAAGTATTTATGGAGTAAATGCAAGGTGAAAGATATGCAGAAACCTGTAGGAGCTTTCTGTATTGCGTTCGTCCTACATAAAGCAACAGTCTATTGTTATATTATCTACTCACTTTAACTCTTTCCCTATTCTATGTTTATTGCAAATATCAATACCTACTGAATATTCATGGACAAAATAGTTATAAGGAAATATGAAAGGTGGAAAACTGTAGCAATTTTAGAAAGTAAAGAAACAGATCTTTCAAATTCCATTAGCAAAGAGATTAGACCCTGATCAGACGGCTCCTATAGGCTACTCTGTTTGCAAATGCGTTAAAACACGTTTTTATGAAGGAAAGGTTAAAGGGGTTTTACTCTAGAGTTATGATTTATAAAAAATATCTAGTCAGAATTACAGAAAATCCTAATGGATTATGTTGAACTGAAAAATCATTGCTTACAGCTTTGATCCAGATGAGACGCCGAGCAACTCGGGTTCTCCTCACTTTCACACTCGCTAAACAATTTCTCAAAAGATTGATCACATAAGAAGTAGCCAAACTGAAGTAGATCACAATTTCAGCAGACATTATTTTATCACAGTGTGGTAAGGTTTAAGGGTAGACCTCCTTCTGTAATTTTATTTTTCATTCCATGACTATTAAATCAAAACTTACCTGAACATTTCCCCTTGCGAATTATGACGACAGTTTTGCCCTCACATCGCCTGGCCCTTTTCACCTCGCATTTAGACAGGTAAGATACCCCGTCAGAACCGCACATTATTCTGGGCTTGCGGCTCTTACACTTCACTTTGCATTCACTGTCACGAAGGGCCCGGAACAACACCTGAAATAGACACAAATCATTAGCAAATTGCTGTGGAACTGCAACATTTCAACAGTAGTTCTGTAATGTCTCGCTTAACGACCACTTAAGAGAAGCACAATGCTGGATCTTTTTAAAATATGTGGTAGCTCAATGCAGGACAGAGCGATACAAAAATATTCTAAAAGAGCTTTCTGGATCACCTGCATTAAGTAACCACCTACTTTTAAGTATCCTATGTGAATAAATCGCGTGGTCGCTTTCTGCTGTATGGTTTAATCAGTTACGTGACAGATACGTTGACAGATAAGCGAACGAAGAAATCGAATGGACACAATACAAATTTATTTATATTCGTAATGGCAAATTATCTGAGGCGCACTATTTTGGACTGAACTATAATTGTTCAGTCAGGCGTGTATTGCGGGTAGGTATCACGTGGGTGATATTTTTCGGGGTACTGGTCATTCGACGGTCCGACAAGGTAGCAATAACATCGTAAATAGGTTCTCCCACCCACCCTCCCGTTTTATGTATTTTATAATATTGTTCTGTTTTGCAGAATTGGTATTTTTGTTGCCATGGAGAGCGAGTTGGTGAGACAGGCATGTTTGCGGTACCATTTTGGGTGTTTGGAGCAGTGGTAAAGACTATTAAACATGGAAAATTCCCTTTTTTCCTTGCAGTGAATATTTCGTGATTATTAGTGACATTTAGCCATTCGTTTAAATGAGGCATTTTGTACCACTGTTCATGTGAGATGGTTGTTTATTGATTAAAGTTACCTTGTCGGCTCCGACTCCTAGTACAGAGTTTGTGTTTTATTATTGTAATTGAGAATGGAGAAGATACATGATTTCTGTTTGTATGGAATGTAATGGAAGTAAAACATAATACATGTACTTGATTAACTTTTGTCCTCTCTGCAAACTTTGTCGTCTGCTACAATTTTAAGTTTTTATTTTCTCTTTATTTTGTTTCATAAAATAGTAACAGCAACAGTTACTCGGCGTCTCATCTGGATCCAAACTGTTTGCATAGGTTATGGCAGATGCGACCGAGTTAAATAATAAAACAAACTACAAAACAACGACGATAACAACAACAATTCACATTAAAAGTGGATTAATAAATACGGGATGTCCTCTAAATTATTATCTGTGTCGGATGGCAGCTGAATGCAGGGTAAAAATCATGTAGAACGCTCCCCGTGGTAGTGAACGAGTTAACCCTTTACCTGAAGAGTAAATAATGACATGAAGATATCAATTATCTGTCTTTATAATATCATCACATAGCAGAAACTGTACAACCATATGTATATTGTTCCATAATATGACAGAGCATACTCTGATCAAGACGACCCCTACATGAATCTTTCGATCTAGGTCACAAAGCGTCAAATGCGTTTCTATCAGGGAATGTGGATAGATACATTGAACAGCAGCAGACGAAACACTTAGCAGACGACAACTGCTTCAGTAGCTTAATAATCTAAAACTATGTTGGTTTATACTATGATTTATAACTGAACCAAAAACAAAAACTAGTTTATAACTAGGAAACATGCACCTCATTTTCAAAAATACCTTTACGATGATTTCGTTACCTGAACGGGGTTTTCATGCATGTACTGAATTTTCAGTATGCCATGAATTAGATGAGGACGTTGCAAAATTGTTTGGATCCAGATAAGACATAAACTGACACTGCGTCTCGTTTGAAAACAATTGTTTGACGCACAGGTGGTATTTTTGTAATAAAATAATTATAAGCAGACGAATCTATTAACCACACGTGCTTAACACTTGTGGCGACAAATAAGTTTCGTCTGCAAATGATGTCGTCTGTTTAAGTTTCAGAGTTTCCTTCAATGTGTTCTACAAGATTATTCATCAAGTAAAGGGTCAAAGGTTCTCAGTTTACTTGAACTTTTTAAATAGACGAGTCTCTTATTCGGTGTATGTCATAGCGGTGCATGTAAAAGGATGAGCAGTTAAGATTTACGCGCGCATGGTTGTTTATTATATCTCCCTACACTTACCTGCTGTAAAAGTAATGTCTGCTCAAATTTTACAGCGGAATAGTTTGATCAAACTTTTGAGAAAATGTTAACCTAGTTTGGATCTTGATGAGAGTGACTCTGTGTCTCATCTGTATCCAAACGGTTTGCTAATGCGAACCAGTTCGCGATAGAAGGGTTATAATTAAACGCTAAAATAGAAATCTAACATGTCTATGTGTCATTACTTATATCCTTGAAATAAGGGGTTTACTAGATCCTGAATGGTGCAAACTATGTGTTGAATGGCCATAACGAGTTTGAAATATGAAATTAATCACATAAAACACTTTTGGCCGTTTCATAATCAATCCCAACATGGTTTAAGGAGCACATTTGTTTCACTAACATTATACTAAGTGTCAATTTACATAACCCGGCAACAGTTATTTTCTGACACCTTTTATATTTAAACTAATGTCAAACAAATTCATGTATTTTGAAGATTTTACATTTATATTACGTTTTACAGTAACACCTAGGCGACCGTTACAAAAGACGTATAATGCAGGGCCTTTCATGCATGTGGTAGCTTCATACATGAAAAAGCAATGCAATAAGCTATAATTGGGAGCTCTCTGTTCCAATAGGGAGCTCTCTGTTCCAATAGGGAGCTCTCTTCTCCTATTGGGAGCTTATGAACAAGGGAACTTTTAAACGTGGCAGGTCCTTTAGAATCAGATCCTTATCATTACATAAGCAAAACGAGCCAATCCGTATTACAGTTCCTTAACAGACTGGTTCCCTGTCACAAGAGGATTAAAACAAGGCTGCGATCTCCTACATTACTTTCCGTCTATATCAATGATATCAAGACATCATTGAAATTGACTTTGGCATCAATGTTGATGATGTCATGGTTTCGATTTTATTGTATGTTGATGACATAATTCTGCTCGCGTCTGATGAATCCAAATTACATGCAATGATTAACAAATTACACGCCTGGTGCAAAAAGTGACGTAAATCTATCAATGCAAAGGAAAACAAGTCAAGAGAAAGATCCAATTTTGTATTTGAATGTGGTGATACTACTTTTGAATACGAGTCAACTTATAAATATCTAGGTTTCTGGTTTGATGAATTTTTAGATATTTCTAAATCAATACCCGAAATAACGAAATCAGCTACTAGAGCGCTTAATGCTGTGTATAAGAAATATACTAATGCTGGTGGCATGTCATATGACGTCTATATTAAACTTATTGAAACTATTGTTGAACCTGTGCTTTTTATGGGACTGGAATTTGGGGTCATTGTTATTACTCTGAGGTGGAAACAGTCTAGAACAAAGCGTCTAAATACTAATTAGGTACCTCAAAGAACGCTTCAAACGTCGCCACAAGAGGAGATATGGGTAGGATTTCTTGTAAAGTAAAACAAAACATCGAAATGGTTAGACATGGGTGTATAGTAAACAATATGTCAACTAACAGACTGTGTCGTAAAGTTCATGATTGGTCTTTAACTGTCAGTGATTCTTGGGAGAAAAATATGTTTAAATTTATAAATGGCTTGGAAATATCTGACAGTATGTTATGTGAAAATCCTGTGTATCCGTAAAGTAAAAGAAACCATGTCACTAAAAGGACATAGAGAATGGACGGCAAACATAAATAACAACGGAAATGAAAACAACGGTAACAAACTAAGGAAATATATAGACTATATAAAGATACATTTCAGATTGAGTATTATGCCAATTCTAATTTAGAAAAGACCAATGTTTAGCCAAGTTCCGTAGCTGCACCGTCCTCGAGCAATTGAAACGGGAAGGTACACCCGTCCTAAAACCCCGGTGAATCAAAGAGCATGTAAATATTGTTCAACTGGCGAAATTGACGACGAAACTAATTTTTTAATTAATTGCACCTTTTTCGATTATTTAAGATATATTTTTTCCGTACAGTTTCAGAGTGCAGTGTTTACTTTCACACATTTAGCAGAAGCTAATATATTTGATGACTGCAGATCATTTACAACTTAACATTGAATCTTGCTTACAGAAAATGACGACCAGTAGGAATACATCAATTGTACATGTATAACTCATTTGTGCCCAATTGTTTTTAATGAAATCGCCCGGTTCTTTGGGGCATTTGGGCAATAGCGAGCGGTGCAGACCCTGGTCTGACGGTTCCTATTATAAGGCCCTCGAACCAGGGTCTACACTGTTTGCTTACATCCCAAATGAAGGACAATGGGCACTGATGGGTTTTCTCTATCTTGATATTTTGTATTACAGTGTATTTATAACATTGATATAAATAACCTAGTTTTATCTGTGATATAAATATTTTGTATCCCTCATTGTTTGCAGCAAGTGCTAATCTGTTTATTTGGAATCTGATTCTACATAATACATGATCTCATAAAAACGTGTTTAGTCTATGCAGTTCGCACTATATACACAAAAGTCAGAGTTTTAAAGATATATTTTTAAAGAAGCATTTATATGGTTGGAGAATCATCGCTGATTCACCAGTCATAACGATTAGCGCTTGCTACAATCATTTTAAGTGTAACATTGTGTATATACGTGTTATAACATTGTCCCATGGGTCGATTAACGGCTGGGTATAAAGCTTTACTAAGAAATATGTTAAGTTGTTGAACACGGAAACTTTTATATGTGACCCTTTAATAAACAAATAAAATAAAGTTGTATTAAAACTCCTGTCTGTTCTACACAGAAATTATCGAGCTAGTATGACACTAATTATGTGAATCATAATGAGACACCGGCAATATGGGTATCTCATCTCTATCCAAGCTGTTTCCAACGGTTAATCAAAATCATTTTAAGTTTTGATAAAGAACTGTACACATTGACAAATAAATAATCAGAACAGAACAGAGCATAGTTTATTCTGACACGTGGTCTTGTTATTGCTTTAAGTTTTGAACGCACATATATTATCGACATCGAAATCTTATAAACCAACAGTTTTAGGCACTGCGAACAGCTATATATTTTCAACAATTAGCACTATATATATGACTTATAGTGAACTGATACATATATACGGTATCTACAGTGAGCTATTTACGTGAACATTGAACTGCAATATGCTTTCTACAGTAAATTCTTTATATGTAACATATAGGGAACTGACATACTCAATCCTGTTGATGTATGGCTAACATTCAAGTTATATAATATCGTACATATGGGTTTTGGCGAATCCTTTCATAATTTCAACATCAAAATGTGTGATTTTAACGTACAGTAAAACCGATTGTTCGAACATAAAACAAGTAGCATTATCTGTTTATAAGACAGTTGGCAGCTTAATGAAGGGTGAACGTCATGCAAAACACTTGACTTTCGTCCTGCATTAAGCAGCCACCTGCCTAAAAATGCACAAATTATTCATTATATACTAAGATTTCGAAGCATTGAGATTTTACTGCCGACAGTTTACACATATTCCATAATGAACTGGTCTGTACAATTGGCCATGTCTATAACGACAACTAAATCAATACACACAACTTTCCTCAAAGTAGATAGTTGAAACAATCCATAACGTTCGACCTGCTTTAAGCCACCACCTATAATAAAACAACCTAGAAATAAAACCGATCTGCGTTCAGCTACCACCTTTAATACAAGAGGGCCAGCTCACCAGACAATCAGAGGAGAATATTTTTCAAAGTTTTCACTTTATGTTTTTATTGAAAACTAGCCCGCCCTGGGCAGGACAGGGCAAATTTTGACCCAAATAGGCACAATTTATATACCTTTTGTAGTAGCCCTGGGGCGGGGCCAATTTTGACCCCAGGGGCATAATGTATATAACTTTTGTAGAGGACCTGAACATGATGCTATGTGCCAAATATGAAAGCTGAGAACCTTCCAGTTTCAGAGGAGAAGATTTTAAAAGTTTTCACTATATGTTCCTATAGAAAACAATGTACCCCTGGGGCGGGGCCAATATTGACCCCAGGGACATAATTTGTATAACTTTTGTAGAGGACCTAAAGATGATCCTATGTACCAAAGATGAAGGCTGAGAACCCTGTAGATTCAGAGGAGAAGATTTTTAAAGGTTCAAATTGTTGACGACTGACGACGCACGACGGACGTCGGATGACGCACGCCGACGGACGACGGACATCAGGCGATCACAAAAGCTCACCCTGAGCACTTTGTGCTCTGGTGAGCTAAAAAACAACCCAGAAATAAAACCGTTTGGTCGTTATAGAGAGGTTTCATTGTGCATTTAATAATTAGCTGTTTTACTATGAGTAATTGTAAACGTTTATGTGTACATTCAATAGCGAACTTATTAGTGAGAATATAAATGATAAACTGTTTACAACGATGGGATGTTTATGTATAGTAGATTATGAAACTGTGTGTTTCAAGTTCTACTTGAAATGGTTAATTTATGTTTTATTCATTTTGCGAAAACATCATCTATATTTACGTGAACCCAACATTGTTAGGCAGATTTTACTAAATGGTTGATAAACTGTTTTTGTTTGTTTTAAATCTTTTTCAACTGCGTTGAGTATTAGATTTCGTGAATTCGAGTTCGATGTCCACAAAAGATACACCTAATACTTTGACAAAAACAAAAGCCTTTCATCTGATGCCATTAATAGGTCGTTAATAGTCTAATTACAGGTGGATACAGGGAGTTGTGTCGTTATTTCTCGCCTGAATTGGACGCTTAGTATTACAGATTAACCCTTAGACTGCTATTAAAAATGTCTGGTTAATCTCCGATCTGTTACAAGTTTAACTTATTTTCGAATCGTTCAAGAATTTGTCAAACTAATGACTGAGTGTCAGACAGCTTGGGCCCTGATAAGATGCCGGGTTATTAGGAATCTTAACTGAATCAAAGCCATTTGCAAATGCCAGTTACGTCAGGATTTGCATGCAAAATGATTAAGCTCACGCCCAGCTCCTCAACATTCATCGTGCAATCAAAAATCTCATATACGTTGTCATTACACTGCAACACTAACCCCAGTGTCTGCAAATGAGAATCCATTACTCATTATTTAAGCAGTAATATAGCGGACATGATTTTAATCAACGAAAATAGAATCCGAGTTGATACGTTTTACGCCGCGTCACCTAACATTTGCAATTATTTTCGCGTGACGTAAAAGAGTGCCCTTAACATTTTGAAAGCGATACACACATGTACTGTCACTTGTATACCGTGTAGACCTAGAAAAGGGGAGTCCTTAGAGGAACCCTCTGATCAGCGTCTGCACTGTTTGTCATTAAAAGAGCTCTAGCAAATGTAAGCCTTTCCTATACTGAGTGGACTCTATAGTTAAATACTGATGGTCTGTTCCACTCTGATAGTTCAGCGTTGAAGGGGTTAATACAGACAAGAGGGGAGTTTATTGACACTATTACATTGTAAATACTGCCAGGTGTTCGGATGTAAATAAAACATTGGGACACTTCAGTTGGAAATTCAAACACGCGGATCTACTATTTAACCTTGCGAATGCTAATGTAGAATTGGTAGAAGCAATGTACAAACGATTCAATTCAGTTGAGACACCTAGTAACTAAACGAGTCATTAGGATCCTAGTTGTGTGCATATCGAACCTCGCTTAAGCACAGACCAGTCTATTATCTCGGGTTACAGAACCGAAATAGACGACAATTTTAGTATTTGACTTTTGCCTTGGCGTAGTAAAGGTTGTGAGAAGTAAACGCACCACAGTACAACGGAGAGTCTCTTATTGGAACACTCCACTTCCGATATTAACCCTTCTAAAGCTGACAGAAATTAGTCCTTTAATACCCTGACCTCTTACAATATTTACTTGCATCAACTTCATTAAATGTTTTCAGAAACTATTGAACGAGTATCAAACAGTTTGGATACTGATGAGACGCCGAGTTACTCGGCGTCTTATCTTGAGCCAAGCTATTTGTAAATATCACGCAAATCACGCTTAGCAAAAGATGGGCTAAATCTGGCGAGCTGTTCACAGGTGTTCCAATGCTGGAGGTTTGAATTACGTTTCCCACCGCTATGCTACTTCAGACTTTTTATCTGAGATTATAGTAGCTCATTTATTTCAATTGCTAGTCCCTGGTTTCGAGAGAGAGAATGTGTCTGTGTACCACTAAGCTTAAGATTGAGATGTTGAGAGAAATATGTATTTTTACACGAGAGCGCTCCCTGCATCAAGTTGGGTTTTTTGTTTGTTTTGTTTTTGCTCCTTCAATTCCGAATATCAAACCTTTCATCATAAAATTTGCAAAACGACCATCTGAGATATTCATCATCAAGATCCCGTCTCATGAAATATCGTATGACTATCGCCATATATCGTATGACTATCGCCATATATCGTATATCTTATACAATGTATACGACAATCGCCGTATGTTAGAAATAAATTACGATGGTTTCTAAAGCAGATATTTACGGAAGTAAGAGAATGTCGAGTTTAGGAATGGTAGAAATTGTCGTAAATTAGAAATTAAGATAATCTGATCGTATAACCTTTCATAACTGGATAGTGTGTCGTATGGGTCTTAAAGCCATGTGGTAGCTTAATGCAGGAATAGCGTTTTGCAGAATGTTCCTACAGAATCTCCAACAGGAGCTTCCTGCTTTGCGTTCACCCTGCACTAAGTAACAACCTGCGTTTTATGACACCAACTTCTATTCAGTAACCCCTTTCTTCTATAGACATGTTTTCACGTATTCCTATAGGAGCCGTCTTATTAAGGTCTGCTCTGTTTGTTGATGAAGAAATTATAATAGAACTGCCACTACAGTTTCTACCAATTTCAAAATATCCAGTATACAAATATCATTATAAAAATCGCCTAAAAATATCCATAATGCCATTATTTCTTACTTGAACATATCTACTATTAGCCGAATTGTTTATAAATAACCTATATACACAGGAGGATTTGGCTCTGGCAGAAACTGTACAATCATATTTGTAGTTATACCATAAGCAAACAGAGCAGACCCTCCTCAGAGGGCCTCTATAGGAGCCGTCTGATCCGGGTCTACTCTGTTTGCAAATACGTAAAAAGGCATTTACACAATTTTAAAGTGCCGTTATATTTCAGCATCACTTTTCCTTGTGAAAAAATACGTACCAAGTCAAAATGTTCTAAAACTATTTCACTTCGAACGAATTAACGGGGTGTATCATGGGAATCCCTAACTGACCAGATCGTCCACGAAATGCTAATGAGCTACTGTAACGTGATCCCAAAAAAGTAGACAAAAATGGTGACTCACAGCGGAGTCCGCATTAAAAGCTGATATCAGAGGAGGGAGAAAGTGGTCTCAGTCGAAACATGCCGTCCGCTTAAAGAGGAAGTCCCTATAACGATCGCATATTTTCAATAATATCATTAAACATGGTATTTGTTATGCTCAATCATTATTATGAAGATTGTCAATTTACTTATATCGAAATGTGATACACAATGAACCGATTTCATCAATACTTATATTTTTTGTTCTACAACAAAGTATTATCGACCTTTTCCATTCAAATTTTCCGCGTATTGCCGATGATCACCCGATCCCTCAAATTATTTACGTAATAGCTGTTCTCGGAAGTGGTCGGAGAGACGCGAATAGCGCGAACAGATACGAAACTAAAACCCAACCCGAATAAAACTGATACATCGGGATATAAAATGGGGATCGTCGATATCAAACACATGGATGTTTTGTCATTTTCAACGTTTATTGGATAGGTTTTCTTGATATATACTACTTTTCAGCATATAAACAAATGAGTTTTGCATATTTTAGGTAGATCTACATGTATTTTTGAAATGCGTCAAATGTGGGGACTTCCCCTTTAAGCCAAGAAACGTGGGGACGCATGTAATCAGTTGCTTGCGGGTTTTTTTTTCAGTTTCTCTTTTGTAGTTTAGTCCGCTTAACGATAGATTTAAAAAAAAAATAGAAGAGAATTTCTATATAAATTACAGCACATGGTCAACTGATTTGAACTGATATCATACGCGCTATTTTTTCTGCTTGTTCCGCGATACTTTTCTTTGTCGTTTTGAGCAAAGAAAACGTATACTGGCGATATTTTCCGTACAAACCTTCATGTGTAGCCATTTGAGAGCTAAACTGGCGCATAAATTAATTCACAAAAATGTAATGGGACTTTAAAGACCTTTAAGGACCTAAACGAATATTGCGATTATAAATATCATGTCGGTCTTTAAGATACGTGACAGCTTAATGCAAGGTCAAATTCCCGTCTGGGCGCTTTCTACATGAGTTTCACCCTGCTTTAACTGTTTGGTGACATACGTTTCTCAATAAATATTTTAAATATTCATTACAAAGTCTCGAAAATTTAAAAGGGTATTAAAATTGGAAAAAAACATAACATCTGGGAGAATGTGTTAGATTATTGTGCTACAATAGAAGTGTTGGAGACAGAAATTGTAATGACGCTCTAAACAAGAACGATGACGTGGCGACTTTCTATTGCTACGTCACACATGCAGTAAACATGATAAAATTTGTACTGACTACAGATTTCTTAACCAAAGTATTTCAATTCATTTCATTTTATATCATTAATTTTTCATGCCTCTCTATGTCAGTCCACAAGTTAACTATCAAGGACCGCAATGGAAATAAGAGATCATATTCTCTTTTTTGTGTCCTCCTTGATATTGATGTGACTGACATGGTTCATTAATTAGTTCATGTTTATATATGCATTGCTTTTTCCAGTGTATTGCTATTGTAACCATGTTATTTGCACAATATTGAAATAAATCTATCTATCTATCTACTCCAAATAGGGCCTTGTCCTATTCACAATTTCCTTCATAATGGTAGTAGTATCACCCATTACGTCCAGTGTTCAGTGATGACGTGCACTTCGCTGTTCTTTCATTATGGAAAAGTAATATATTAACAAGCGTATATCAGATTGTTTAACCATTCACCTGGTGAATATTCATGTAAGAGACAATAAATGTGTGAATATAAATTTACTGAATGTTTATGGTTTATAGGCAAGACAAATTGGGCCATTACAGAAACTCTAGAATCAGATTTATATAATTTCATAAGCAAATAGTAGACCCTGGTCAGGCGGTCCCTGAAGGAGCCACTGTTTGCAAAGGCACCATAAAGACAAGAAATGTTGACCAGATTTATAGCATTTCATAAGTCGATTGAGCAGACCCAGATCAGACGTCTTCTATGGGAGCCGTCTGGTCTTGGTCTATTCTGTTTGCAAATGCACCAAACGGTATCTTAATCAGGTAAAAGGGCAACATTCCCTGAAGGTAGCGTATGCTATATACATGTAGTTTATGTTTCGTTTAGTATACCTAACCTTTTTAATTCAACAGCACGTATACTTATCGGCAAAATTATCGAATAATGTTATTAAATTGGGTTTATTGAGAACATCACCACGATAAGCAATTAACAAGCAAAAATGCGGATTTTTTCAACTGAAAGACTATCTGCACACCAAATATAAATTGTCTAGCATATTTAGTTCAGAAGCTATAACAAAATTTTAATGACAGCCAAGTTTTCAAAATAGTGACATTGACCTTGACATGAATTCCAAAGGTGAATTGCTTAGTGTTCGTGAATCAGAAGTTATAGCAAAATGTTACAGTTTGTTAAAACAGCCAAGTTTTCAAAATAGTGACATTGACCTTGACCCAATTCCACGTATCTTTGTATCAACTGAAAGGCCTTCACCAAAGCTACCTCCATACCATACCATGTATGAATTGTCTAGCATATGTGGTTCAGAGGTTAAGACAAAATGTTGAAGTTTTTCAATGATGGCCAACTTGTCGAACTAATGACCTCGATCATGACCTACTTTCAAATATCTTTATTATACTGCAAGGTAAAATCCTCACTTCTGATTGGTTAACTAGCCGTGTACATGAGTCCATGTACCCTGTGAGCTGACAGGGTATATGGAAATTCCCCATGGCAGGCCCCACATATGATGATCAGAAACCAAATGACCGACTTCTCGACTCGGCTAAACAGTAGCAAAATTCATAATAGATAACTATTGATACGTAAAGAAAAAAATGCAGAAATGAATTAAAAAACACTTTTGGTTTGAAATGACCAATAAAACAGTTTTTAGAGGAGTTATTATATCGTCCATCCATCTGATGAAATACAATACGCACACCACTTCGGATACCTTCGGTTAGAAATAATGTATTGGGGCGCTATTAGGGGAATTCTCGTGTTTAGTGATTAAATATGCCAAAATGGATTTATATACATTATCCGAACCGTAGAACTTTGCAGTATAATAAATTCGTTATACAGTTCTTTCCCAGGGTACATGGCGATTTATTCCCGGCTGGTAAAATCATGTAACCCTCGCCTAACGGCTCGGGCAACATGATTTTCCTCAGCCGGGAATAAATCGTCATGTACCCTGGGAAAGAACTGTATAACTAATATTATACCAACTGAAAGGTCTTTACCAAAGCCATCTCTATACCAAAGATGAATTGTCTAGCATATGTGGTTCAGAGGCTAAGACAAAATGTTGAAGTGTTTCAATGATGGCCAACTTGTAGCCATCTCTATACTAAAGATGAATTTGGCTGGTATTTGTAGTTCAGAAGTTAAAGCAATGTTAAAGTTTGTTTAAAAAACCGGCAGTTTTCGAAATAGTGACCTTGACCTTGGCCTGATTTCATGTATCCTTGTATCAAGTTAAAGGCCTTCACCCAAGCTATCTGCATATCTAAAATGAATTGTTTAGCTTAAGTAATTCAGAAGTTATAAGCAATGTTAAAGTTTTGTTAACGATGGTACAAAACCCGACCTCCCGCCCTCCCGCTCCCGGTTTTCGCCAAACTATAAGCCGAGATTTTTCTCGAAAAATTCGGCTGAAAATGATGATATTCGTTTTTATATTATATCTACCCTTAACCTGATTAGTGACGCCTCTGGACGCATTTGCAAACCCAGACCAGACGGGTCGTTTAGGGGTTGTTTGATCTGGGTCTCGTGTGTTTGCTTATGCCGTACTATAGATCTGATTCTACAGATTGTGCCATGGTCAAAACTTCCACGGCTCGTAATGCCAATAAAACAATCATCTTATTAATATTCATCAAGTAATTAATTCTTACATAAATATTCATCAATTAAAAGGTTAGATAAACGAATAAAGTATTATACATCTTAAATCATTTACTCCATGAATACGCCTTTCTACGCCTCTGCAAACAGAATAGACACTTATCATGCGTCTCCTATAGCAACCGTCTGAGTAAATCGCCTCTGTTGGATTATGATCATACAGAGTCTACCATGGCCAAAACGTACATGTACCGTGTCTATGGGCCATTGTAATAATTAAACTAGTTAATATGCATGATGTCATCATTTCTTACATGATTATTCATGAAGTAAAGGGTTACGACATTTGAATGAAAGATGAAGTCTCCAGGAATGCTTTGTAGGACTTTCCTATGTTGACTGGGACTATGTATTGGTATTGGAGCAACAACTCTAGTCTCACTAGCACCCTTGTCCTGATAAAAACAAATGTCTGCTTAAACTCGGTTCTATTTTTTACTCATCGACTCGTTCAAACTTTTAGAGAAATAATTATTCCAGCATCAACTGACTTAGATCCTGATGAGATGCCGAGTTACTCGGTGCCTCATCTGGGTCTTAGCTGTTTGCAAATGCGAGTTAGATCGAGATCAGCTGGATGATGGCGATCATTGTAACACACAGGTGTTCCACAGTATTGCTTTCTGAACTAAGCAACGATCATCTGTGTTCTTCTAGCCATGTCACGTACGTCCAATAATAATTTTCACGTATATTATAATTTATTCATATGCACTAGTGTCATTTGCACAGCTGATTGAAACCCAGCTGGGATGAACTGATTTTCGTTTTTTTGTGTGTTTTTTTTTGGAGGGGGGGGGGTTAGTAAAGGGTCTCGGTTGTTTGGATGTGAGTTATATTTAATGCAGGTTGAAAGCCATACAGAAAGTTTTCTCCGTTACTTTGTGCATTGATCTATCACCTGTCTTAAAGTTCGAAGTTGATATTTATTTTAGTATATATATTCTATTTCGAGGAATCTATATATATATACATTGTATATAGAACACTCTTTGTGTAGGCCGCAAATATTGTGACCTATAATTTGAACATAACGCTGAAATTATTAATATTACAACGATGTGAAAACTGTTCTCTACGTGATTATGACATTTCACTGCATTTTGCGAAATTCCGGTAGTTTTTTATTATTATTTTTCTCTATTTTTGTAATAAACGTTAACATTCCATAACTAATAACTGGGAAAGGTTACGTACGTTCGGTCGCATAAATGTCGGAGATTTCTCGCATTTTTCTACATCTACGCTGACGACCGTGATATTATATGTCATTTTACGCTACCACAATGGAAATTAAAATTCAACCCTTAATAAGCTAACCGCCACGTGATTCGCATGTTGTAAAACGGGTTAGATCCAGACTAGGTACCACGTTACTTTTATCAAGGATCCAGTTTGTATGATATCTGCTACACTGCCGATACTACGAAATTTTAGTAATGAAGAGTTAAGAAGAATTGTAGGCAGGTGGCTGTTTAATGCAGTGTGAAAGTCATGCAGAAAGCTCCGATAGGAGTTTTCTGCCTGACTTTCAACCCTGCATTAGCTGTCACATGTGTTAAAGATCAGTAATGGTACGTATTTGAATAATCGAGTTTTCAGTGTAGTTTTAAAAGGAAAAAACCTAACGATTTAACAAGTAGGAATCCAATTTATATGATTATAATACACTATGTATAAGGTTAAAAACAACTAAGTATCTTATCAATAGATATTGTTTAAAAAATACCCTATAGAGTCTTATCAAGGATCATATAAAGGATCCAAGTCCCTATGGATATTTTTGTATGACGCTCATTCTACATTAAGCTCGCATCTGTCTTGAAATTTTAAAACAGGTGTTTCATTGCCCAGATTTTCTTTGAAAGAGTTTTGATCCAAACGATGATCTGGATCCAATTTGTTTCAAATTCGCCCAAATATGAATCCCATTAAATTTGCAACAAGCTTTAATATTCTGTCAAATTCCCCAGATTTGACACACATCGTTCTTTGATATATTTAAAGTCCCATTATAGTTTAGTATCACTTTTCCTTGTGAAAAAATCGATTTTTTTCTTCAAAAGATGGTTTTAAACCACTAGCAAAGACGTTGCGATGCTTACAAACAGTTCCATCTCGGAGGAATTAACGGGGTTTGCCATGGGAATCCCTGCTTGACCAGGTCGTCCACCAAATACGAGTGGGCTACTGTAACGTCATTGAAATTGAACGAAATTCCAGTTTGAAACGACAGTGTTTCAGACGAACATTATTTGGCGCCAAATGAGTTTTTGTGCACACGCGTCATCGTGTAAGAAATGTGCAGTAGATGTCTAAAATGCTAGCTCATGTTTTGATTAGGCCCTACAGGTGAACAAAATTTGTGATTGTATACATGTATTTGTATACAACAAGACCCACAGATTACCAACATGTACAGCGTAACCTCTTTAAATGTACAGTCGGCTGAGCGGTCATTCGGACTGAAAGTTGACTATAACTAGGTACTTTCCTTTATACACCGACCAGCAAAATTAGTTAACATTTGTGACTATTTTAAATGCAGCTAGTTCGTTAACCCTTATCCCGTTCCCTCATAGCCTTTTTGTTTTAGATCCAACCTCTTTGAATAAATCTACCGAAAAGGAGCATTAACTGGAGAAAGGGAAAAATATAGAATGTTCCATTTTGAAAAAAAAATGATAAAAAGAGCATTTGCTCCTATTGGAACAAATGCTCTATTTATCACAATGGTTTCAACAGGGGACTTTTGCAGGGGCATCAAAAGGCGTCAATATGAGGGAATGTGTTATTACGCTATCCACTGCCTCAGTCACAGTCACAAACAGCTTGGACCCAGATGAAATGCTGAGTAACTCGGCCTCTCGCCACAATCCAGCTCTTTGACACTACGTTTATAGTTTCTCAAACTCTTGATCGAATCAGATCCAGTCAAATCGCACTTAATCCAATAAAAAACCTTTCCGTTAACAAATGCATAACTGTCATCGTGCATTAAGTTACAATGTGCTATAGTAAAGTCTAGTAGCTGATCACATAATGTGCTCTAGTAAAGTCAAGTAGATGATCACATAATGTGCTCTAGTAAAGTCTAGTAGCTGATCACATAATGTGCTCTAGTAAAGTCTAGTAGCTGATCACATAATGTGCTCTAGTAAAGTCTAGTAGCTGATCACATAATGTGCTCTAGTAAAGTCTAGTAGCTGATCACATAATGTGCTCTAGTAAAGTCTAGTAGCTGATCACATAATGTGCTCTAGTAAAGTCTAGTAGTTGATCACATAATGTGCTCTAGTAAAGTCTAGTAGCTGATCACATAATGGTTTAACATAGAAGTCTGTAAAAGCAGGCGCTTGCCTAATGCAGGGCAAAAGTAATGTAGAAAGGTCCTATAGGGCCCCAAACGCCCCTAACGTGGCCCAAAGCCCCTAACGTGTGTCCTGCATTCAGCTACCACCTGCTTTAAGAATTCAAATTTAGACTTGTTTTCAGTGATCGTATTAGTAAGACTTTACTGTTCAACAGACCAAGCAGACTTACAATAAAACATGGATTATCAGTACACTCAAATACGTATCGTTATCCATCGTCAAGGCAGATGGCAGCTTAATGCGGGGTGAATGTCATGTAGAAAGCTCCTGTTGTAGGTTTCTGAATAACTTTAACCATGAATTAAGCAACCATCTGCCTAAAAGAGTCTACATTCTTCTATACTAAAATTTCGAATTATCGAACTGGTCGATGTAGACCAGTGTTACTGTATCTAATTAAACCGCACTCATCTGAATTGTGGGAAATAAATACTGAAATGTAAAACAATATTGTGGTTTGATAATTAATTTCACATCCTTATGATAGGTGAGTGTCAAAGTGAAATGTTTCTCGCTAAACACCGTTTAACCCTTTCAACATTGAGAACCAATTTCTAACGACCCTTGAACACAGGTCAAGATAAGATACCGAGATACTCGGGCTTCTCATCAGCATTCAAATTCTTTATGACACTTAGACACTAAAGACGTGCCTATAGATCTGTAGCAGACGACAATTTGCAAACCTGGCTGACTTTTAGTGTTGAAAGGGCTATCGGTGATGTCCTCGTGTGCTAAGTGCACCTTGGGTGGCATAACAGCTTGGATCCAGATGAGACGCCGAGTTACTCGACGTCTCGTTAGGATGCACGCTGTTTAAATCTCGGTCGATAGTTTCTTAAAGGATTAAACGGATGGGAAATCAGTGAAAATTGTAGCATATTCGAGATTGAGCAGACATGATTTTATTCAGCATGAGAAGGGTTTAAGGTCACCAGTGCATATGTAATAGCTGTGCACTGATAGGACTGGCTACGTAACAAAGAGGCAATCTCTGGCTGTGCGATTATTAACACGTTATCACATAGACACGTCTTACAAATAGAGTAGACCCAGATCAGATGGTTCCTTTAGGAGTCATTTGACTAGGGTCTGCTCTGTCTGATTATGGAGTAATATATAGATAAAGATCACACATCTTTGACATAACCAATTATTCATGTTTTCATACGCCATTGTAAAGAATCAACTATTCCTGCTATCATTATTTCTTACATTAATATTCCTGATATCATTATTCCTTACATATTAATATTCCTGCTATCATTATTTCTTACATTAATATTCCTGATATCATTATTTCTTACATATTAATATTCCTACTATCATTATTTCTTACATTAATATTCCTGATATCATTATTTCTTAGATATCATTATTTCTTACATATTAATATTGCTGATATCATTATTTCTTACATTAATATTCCTGATATCATTATTTCTTACATATTAATATTCCTGCTATCATTATTTCTTACATTAATATTCCTGATATCATTATTCCTTACATATTAATATTCCTGATATCATTATTTCTTACATTAATATCCCCATTCCTGCTATCATTATTTCTTACATTAATATTCCCGATATCATTATTTCTTACATAAATATTCATGGGGGTTATTCTAAACTTTTGAGAAAATAAAGTCCTCTTCTTTACTTCGCGGTTATTTATGTAAAAGTAATGGTAACATGATTATTAATTAGCGAGTGATCTCCCGTATAGCCAGACGCTGGATTCGCAACCAGTTGCTCTAATGTTTACACATTAACTGATCGCCATATAGACGTTTCACTGTAATCAATGTGAAATGTGTTCGTTAGTTCTAGTTATGACATGAATGGTATGACATATTCTCATTTTCGTCCAGGGAATAATGTATGAATGCTATTTGCATGCATCTGAAAACGTTAACTCTTTGGCTGCTAGTGACGAATCTCTGATCCCATTTGCAAACAGTCTGGATCCAGACGAGAGACCGAGTAACTCGCGCTGTAGTATCAAGACCCAAGCAATGTGCTGCTGTGATTATGCATTTTGAAAGAATGAAGAAAATAAACAATGGCAATTGAAATAGGCGACAAGCCGACAATACGCGCCAGCGAAATATTTAACTTTCCTCATGCTAATCACACCTTGACTCGCATTTACAAACAGCTTGGGTCCAGATGAGACACAGAGTAACTCGGTGTCAAATCAGCATCCAAGCTGTTTGACACTCGGTAACAACAGTTTCTCAAACGTGTGTAAGAGATAATTAAAGGTTGCAATAGATCAAAGTTTTGGCAGACATTATTTGCTCGGCACGGTCAGGGTTAATGTTCTTATGTCGCCAATATTTGGCAGAAATTATTTGCTCGGCACGTCAGGATTAATGTTCTTTTGTCGCCAATATTTGGCAGACATTATTTGCTCGACACGGTCAGGGTTAATGTTCTTTTGTCGCCAATATTTGGCAGACAATATTTGCTCGGCACGGTCAGGGTTAATGTTCTTTTGTCGCAATATTTGGCAGACATTATTTGCTCGGCACGGCCAGGGTTAATGTTCTTATGTTGCCAATATTTGGCAGACATTATTTGCTCGGCACGGTCAGGGTTAATGTTTTTATGTCGCCAATATTTGGTAGACATTAATTGCCCCGACACGGCCAGGTTTAATGTTCTTTTGTCACCATTATTTGGCAGACATTATTTGCTCGGCACGGTCAGGGTTAATGTTCTTATGTCGCCAATATTTGGTAGACATTACTTGCTCGGCACGGTCAGGGTTAATGTTCTTTTGTCGCCAATATTTGGCAGACATTATTTGCTCGACACGGTCAGGGTTAATGTTCTTTTGTCGCCAATATATTTGGCAGACATTATTTGCTCGGCACGGTCAGGGTTAATGTTCTTTTATCGCCAATATTTGGCAGACATTATTTGCTCGGCACGGTCAGGGTTAATGTTCTTATGTTGCCAATATTTGGCAGACATTATTTGCTCGGCACGGTCAGTGTTAATGTTCTTATGTCGCCAATATTTGGTAGACATTAATTGCCCCGACACGGCCAGGTTTAATGTTCTTTTGTCGCCAATATTTGGCAGACATTATTTGCTCGGCACGGTCAGGGTTAATGTTCTTATGTCGCCAATATTTGGCAGACATTATTTGCTCGGCACGGTCAGGGTTAATGTTCTTTTGTTGCCAAGATTCAGAACCATTTGCATCACTGCATGAACACCACTCCTATATTACATCAGCACATGGCCATTTTCTCCAAATTATTCATACGAAAATGCACAAAAAAATGCAAACACGCCCGACCATGACACGTTCCTATGAACTCATAACAGAGTACCATATTCTTGCATTGCATCGCTAGGTGATTCATTGTCTTAATATTCCGTCTTCAATCAACTGATGCAGTATAATTTATTTTGATTGAAGCGGAAAATCTAGACAGAAATACAAAATTCAAATTCTAAATATAATTTGTCATATCTTTTACTGATGATTGGGTTAAACCCTTATGTTGCTTTAAATTATCTGCACGAACTGTATCTGCAGCAATGTTTACATTCTTTCCCATTCTTTCAGGTTATAAGGACGTTATGTTAATTAAGGTCAGTTATCTTAGATCTTGATGAGACACCGAACTGCCCGGTATCCAAACTGTCTGCAAACACGAGTCAAGTCGTGCCAACCAACATAAAGCTTCAGCTATTTACAGGTCCACTAGAACAATGTTTACCAACAGCTTTTCCGCATTCTTCTTTCAGGTTTCATTATTCTGTTGGCTGAGTTTTGTACGAATAATATTTATAAACACTAGTGCATTTTCAGTTTTTGCAGGTGATTTCAATATTTTATTCAACTGCTATTATAGTGTCGTTTTAGCAAATTGTAAGTCAGGTTTCAATGAATTTCACGAGGATAATTTCCACAATGAATGCTGACTAATGTCCCTATTACAGCGCCCCTATTGCAGTTTAGTATTGGTCTAGTGGTTATACTCATTTTAACTCTTTCGCTACCAACTTTTGTCGTCTACAATCTTTGTCGTCTGCTACAATTTTCTTTATTTCTTTACCTTTGTTTCATAAGTAGAAACAGTAACAAACTATTTGGATTCTGATGAGTTCCTCGGCATCTGGATCCAAACTATTTGCACAGATAATGACAGATGCGACAATAACAACGAAATACAGGTAAACCTCTGAAAACCGAACACCTTCGGACCGGACAAAATGTTCGGTTTTCAGAGGTGTTCGGTTTTCAGAGATTTTGCTTAAACTGAAACCTGAAGGTGATGAATGTGATTTTCTGTAAAATCATTATTTCTTTTGATCTTATCAGAATAAGATAAAACATTAAATTTTAGTTTCTAATATAGACAGGAGTATACAGTAACAAGAAAATAATAATATTGTTTTATCTAATTTATACTTTTCCGAATATGGATAACGTAGGTTTTGGAATAGCCTCCGAATCTTTAATCAAATTAACTCAATCCTATAAAGTGAACTCAACCCATCAACATTTCTTGTTTATTACATTATAAACATGTCAAATTAATTAATATTCATAAACTTAACATTTCTTATATGAATATTGATTGAAGATGACTCTATGAATCAATTGTCAATGATTGAAACAATGTCTACAGATTATTTGTTCAGCTAATAGGGACTATAACTGTTGGAAGAATGTTAATAATGGAAGTGGGGTTCATCAATTTGGGTCTACATCCCTAGAGACAGATCCTAGTGAACTTGCCAAAATATGTATTTCGAATAAATATACAATAAAACCAATAATACCAATAAGACCGTGATAGTTGATAGTTCGAACACTCAAACAAGTACCATTTCCGGTCTTTAACCCTTTCCTCCATAGGCTATTTTTAGACCCAACCCCTCTGAAGGAGAATTTGCTAGAGAAAAGGAAAATGTTAGAATTATGTAGTATTGAAACCATTGTGATAAATAGAGCATTTGCTCCTATGGAGTAAATGCTCAATTTATCGCAATGGTTTCAAGAAGTGACTATTACAGAGGCGTAGAAAGGCGTATTTATGGAGGAAAGAGTTAAGACAGGTGGCAGCTTAATACAGGATGAATGTCAAGCAAAATGCTCCGAGCTTTTTGCAAAACTTTAACCCTGCATTAAGCTGCCATCTTCCTAAACAGTTCTCAATTTTTAATTAATAAAACTTCAAGCTATCGAGATTTTACTGTAATTCTAATTTGGAGGGATGTTTGTGCAAGGAATACTTACATTGATGTGCAACTTTTAAAATAGAGAAGCAAGCAGTGTATAGCCTAAGCAGTGGTCTGATTCAGAATCCCTTCAGTCTGGGACTACACTGTTTCTTACATTCCATTTACCTCATAGCAAAGCTGTCTGATGCCTTTGCAAACAAAACAGTTCTAGATCAGACAGATCCTGTAGAAACTGTCCAATCAGGGTCTATAATATTATCGAACTGAGTACTGTTTCGTTTTGCCATCTTCAAGACATGTTCTGTGCATATGACATAACAATTATAATTATTATGTTTCCTACATGAACTTTCCTCAGGTAAAATATTAAACATTTCATTCGTATAACAGGGTCTGCTCTGTTTGCTTATGAAATTACAATGGATCTAACTGTACAGTTTCTACCAATAACAAAACATTATATGTTCATGTGCTAGTATAAAACTTCAGCTAATTAGATATTCACGTTGTCATTATTTCTTACATGAATATGCATCAGATAAAGGGCTAAGAGAGCACCACGTGTGTTGTAAAACTTACAATGGTTTTAGTCTAGTACCTGTACGTATTACTACAATAAGGTAGTGTTATAATTGGTGTAATTAAGGGTTAAGTTATATTGAGTCGTATTATGACAAGTGACTGGCCAATGTACATGTATATAGTACAGCCCACCTGTTCAGAGCTATCCCGCCTGGTGCGCTCTTGTGTTCTGTTCAAACATTCTGTCGTGTTTGGGCACTTGTGTATTTCGAGGGCTGTTAATTACTTGTATCTTATTTCTACACACCTGGGCCGAAATAATCTACCTGTTATTGAGTCTCGGGTAATTTCTTCCCATCACAATTGCCACTGTATCTATGTAAATGGGGTAGCCATGGGCATACGCTAACCTTTTCAAATTGAATTGGCATTTAAAAATAGTGCAGACCAGGTTACAGGGCTCCCGGAGAAGCCCAGCTGATCAATGTTTGCCCTGTTTGTTATTCAACATCCTCTAGCATAATATAATTATTTCACATATAAACACCAATATACTAGTCCGCTTTAAAAATCAATATTCACTGATCAACCTTGTAACTGATGTAAGCGCCTTTTGATGTATTTGCAAACAAAGTAGACCTAGAAGAGACGACTCCTATAGGACCGTCAGATCAGGATTTCCTGTTTGCTCATGGTATTGTACAGATCTAGTTCTGTAGTTTCCGACATTGGCCAATATATTCTTTGTTCACAAGAATACATGTAGTTTAAAAGTTTAACAAACACATATTCATGTACTCGAATATTCACCAGTTAGAAGGTTATGTTAGAATATTCAAGCAGAAAACGCAGCTGTCGTTTGTAAACAGGAATTCAGTTTGATATATAAAATCGAATCTGAGTGTAAGTGGAACTCTATCTCTAGAAATAGTCACATGGGTTTAAAACTTCATATTGATTTTCAAATGTGGATGGCATTTCCCGTCTTAAAAAGGTTGTACATTGTATATCACCAATCACGAAATGTAGTATGTACATTATACACTCCTGTTTGACACCCGAATGTTCAAGCCACCTGCGATCTCCCGTACAGCGCTCCCGTGTCACTTTGTCGCATGTCATGAGCGCTAGCTATGAAGTCCGATACTCAGGGCACGTGTCACCTTTCGACGGAGACAGACCCTTACAAAACAACAGGGATATTAACAACGTTGACATTTTAAATATGACAATTATTGTTCAACAATGACATAAAACACTATTCACACAACTGCATGTGTGCTGCACTTAACATTTTAGCCGTCCTATTAATCATCATTTGCATCAAAAACGTGTTGCGAGATGATTCCCACTCTTCGTCCGAGCACAAAATCACAATCAGTTTTTTTCTGTATTAATCATTTACTCCATGAGTTTTCATGTAAGGCACAATGAATATTAACCTGTCGATTATTTTATAAAGGCAAATGGACACCGAAAAATATATTTGGACACTGCAAAAACTGTTTAACAAAAAGAAGTTTCAGTTTACTTAAACGTTCATTTTCATGGCTATACACTGGCCCCTTTAGGTCACTATAACAAACCAACCGATTAATTGTCATAAAAGACAATTCTTATATGAGGTTAAGTGTTTAATATACTATGTAATTGTACTTCAGACTGTGAAAATAATAGGGTTACAATTGTATGTGAGCAGATGCTGATATTGGACAGACATATAATCAAACAAACTGGGCCTTTCAGATTAAAACTATTCTTTTAGACATTGAAATGTATGGTATTTGGCAATTCCAAAACAACTTACTATATGATCTACCAAATTATGAATTGATAAAGCGACGTATCCTCGATGTATATATGCAAAATTGGTATTCTCATATAAATAATTCTAGACGACTAGCGTCATATTGCATACACAAACACATGTTTTGTAAAGAATTATATCTATATTGCATTAACATCAATAAATTCAGAATTTCTCTTACAAAATTTAGATCGTCATCACATCAGCTAGCTATTGAGACTGGCAGACATAAGAATATATCTTTGGAAAATAGAATAAGCGTACATTGTAATCAAAACGTCATTGAAGACGAACAGTTTACTGGTATGTTCTAAGTACAGAGAACTAAGGACAATATTCTTCAAACCATACTATTGCCACTGGCCAACTTTGAATAAATTTGAATTGCTTAAATGTCTACACAGTCAGAAACATACTTAGAAATTCGTCTTAATGCATCGCAATTAAGGACCGGCAATTAATATTTCATTTTAGGAGACTTTCTCAGTAAAACATAGTTAATTTAATATGTTTCAAAATATACACCATTATTTACGTACTGGTTCACAATCCTGTATTTGTATATGTACGGCTATATATGTGCTTTATACAACTTTATGTTATGTTATGTATGACAAAATCTTGCCTTGCAGTATACATGTATATCGATCACAATACACTGATAAATGTACATTAGAGAAACCCTACATCCTATAATTACTATCACAATACACTGATAAATGTACATTAGAGAAACTCTACATCCTATGATTACTATCACAATACACTGATAAATGTACATTAGAGAAACCCTACATCCTATGATTACTATTTTGTTTTTAACAAGGTATGCCTATTTTAATGTCCATAAACGAATGAAAGGCAAAAAGTTCAGATCCAGACCAGATGACTCATGAAGGGACCTCCTGATCGATCAGTCACTGTATGTTTCACAAACTAATTTCCAAACGTCACATCGACTGTTGAATTCGTTCGAAACAGAAACATCATTTCATTAAATCTCGATTATTCGATTTTTTTGTATAGAAGAATTTATACACTTTTACGAAGGTGACAGCTTAATGCATGGTGCAAGTCATGAAGAAAGCTCCTAGAGATGCTTTCTGCATGACTTTCACCATGCATTAAGCTGCCACCTGTCTTAAAGATCAATAATGATACGTATTTCAGTGTTCGAATAATCGATATATTACTGTATCTTGGCAGATGAGGCGTCAAATGGTTATACTTTACTCCATAAAACGCATTTGCAAAACAAAACAACATAGTTTGAAATATAACAAAGCAAACAAACAAATCAGAGTTTAAAACAAACAAACAAAACCGGGTTGAAACACAACAAAAACAAACAAATAAAACATGTTTTGAAACACACAAAAAAACAAATTAAACAATGTTTGGAACACAACAAAACAAACAAACAAAACAAGGCTTGAAGTAAACTCATTGAACTTTGATTAAATTTAGACAACATTCGAAAAGGCGAGTTTTTGTTCATTTAACCCACTTACTCCCGTATTATTTACGGTAAACCGAATTTCTGCAATAGAAATCACTGCTGGTGATACATTTATGTTACGCGTATATATAGCAAACAGCGTGGAGCCTGGTCCTGGAGAAGCCTTGTGATATGAGTCTACAATGTTTTCGTCCATATATTGGATCAGTGGAGTAAAACGATTAACAGTCTGTTTTTAGACTGAAGTGTGTTTAAAAAGGTAATGTTACGTACTAACCGTAGGACGAAAATTATTTAAACAGTTCCTATAGAAGCTTTCTGTATAACTTTCGACCAGTATTAACCATTTATTTCATATAAACGTGTTTTCACGCATTTGCAAACATAGTAGACCCAGACCAGACGGCTCCTATAGGAACCGTCTGATCCGCGTCTGCTCTGTTTACTAATGGAATTAGATATATCTGTTTCTTTACTTTTTAAAATGAATACAGTGTTCCACCTTCTATTATAACTATTGTTGGCGCGGGAACATTAAGTCTCCGCGTCTATATGGAACGCTTTCAGTGGAATTTTCCTGGTAGGAGGGCCGATTTATCAAGACCTGTGAGAATATCGTGGGATTGTAATTCGTAGTTTATGAGTGTAAAAAGCAGTATGTTTGGAATAATACATCCTATATAGTTGGAAACATGTCGACATAATTGTTTCCACCGTATAATTGTTTGTATTTTGGAAATGAAAATGTTAGAAAATTATTTATCCTATTGTCGGGGCTAATACAAAATGTAATACCGCTACGGAAAGATCATTAACGATAACCGTCGAGGAAATGTCTAAGATGTTGCGAAACCGAGTATGACTAAAACACGTAAGGATGATTTTTGGCGAAAGGAGGCGAAAAGAGGATTAAAAACTAACAATGGCTATTTATTAGTTATAATAAATGATATGGACACATGTTTTAAATATATTTGGCATTAATATACTGATATAAGCCTGAATATATGAACAGACCATTTATATACTGATGGCATTTACAGGAAAACGGATTACTTGCTCCTTTCGCCACAGTAAATCCCGCGAAAGGAGCTCTTAGTAATTAAATGTAGAACTGCGGGTTATTGATAATATGTAACTAATAATAAAGTATTTTAATTAATATATAGTTTATATACACATATTTTATGCTAGAGCATGATATAAGACCCAGACCTAACATTTTACTTCATAGATACACCTTTGCAAACAGGGTAAACCTAGAGTAGACTCAAAATAGATGGCTCCTGCTGGATCTGATTTGTTTATCTATGGACTAATATAGATCTGATGCAAAAGTTTCTGCCATGATGAAAACTTTCATTATGAAAATGCCACTAATTAATCGTCATAATGTCACTTACATGAAATTCCACTGTTACTGTACGTCAGGCAATTCGGATGTTGATGAGATGGCCAGTAACTCTAGGTTCAAAGTGTCAAGGATAGAGTTACATAATTATGATGCTCTTTGGCATTTCATTTAGACATACAGTTGAACTTTGATATCTCGAATTGGATAATATACATTACAGCGTTGTTATGAAATGAATACTATCATGTCTAAAATCAGCATTACTTTAGGCCTGCTATAAGCTGTGAACTTAAGAAATTGTTTAGATTAGAAATTTGATATCTGTGTGCTTATTCCATTATTAAAAAGTGGGCTAATAAATACCCATAATGTCATTATTACTTACATGAATATTTAACCTGAAAGGGGGATAAAGGGCCCAGTGTGAGACTGAAAGGGTTATTGTATAACTAGGGTCACCCGACTAACACGGCTGCCGTTTCAAGGGCCCTTTGTGATGAAACTGAATAATTTTGTTGTGTTACTAAGGTCATATGAGTAGATCTAAAACATTTAGACATTTTGTTTACATTACTTAAATATTATATAAAATAGGTTTTTTATTAATCAGTAATACGCGCCTTTTGATGCTTTGCATCAATGATTTTCTTGTTAATTAAACAAACTGTTTATATTTATGTTACATGTCCTTTCACAGCTGTCTTGTGATATCCAGCAACACACCTGTAACGCAGAGAATTGGGTCCTAAATTAATAACACTTACTTAACCATCTGGCACAATCAAAGATATAAAATACCTATATAATATGTAATACATCTAACATAACAGTTTTAATGATATACCACGTACCTATAATGGAAAAGCAATTTATCACCACAGAGAACTGATGGAGTATTATATTTTTATCAGCAGTAAATAACACATGGTTTATTACAAACAGAGATACCTATGAAACATATCTGTAATGACTTTTCAATCTACAAAATACACTAAAACCTCGATAATTCGAATCTCAATTTCGACAATTCGAACACTCAAATTAGTATCACAATCGGTTAATTTTGACAGGTGGTAGCTTGAAGCAGGGATGAAAGTCATGCAAAAAGCTCCTCATGGAGCTTTCTGTATATGACATTCACTTTGCATTCAGCAGTCATAAGCTTAAAACGTTCTCAATGTTTCGAATTATGGAGGTTGAAATGTAATTCATATCAGCTACTTAAATTTCTTTTGGATTAAGTGGGATACCTGTAAATTCCACACAATAGGAAAACCATAGTGCGTCCTTGTACCGGTATCACATTAACGCAACTGTAACATTAAACTTTATCATATTGATGAAAAAATGATGTCTGCTAACTATTCTGATCTGTTTTTTATACTTATTTCGTATTTGTTCAAGCTTCTGAGATAGTATTGACCAAGTGTCAAATAACCCGGATGCTGACGAGAAGCCGATTGGAAATGTTAGTCAGGTTCCGCTTATTGGCCTGATAACGATTAAAACACCACCTGTAACAATCAAGTTTTCGTTCGCAAAATTATCGTCTGCTTCAAGTTTAATGGTCCAATTATCTTCCATTTTCTTTCGTAATTGCATTTTCAATTAAAATGCATGTACATTGTATATGTACTGTGTACAACTGTCGCGTGTGATGTATTTTTCTCTTGTTGCACTCCGGTGCCTGAGATGTAATAAAGTTCTGTTCTGTTCTGTTAATTTTTCAAACACTTTTAGATCCTGATCAGAAACTAGGCGTCTCGATCTCGAATTAACACTTTACTCCACAAATACTAGTTTACTTTCTACGCCTTTGCAAACCAATTTGACACGGGTCAAACGGATCCTATATATAGGAGATGTCTCATCAGGGTTTACTCTGCTTATGAAATAATATAGATGTGATTCTACAGTTTCTGCCATGATCAAAATGCATATGTCTACGGGCCATTATAAAGAAATAACTAATTACTATTCACGATTGCATTATTTCTTACATATATATTGCTGGAGTAAAGTGTACAACTGTTTGCTATGGTTATCACCCTATTCTAATCTTTAATCATTTACTCCACAAAACGCATTTCTGCGCCTTTGCAAACAGAGTTTGGAGCCGTCTGATCAGGGTCTGCTCTGTTTGCTTCTGATATAATATACATATGATTATGCAGTTTCTGCCATCACCAAAACAATCCTGTGTCATTGTGCTATTATAACAAATACTCTAATTAATATTCACGAAGTTATTATTTCTTACATGAATATTCATGGAGTAAAGGGTTAAGATTAATCATTACCCTGCTATCTTCAGCTGACTGCTTAAACCAATATGACACGCAAAGTAGCCCGGGGTCTTGTCACGATTCCAATATGATACGCAGAGTAGCCCGGTGTATTGTCACGATTCCAATATGATACGCAGAGTAGCCCGGTGTCTTGTCACGAGTCCAATATGATACGCAGAGTAGCCCGGTGTCTTGTCACGAGTCCAATCGTTTACAGACGTATGTCAATCGACGTTAACATGCAAAAGACATGGGCTGACATAACGTTTATGGGATTATGGTAAGATCAAGGTATGAGCTACATTTGTATTAAGTTTCTACTCATGATCCAATACAATGGAACATAACCCCCCCCCGCACGCACGCACGCACGCACGCACGCACGCACGCACGCACGCACGCACGCACGCACGCACGCACGCACGCACGCACGCACACACACACACACACACGCACACACGCACACACGCACACACGCACACACGCACACACGCACACACGCACACACGCACACACGCACACACGCACACACGCACACACACCCAACCACCACAACCCAAAAAACCAAAAACAACAAAAATAAAACAACGTAAGTTGAAACCCGACAACTGGATACTAAGTTTTATGTAGCTTCTGGTAATAAGGAGGCAGGATTCTATTAACACTTTAGCTGCATACTTCGTCGTCTGCTTCATTTTAATTGTCTTCTTGTTTGTTTCAAAACTAATATCACAGTTATCAAAACAAGTTTGGATCCTGATTTTTTCAGTTCAATCACGTGAGTTTAGTCTAATTCAGACATTATTCCTCTCGCAATCGGTCTGGTTTACATAATCATGTTCATGATAAATTATTTTTCGGTCGGTCTTGCAAACGTACTGTAGTATCTTGACTGGCTCACCTGTTGATAAGAGTCTACAATAAATGTATATATTTAACCATTTCCTTCATATAAGCGTGTTTTCACGCATTTGCAAACATAGTAGGTCCAGATCAGACGGCTACTATAGGGACCGTTTGATCAAGGTCTGCTCTGTTTGCTAATTGAATTTGATAGATCTATTTCTTTAGTTTCTAAAATGGCTTCCATATTTCATTATAACCTATTTTACCATGACAATTCAGTAGGTATTGAAATTTGGAATAAACGTAGCATAGGGAAAGGGTTATAAAACTAGAACTATCACTGAATGTGATTAATACCCCCCCCCACACACACACACACACACACACACAAACGTGACTGTCACATGGAAAAGATTTGTACAATTCGAAGGGGCATAACTCTGTAAGGAAATATATAAACTGGAAAACTATAATTGGATGCGCATGTCCTCTTTATGATAAAGCATCATGTCAAGTTTCATTGGATTCCAATCAGCAGTTACTGAGAAAACGGACCAACACAAAACTTTTAAACAAAGGGGCATAAGAAAATCAATCATATGGGAAACTATAATTGGATGCACATTCATTTTCATGACAAAGCATCATGTCAAGTTTCATTGGGTTCCAGTGAGCAGTTGCTGAGAAACCGCGCGAAAAACAACGCCCTGACCGACCGACAGACCAAAGCCAAAGGGGCACAATGAAAGTCAACAGACAGACCAACACAAATCTTTTAAACAAGGGGAATAACTATGTAAGAAAAACAATCAGTTGGAAAACTATAATTGGATGTGCATGTCCGCTTTATGTTAAAGCATCATGTCAAGTTTCATTGGATTCCGGTCAGCGGTTAGTTAGAAACCGCGCGGAATAAAAGTCAACAGACAGACCAACACAAAACTTTTAAACAAAGAGGCATAACTTTGGAAAAAACAATCAGCTGGAAAACTATAATTGGACACACATGACCTCTCTATGACAAAGCATCATATCAAGATTCATTGGATTCCAGTGAGCAGTTGCGGAGAAACCGCTTGGAAAATGTCATCAGACTAAAACAAAAGTAAAGTACCTAGTTATAGTTTACTTTCAGTCTGAATGACCGCTCAGCCGACTGTACATTTACTCCCCTGGTCATTGAGTCATTGGCCTACAATATTGAGCACTGCTAACAGCAGTACCGGCGAGTGACCCTCACAGGTACCCATTTTAACCCCTGGGTGGAGAGGAGGTGCGGGTGGGAGACATGGAAAAGCGTCTCTGAAATTTCCGGGAGAGACCGGGATTTGAACCCCGGACCTCCGGACTGATAGGCAAGCGCGTTACCACTAGACCACCGCACACCACTCACCGACTGACCAAAATTCAAAGGGGCATAACTCTGTAAGGGATAGATAAACTGTAAAACTATTGTTAGATGCGCATCTCCTTTTCATTATAAATTATTGTGTCAAGTTTCGTACGATTCCAGTTAGCAGTTGCTGAGAAACAGTGCGGAATAAAAGTCAACAGACATACCAACACAAAAAACAACAACAATGGGGCAAAGAAATCAACCAGCTGGAAAATTATAATTGGATGCACATATCCTCTTTATGATAAAGCAGCATGTCAAGTTTCATTGAATTCAGCGGTTACTGAGAAATAGCGCGGAAACAAAAGTCAACAGACTGACCGACCAACCAACCGACCAACCGACCAACCGACCGCCAATGTGACTCCTATATACCCCAAACTTGTTTGTGTGGGTATAATCATAAACTATGGTGTTGGTTATTAATCTTATGAAGACTGTTTGAACTTATATTGAAAACTATTCCTGTGATTCAAAATAAACCGTTTTCGTCGATGTAATTTATTGTTGTACAACAAAATATTATAGGCGCATTTCAAACAGTTACGAAACTAAAACGCACGCCGAATAAATACTAATAGTACATCGGCCAATAACATCGGGGTCATCGATATCAAACACATGAAAGTTTTGTCTTCTTCTGTGTTTATTCTTCTGCGATATACGCCGGTACTTCTTTTCAGCATATAAACAAATGGGCATGTTCAAAATACGTTGCAAGTAGAGAAAAAATGTTTTTGACTTCTTTGCAAAGAGAGCAGATCCAGAACAGGCGTTTCCTCAGCTTGCTTATGGAATACTATATATCGGAGTATAGCAGTTCTACCATGGCTAAAACACGTTTCCATATTAAAACATGTGTCCATATTAAAACATGTGTCCATATTAAAACATGTGTCCATATTTTGTGTATATTAAAACATGTGTCCATATTAAAACACGTGTCCATATTAAAACACGTGTCCATATTAAAACACGTGTCCATATTAAAAACACGTGTCCATATTAAAACATGTGTCCATATTAAAACATGTGTCCATATTAAAACATGTGTCCATATGCCGTTAGAAAATATCAGCTAAACAATGTTCATAACGTCGTTATTTCTTACATGAATATTTACCAGGTGGGTGCTTCAACTGTATCTGTCAGTATTCACATCTGCCTACCTGCCTCGAGAACTAGTAGAACAGTTCAAACATTCACATGCTGTAGATCTTTATGTCTGCTTAAAATTCGATCTGTCGCAATATAATTCTGTTCAAGCATTTGGGAAACTGGCGTCCATGTGCCAGACAGCTTGGAATGCTGATGAAACACAAAATAAGTCGACGTATCATCTGGATACCAGCTGTTAACTAATGCCAGTCAGCTTGCATTTAGGGTTGATTAAGGGAGAATAGAACACTATGCACAGAAACTAGCACCTAATAGTAAATACTGAATCGCAAGTATGTCACTTAAAACATTTGAGTATGCTATAAAACTAATTTGCACAGCATTAAATAATCATTGTGTTACTATAATAGATGATGTAGCCGTTGTTTGGAGTATTCAAGCGTTACAAAGTGGGTACACACCTGGATCATAATGAACAACTAAAGGGGTGAGTTTATGGCACCAGTGTAAATCTTAATGATGTGAAAACGTAATTGGCATTATGAGTACTGTAAAACCCCGTCTAATGCAACCACCAACAAGAGTGACACAATCACACAAAATACGCCTGTCACAGTGTCTCGAGTCATTTGGCTGCTAGCTATGGAACTTATCCCAGATGTTACAGCCACACATACTTTCATGAAGTTAAATCGGTTAAAACTAGTTGACATAGAGAGCGGACAATGCTAATATAAGCAATTTCAGCTAATTCAAGGACCATAACTCTAAAATAGATAGGACCATATAGCTGGTTATCGAACTTGACCAAGACATTATAACCACAGTTTCATCAAGTTTGGTGACAATCGGGTGCTCAATTTAAAGAGCCGACAAGGCTGAAATAGGCATTTTTGCAAACTCAATGGCCATAACTATAAAGTGCCATATTGCTGGTTATCGAACTTGGACGGGATATTATTACCATAAACATTTTATTCCAGTTTGGTGACTACCGGATAGCGGACATGTTTGTTGACCACCGGATAGCGGACATGTTTGGTGACTGCCGGATAGCGGACATGTTTGGTGACTACCGGATAGCGGACATGTTTGGTGACTACCGGATAGCGGATATGTTTGGTGACCACCGGATAGCGGACATGTTTGGTGACTACCGGATAGCGGACATGTTTGGTGACTACCGGATAGCGGATATGTTTGGTGACTACCGGATAGCGGACATGTTTGGTGACTACCGGATAGCGGATATGTTTGGTGACAACCGGATAGCGGACATGTTTGGTGACTACCGGATAGCGGATATGTTTGATGACTACCGGATAGCGGACATGTTTGGTGACTACCGGATAGCGGATATGTTTTGCACGCCGCCCGATGTCATATTGTTGGACAAGTTCATTTAGAATATGAGGCATAAGTGGGTAAAACGAATCCTCGAAAACAGAGTCCCATTACATACAAGCTTATGTTTGGTTTGTTTTTATAAATTATAAATGAATCAGTCAAAATGCAAATCATGCTGTTTCTAATTTAATTAGATAAACGGTTTGCTATGCCTATTTTTCGCAAGGGGGATTAAAAGGCGATCCAAAGTCATGACAAATGGCATACGGGCCAATTTTAAATGATACATTTCAAGTTTCTTCACTTCCATTAAAGAAAACCACAATTACTGTTTAGCCCTTTCTCTGCTACGTAATGTCATCTACACCATTTGTAATCTGTTACAAATTTCATTTTATTAAATTGTCTTTCAAGAAACATAATCACAACATCTAACAATTTGGATGCTGACGAGACGCCATGTTACTCGACATCTCACCTGGAACCCCACAGTTTACGTTGGTAATCAACCCCACAGTTTACGTTGGTAATCAACCCCACAGTTTGCGCTGGTAATCAACCCCACAGTTTGCGTTGGTAATCAACCCCACAGTTTGCGTTGGTAATCAACCCCACAGTTTGCGTTGGTAATCAGCCCCACAGTTTGCGTCGGTAATCAAAGATTCGTGATTGGCAGCAGGGTTCCTGGGCCATTCGACATCTCATCGTGATCCAACATAGTCTAAACGTTTTCAGTATCTATTGCTTACATGTTAAAAGTTACCACAGGTTTAGAAAATCAATCCTGTTTTAATCCCAAGTCAAGTGTTTATGACGTCGTAATTTTTGCTAGTGTTTCATTTCGTAATTGATATGAAATGGATAGGAGGAGTTGCACTTAAGCTAAAGGCATAACGAGTCTTTGAAGCCTAATGTCTTCTCTCGAGATTGGCAAAACCTCAAGTACTGCACACCTGGGATATTATATTGTGTTGATGTTTTAACTCTTTACCTAATAAAGACGCCCTTTCACGCCATGGCAAACAGAGTAGGCCCTTCTATAGGGGCCATCTAATCAGTGTCTGTTCTGTTTGCTTATGCTTTTATACAGTTTCATACCTGAACCCAACTACCATATGCTCGTATGACATTAAACAAATAATCTAATTAATATTCATTATGCCATTATTTCTAACATGAAAATTCAACATGTAAAGGGTTAATGACTTATACTGCGATTCCGTTACATAAAGTTATATCGAAACAAAATTAATTGTTTGCAACAAACTTTTATTTAATTAAATGCTATCGTAATTTTCGTGTAATCAAATAAATGCCTTCTTAGTGCATTACCCCATATGCAATTTTTGGACCCATCTTGTTTGAATAAATCTACCGAAAAGGAGCATTTACTAGAGAAAGGGTTATTTTTAGAATTGTGTAGTTTGGAAATCATTGTGATATCTGCTCCTATGGAACAAATGCTCTGTTTATCATTCATAGTGAATCGTTGTCAAAATGCGTCATTATGAGGGAATGGGTTTATCATTAAATATGGAGCACAATTTTCTTTTAAGAATGATCCGACAATTGTATACATGTATCACGTAACGTGCAATAGATAAAATTACAGTTAAGCCTCTCTAGATAAACCAGAGTTATGTGTATTACAGATTAGTGGTAGCTCAATGCAGGGGGACAGTAATAACGTTACACTGATTACAATGCAACAATGACAGACTATCTCAAACAATTACCAGACTATCTCAAACAATTACCAGATTATCTCAAATGCTTCCTGGTTCATATTCGATACCGCATGTTTATGATTTGGGTACATGCTTGTTTTGCATCCAGATCAATTCTTTCCATGCGGAAAACGAATGAAATAGCATCTGCAAACAGTGTAGACTCAGATCAAATTACTCCTACAGAAGTTATGTGATCAGGATCAACACCTTTTATCATATATCATCTGCTAGATAATCTTTCCTAATAATAGACAATATATTGCGATATGAAAGTATTTAACTTATATTTGCTATTAACTCTCCTGTTTACATGAATTACTGAGCTCTATTTTCTTGAAAATTGTCTGGTAGAAGATGAAACTTTAATATGAATTTCTTTGACAAACAATCTACCGTTAGAAGGATAGACCCGTGCAAGTGTACAGGTGCATGTGTTATCTTTACCGGAGTGCGAACTAAAGCACATTATTGACATGTTTGGGGAAAATGCAAGTCATAGCAGTTAATGTAAAATACTTGTGAAATGAAATGCCAATATCATACAAAAAGTGCACCAGAGTTGTTTTAGAGACGAAGACCCACACCATTATCAAAATGGAATGCCTTTCATGTAAAAGTCAAACGCCACAAAAGGCAAAAATATAAAGGCAATAACAAAGAGCGCCTTTCAACTTCAAACAATTACCTGATTAAGATGCCTTTTGACGTGTTTGCAAACAGAGTATATCCAGATCAGATTACTCTTGTATGAACCGTTTGATCAAGGTCTGCACTGATCTTGCTTATTGGATAATATAGATTTGATTTTACAGCATCTGCTATGACCACACATTCATATACCATTATGAACATTCAGCTAATTAATATTCATGATGTCATTATTTCTAACATGAATATTCATCAGGTAAACGGTTTAACTGTTTTGAAGATAAAACATTTAGTCTAGAAAATACACACACACGTAACACTCACACTATGCTGTTATTTAAATCGGAGCAATTGGACGGTAGCTTAGACTGCGAAAATCGCATAATAGAACCCCTTTATAATTAAAAAATAAATGAGGCTATTTCAGGAGACCGCTGATCAGGGTCTACACCGTTTGCCACTGCGCTTTTTAAAGGACAATGGGAACCAAGTGATTAAACGCAAGTTCCAGCTGAACCAATTATCACTTGACTATCCAGGGCAGACTCCAACCATGGATATATATTATAGATATTAATTTAATAATTGTCTAATTGTTGTAAACGTATATATTAAAACAACTTAAAACATTGCTATGACAAATTGTATAAAATCATAGCTTAGATATTCTATAAAGAAATAGAGCAGACCCAGATCAGACGGTCTCTAATATGTTTGCAAAAGTGTTAAAGTGACAATATATTGACAATATATACGTCATGAATATTTATGTAAAAATATGAATGTATGCATATAAATTAGCTGAACTTATAATGACATATTATCAACGAAATTTGTTATCATAGCAGGAACTGTAGAATCAGATCTGTATCATTCCATAAGCAAACAGAGTATAGCATTATCAGACCGCTCATGGTCTGGGTCTAATATATTGGCAACTATTATAAAGGCATCTCTATTAAGTAGCTTAACCCGCTTACTCCATGAACATACATGTAATGAATAATGACACCATGAATATTAATTAGATTTGCTGTTATAATGGTAGCATGGGCACGTGGTGTTTTGGTCATGGCAGAAACTGTTGAATAACATCTATATTATATCATAAGCAAACAGAGCCTACCCTGATCAGACGGCGCCTTCAGGGGCCGTCGGAACTGGTCTACTCTGTTTGCAAAGGCGAAGATAGACCTATTCATGGAGTAAAGGGTTAATACGAATAAGTACCTATATCCTTGTTTGGGGTTAAAACTACCAAATTAATGTACTGCCTTATGCTCGGCTGGTTCACACTTATGCTGCCACTGCACCTAATGAACGTATGGACTATAAACTTAACCTTTGTCCTATTGTGTAAAATTTATATATACTCAATTAAGATCTACTGAAAAGTTGACTAGTTCAGATTGGATCAAGCATTTGAATACATGCTTATCGAGTGTCGAACAGCTTGGATCTGGATGAGATTTACCCAGATTCTCATCTGGACCCAGACTGTTTCCAATTTAGAGTTATGTCGTGTATAGTGATATGGGGGCAATACAACTATATACATGAATATGAATATAGTGATAAAGGGGGCAATACAACAATATACATGAGGACGGGTATAGTGATAAAGGGGGCAATACAACTATAAACATGAAGATGGATATAGTGATAAAGGGGGCAATACAACAATATACATGAAGATGGATATAGTGATAAAGGGGGCAATACAACAATATACATGAAAATGAGTATAGTGATGAAGGGGGAAATACAACACTATACATGAAAATGAGTATAGTGATAAAGGGGGCAATACAACAATATACATGAAGATGAGTATAGTGATAAAGGGGGCAATACAACAATATACATGAAGATGGGTATAGTGATAAGGGGGGCAATACAACAATATACATGAAGATGAGTATAGTGATAAAGGGGGCAATACAACAATATACATGAAGATGGGTATAGTGATAAGGGGGGCAATACAACAATATACATGAAGATGGGTATAGTGATAATGGGGGGGGCAATACAACTATATACATGAAGATGGGTATAGTGATAAGGGGGGCAATACAACTATATACACGAAGATGGGTATAGTGATAAGGGGGGCAATACAACTATATACATGAAGATGGGTATAGTGATAAGGGGGGGGGCAATACAACAATATACATGAAGATGGGTATAGTGATAAGGGGGCAATACAACTATATACATGAAGATGGGTAGAGTGGTAAAGGGGGCAATACAACAATATACATGAAGATGGGTATAGTGATAAAGGGGGCAATAGAACAATATACATGAAGATGGGTATAGTGATAAAGGGGGCAATACAACACTATACATGAAGATGAGTATAGTGATAAAGGGGGCAATACAACACTATACATGAAGATGGGTATAGTGATAAAGGGGGAGGGGGAAATACAACAATATACATGAAGATGAGTAGAGTGGTAAAGGGGGCAATACAACAATATACATGAAGATGGGTATAGTGATAAAGGGGGCAATACAACAATATACATGAAGATGAGTATAGTGATAAAGGGGGCAATACAACAATATACATGAAGATGGGTATAGTGATAAGGGGGCAATACAACAATATACATGAAGATGGGTAGAGTGATAAAGGGGGCAATACAACAATATACATGAAGATGGGTAGAGTGGTAAAGGGGGCAATACAACAATATACATGAAGATGGGTATAGTGATAAGGGGGCAATACAACTATATACATGAAGATGGGTATAGTGATAAGGGGGCAATACAACACTATACATGAAGATGAGTATAGTGATAAAGGGGGCAATACAACAATATACATGAAGATGGGTATAGTGATAAGGGGGCAATACAACAATATACATGAAGATGGGTATAGTGATAAAGGGGACAATACAACAATATACATGAAGATGGGTATAGTGATAAGGGGGCAATACAACAATATACATGAAGATGGGTATAGTGATAAGGGGGCAATACAACAATATACACGAAGATGGGTATAGTGATAAAGGGGACAATACAACACTATACATGAAGATGGGTATAGTGATAATGGGGGGGGGGGCAATACAACAATATACATGAAGATGAGTATAGTGATAAAGGGGGCAATACAACAATATACATGAAGATGGGTAGAGTGATAAAGGGGGCAATGCAACAATATACATGAAGATGGGTATAGTGATAAAGGGGGCAATACAACAATATACATGAAGATGGGTATAGTGATAAAGGGGGCAATACAACAATATACATGAAGATGAGTATAGTGATAAAGGGGGCAATACAACACTATATATGAAGATGGACGTTAGAAACTTAATTAGTGTATAATAATATGTTCAGGAAGTTCAGGGCGCACGAAACATGTGCAATTGTGTCATAGTCATTAAAATTTAAATGTAACTACAAAACTGATATGGCATGTACGAGTATAAACATTAGTAATGACGCCCAGGACAATATGGTTAGGAATACAATGTTATGCATTTGTTTCATTAAGAATACATTTAACAAACCTGAAATGCTAGAATGATCACAGACTGAACACAGAGAACACTTGAGTATTTAAAATCTGGGCGTACAAATGAGTATTGAGCCCGGTCTTTAAGGCAAGTGGCAGATTAATGCAGGATCAAACAAGCAGCAAAGTAGGAAACGAAAACATGGCAAGAAACTTTGCCAACAACTTCCAGGAGGGTGGAAGAGTGCAAAGGGTTTCGCCTGATCATCTTTTTCGCCAGGCGGACCACAATTGGTTAAACAATCAATAACTGGAGGTAACCTAGCTGAAACATGTAAGATTTATAATTTATCTCATCGTAAGTTAAATGATATAGAAAAAACTATTTTGTTGATGGGTCTCAAATTTACACCGACACCAGAACAAAGTAATATTACTGAACTGTGAAACCAGTCGTCTTAGTAATCTTTTGGATCTCTTACTTAAACCTGTTTTACAAAATATAGAGATCTACCAAGTTATTCGAGGGATGATATAGATTTTCTAAAAACATTTACCTGATAGAGTTCCAGCCGATTCAAAATTATTATCCTTTGATGTTGTAAGTCTCTATTCAAATATTCCTCACAAACTAGCATATGAAGCAATTTCATTCTGGCTTAATAAACATCCGGAATCAATTTCTCCTAGATTTTCAAAACAATTTATTCTGGACGGGATACAAATAATTTTAGAAAATAACAACTATTCATTTAGCGATTTACATTTTAAGCAAATAAAGGGAACAGCTATGGGCACAAAAATGTCACCAACATATTATGCTACTCTTCTTCCAGGTTATTTAGAGCAAAAACTCTATGACATTGCCACTCGGCAAAAGGGAGAGCAATTCGGCCAATTTATACGGGACCAGTGGAAAAGATATTTAGATGACTGCTTTATACTTTGGCTAGGTTCTTTATATGACTTAAATGAATTCCAGATTTTATTAAATTCACTTCATACGGATATAAAATTTGAAATCCAGGAAAGTTCAACTGCACTACCATTTTTAGATGTACTGGTAATGAAAAATGGGACAATACTTACCACCGATATTTACAGTAAAATTACAGATTCCAAACAATATCTTAATTTTAATTCTTGTCATCCAAAACACACTAAAATTAACATTCCATTTTCTTTAGCTCGCAGAATTTGTACAATTGTAGGCGATTCGGATATTCTTTTAAAACGTTTACAAGAATTGGCATTTAATCTTATAAAATTGAATTATCCACCAGAAATAGTTAAGACAGGAATTAAAAAGCCTGTAAAATACCAAGAAAGGAATAACTTATAGTTAAAAGAAGAAACGAAGAGCAAATTATTCCGTTTAGTTCAACTTTTAATCCAAAAAATAAAGAGATATTTGGTATATTGAAACAAAATATGGAGATTCTAAATAATGTTGAAACAATGAAAAGAATAATGAACAGTACTAGGGTGATTAAAGGCAAACGACAATTACCAAACTTAAAGCGCCTTCTAACCCTGATCTGATTTTAAAGAAATTGGATTGCCTCCATCAGTCAACAAATACAAAGAGCCCCGCTGTGGACTTTGTAGCTGCATAGTGGAAGGTTCTTCCTTATGTTTAAATAACAAAGTATTCCATGTAAAAGAAAATATGAACTGCACTGTTACAAATGTACTGTACGTTCTCATTTGTAATGGATGCAGAGAATGTTATATTGGTCAGACTGGAGACAAATTACGTAACAGAAGGACAGTGCATGACCAACAAATCAGAGATCCATCAACAAGACAAATACCGTTAAGTTCTCATTTAGACCAGTGTTGCAATATCAATCCTAAATTTTCAATTTTTCCATTTTACAAGTTTCACACCGATGATGTTTCAGCTAGGGTACTTATGGAAAAACATTTCATACGGGTATTTAACCCAAAATTAAACAGAATTTGATAACGTCATTTGACGCCGTCTTTGTGGTGTCATGACGTCGTTACTGCGGCGTTACCATGTAACGTCATTGCTATGTATTTATTATTATTCTCCTGATGAGTATTAACGAAACCGGTCGGGAATAAAAATGTAAAGCTACACTAGTGGTGTCATTTTATCTTTTTAATATAATTTTCTTGTTCTGGACTTTCTTTTTACCTTTTTAGAATCATATTTAATTAATGTTATAAGTAAACACAGCAGATCGTACACGAACCGTCTGATTGGGGTTTCCTTATGGGACGCCGAGCAGCACGGCGTCTCATCAGATCCAAGCTTTTGACGCTCGGTCAATAGTTTCTAAAAACATTATCTAATCGGAAGTAGTCAATATTTCACCATATCCAAATCTGAGCAGCCATTTTTTTTCACAGCGATGTAAGGGCTAAGTAGCGTTCGGCTAGTAGATGCATATTTACCATTAAGTGACAGTTTAAGAGAGGTTCTTTTGTACACCACCTACTTGTTTCGCATGCTGAACTATTTCCCCCGTGAATATTCATTTATGAAATAATGACGTCACGAATACTAATTAGGTTAATTTGTTTTAATAATACATGGACACAGGAATGTTTAGCCATGGCAGCAACTGTAGAATCCTATTTTTTCTATATCATAAGCAAACAGAGCAGACCCTGATCAGCATAAGAGCCGTCTGATCGGGGTCTACTCTTTTTGGAATTGCGTAGAAGTGCGTATTTATGGAGTAAAGGGTTAAGGTTAATGATTCGCCTGACCACTACTGTACATTTAGGATCAGCCTGTATCCAGAAGAGACGCCTAGTAACTCGATGTCTCATCTGGATCCAGACCATTTGACACCCTCGTTGCATTGTACAGAGAAATATATATACATGCATTCCATGTTCCTTGAAAATCAAATTAATGAATTTCTTGCTATCTTAAATCGTTCAACATATTAAAAGTTAAGTATCACCAGTTTTTGTAGCCTATTTTCAGTTGATGTTCTAGCTTGCTACATTTGTGAGGTAACCAATCCAACGAAACACCGTAACTGTCATCACAACACAAAAACCGGTTATCGGACTGGATTAAATTTAGCGATAACGTGTACCGTATTCGGATATTATTACACCTGTAATATGCCAAATACTAGTCTTATCTAACCTTTTATACAAATTATTTTGCAAACAGAGTAGACCCAGATAAGATGGCTCCAGTAGGAGCGGTCTGATCAGGGTCTGCTCTGTTTGTTTATGGTATATGTATATGGAATCCGTACGTACGTACGTACGTACGTACATACATACATACGTAAAGGGACAACCGAACAGTGCAGACCAAGATCAGATGTTCCCTGAATAAGCCCCCTGATCCTGGTCTGCACTGTTTGCTGAACCCATCAATGCCAATGGCTAATTCGGGTAAATATTTGAAAACTGGACGAGTTCCAGAGTCAGGTCTGGACGGGTTTACCTTAAATAACAGGGGAATAACTGTTTAATGAGTCAAGTCTGGACGGGTTTACCTTAAATAACAGGGGAATAACTGTTTAATGAGTCAGGTCTGGACGGGTTTACCTTAAATAACAGGGGAATAACTGTTTAATGAGTCAAGTCTGGACGGGTTTACCTTAAATAACAGGGGAATAACTGTTTAATGAGTCAGGTCTGGACGGGTTTACCTTAAATAACAGGGGAATAACTGTTTAATGAGTCAAGTCTGGACGGGTTTACCTTAAATAACAGGGGAATAACTGTTTAATGAGTCAGGTCTGGACGGGTTTACCTTAAATAACAGGGGAATAACTGTTTAATGAGTCAGGTCTGGACGGGTTTACCTTAAATAACAGGGGAATAACTGTTTAATGAGTCAGGTCTGGACGGGTTTACCTTAAATAACAGGGGAATAACTGTTTAATGAGTCAAGTCTGGACGGGTTTACCTTAAATAACAGGGGAATAACTGTTTGATGAGTCAGGTCTGGACGGGTTTACCTTAAATAACAGGGGAATAACTGTTTAATGAGTCAGGTCTGGACGGGTTTACGTTTACCTTAAATAACAGGGGAATAACTGTTTAATGAGTCAGGTCTTGACGGGGTTACCTTAAATAATAGGGGAATAACTGTTTAATGAGTCAGGTCTGGACGGGTTTACCCTAAATAACAGGGGAATAACTGTTTAATGCAGGATTAAGCAGTCACCTGATTTAAAAGTTCTCAATTCTAAAACTTCGAAATATAACGATTTAAACTGCCGAAGCCATTGAAGCAGACGACAAAGACTCACGCGCACGATGTCCTTTTATAGTATAGTCAAACAACTAGGTCTGATGTGTCAAAGGTCAGCCGAGTCCATTTTTGAGGGAGAGCATCATTCCGCATGTTCTCGGGCCAGTTTTTAAAAAGCCGAGTTTAGTATATTAGATAACAATGACGGCAACATTGTTGTCAGCAGTTTAGCGCAGTATGTAAAGTCTAGGTACGCACAAGGCATTGCGATAGTAGTCTTTTTATTCGAATCCCGAGTCGACCTTAAACTTTTTTTTTAATATTGAATGAATAGTAAAGCATTATTTTATTTCATACTGTATAATTATGCTGACCATTTATACATACACATGTTCGTCAATGTACTGCTCACGTTGAGGACACTGAACGGGCATTTTGGGCATCATACATTATTATAGATTAAATAATTCAAAACTTCTTAATAGACCTGACATCGGACAATGGTGATAATGAAGTTGACGACTCCGAGATCGACACAGCCAGTGAGGGAGACAATTAATTGCAATGAAATGAAATTAATTGCAGTAAAACATCTATGAACCGATCACCCAGTAAGGACGAAAGTGAGCCCTTTAGTCAGGTGGCTGCTTAATGCTCTTAAGGGAGCTTTCTACATATTGTTTTTTCTTAAATTAGGTTGTCCCCTGCCTTAAAGGCCAACAGTGACTTATTATTTGGACGTCCGGTTTAGGGATGATTCATGGTAGATATATACCAATAAAAATATATGCTGGTTGAAATGAAATTGGACATAAAAGAATAAAAAACCCTGAAAAAAAGCAAAATGGTAAAAATCAAAAAAAAAATAATACTAAGTAATTATAGAATCTTTAATATTTTTATCCAAAAAAAATGATTTAGGTTGATGCGAACCTCGAATCAGCGCTTAATAAAATGTTCCCCGATTATATACTTTCTAACTGCCGTACGACTTATCCACTACGCTATGTTTCCGATAACTAATCCGCTTATTGTTTGTGCCTATAACTAAACATTTTCATTTATAAATGACACATGGATATCCGATATGCTGATCTCCCTTATAAATGGACTCGGCGAACACGTGACCCGTCAGACCTAGTTGTTTGACTATACAGACAATACTTTCAGTTGTCAAAACAATAATAGACGGTTAAGAGTTTCTCAAAGGTGGCTCACCGGATTACACCCGATATTCTCTTATACGTTTGATACTGTAACCTTAAACCATTACTCCATGAATATTTATGTAGGAAATAATTACATCATGAATATAAATTAGATTCATGTTCATAATGGCATGTGAACGTATTGGCCACGGCAGACATATATACATAATTACATTTTTAAGCAAACAGAAACACTGCATTAAGCAGCCACTTGCCTACAAAGATATACATTCTTCATAACTAAAATTTCGTAGTATCGAATTTGTACGGTACCTCATATTTTCCCGAACGTGCAATTTATGTTACAAACAATTTGGACTAATGATACACACAGCCTTAATCGCCATTTATCTCTTATACCGATATTCGCCACCTGACATGCATTTGCATACAACCTGGATCCAGATCAGACGTCGAGTAACTCGGTGTCTCATCAGGATCCATGCTGCTTGACACTCAATCAATAGTTTCTCAAAAGCTTGAACAAATCGAAAGTAATCAAACATTGTACCAGTATACCAGATCAAACGTTTAGCAGACCTATTTTCACATTTGAGTACAAATTAATTAGAATCTAAACTATTTGAAACACTTATCACTGAGTTATATAAAGCTGAGCTAAGCAAAGGTGCACAGCAATAAATCAAGCATGTCTACATCTATGATGTGCACCCATTGTATGTGTATGCATCTGACAGTAATGATAGCTGAGCTGTTTTCTATTTATTTGGTAAATTTTCAATTTGAAGAACCGAGGGTATGCATTCATTAGAGCGCATACACACTATAAGAGTGATGGAGTATACATAGTACTGAAATATGTCATGTAATGAAGACAGAAAAAAACATACAAAACTTCTAATAGTTACTACTACTATTTCTGTCATTATCGTTATATCAGTACTACTACTACTACTACTACTACTACTACTACTGCTACTACTACTATTACTATTACTACTGCTACTACTACTACTACTACTACTTCTACTACTACTACTACTACTACTACTACTACTACTACTACTACTACTACTTCTACTACTTCTACTACTACTACTACTGCTGCTGCTGCTGCTGTTACTACTACTACTACTACTGCTAATGCTACTACTACTACTACTACTGCTAATGCTACTACTACTACTACTACTACAACTGCTAATGCTACTACTACTACTACTACTACAACTGCTGCTGCTGTTACTACTACTACTACTACTACTGCTAATGCTAATGATACTACTACTACTACTACTACTACTACAACTGCTGCTGCTGTTACTACTACTACTACTACTACTACTTCTACTACTACTACTACTACTACTACTACTACAACTACTACTACTACTACTACTACTACTACTACTACTACTACTACTACTACTACTACTACTACTACTACTTCTACTACTACTACTACTACTACTACTACTACAACTACTACTACTACTACTACTACTACTACTACTACTACTACTACTACTACTACTACTGCTACTACTACTACTACTGCTACTACTACTACTACTACTTCTACTACTACTACTACCAATACTTCTACTACTACTACTTACGATGACAGTCTTTTGCCTGTTTTTAAGGATAAAACTAAAACACCAACATGGCCTTGATCGGCTTACAGTTTACTGTCACCTAATCACCACTCGGAATACCCCGGCTATTTTCTACGAAATACATTGCGAACCCTGGCGGAATAAGACGAGTAACGAATGACCTAAGCATGTGTCAAAATCGGACATCGTGACCAGCTAACAAGCTAATGCCACTAAGTCACGAGTCGAAACAGGATTGGTTTGCAGTAAAACCTCTCTATAACGGCCACTAAATTACATCAAGTATTTTGTGTTAAAGGCAGGTGGCCGCTTAAAGCAAGATGAAAGTAAAACAGAACGGTCCTATAGGAGCGTTCTGTTTTACTTCCACCTTGCTTTAAGCGACCTTCTGCCGTAAATACCAAATAATTAACACAATGCAGTGGCCGTTATAGAGAGGTTTTACTGTATATGTAAATTATCGTTTAGCTATGCGAATTAAACACTGTAAATAAAAGCGATGTATAATAATTAAATACATATTATATGTCCGTATGTGAGACGAGACATTCATATTGTCAATCCTCGATACAGCGTATTCTCGTGTGATATTCTGTTTATCGGGTTAACGTTATGAATGTAATGCACTAGTAGGTTATAACTTTTGCTTCTAGCATGACCACTTTTACAACTAATTCTACCACATCTATGTAGACTTCTTAAATTGAATGGAATGTTATCCTACACTCCCTACTATTGTTACAGATTTATGTAGATGCAATGCTATTATACAGTCAATAAGTACGTCTTTTTGCCCATACTTAATCTATTGGTAGTCAGTGTCCCTTCAAAAAGGACATAGGAAAATAGTGTAGACACAGACCGGAAGTCCACTGAATAGAATTGACGCTGTTTGCTAAACCCATTGACGTCAGTGGATTACGAGTATACAAGTAAATATTTTCCTGGTGTGAAAATATGAAAACATCGATGGGTTCCTGGGCGGATTTTACTTAAATAATATTCGAATAAATGGGTTAAACTTATATGAAAAACTTCAGCAGCAGCGGTCTGGGTTACTACGTCAGCTGCCTGTACTGAGAAACCTAATGTTGCGGTTGGACCGTGCACTTTGTGAGAATACCAGTCAAATCAGTTGTTAAGTAAACAAACACGAAAAGTAGCTAACCCTATGCTTTAATGTTACACCTTGGTAACTTCATCCTGACAGATTCAATTAATTATAAATGTGTGGCTTAAATCCAGGTAACGTGTTTCTGACTTTTCAGAATACATGTACATGTAGTTAACTTTATAAGCGTATACATAGGTAACACCTGAGATAACACCTGAGATACACTGGTCTGCCAGGTGGGTCTGGTAGAATGGATTATAACATGTATGTGTAGCCCTGTCCTCAAATACACCCCTCCTGCTGTACACGATGATTGCTTAAGCCGCCTTTACTTACTGTATATTCATGAAAGAAATAATGGCATGATGAGTATTAATAAGACCACTTGGTATTGTGTAGTATGAACCAAGCACGTTTTGCTTTTGGTAGAAACTGTAGAATCAGATCTATACTGTTCCATAAGCAAACAGAGATAACAGTCTCTGATGAGATGGCTCATATAAGAGTCGTCTGACCTGGGTCTTTTCAGTTTGCAAAGACGTCAACAGACGTCTCGATCAAGTAAAGGGTTAAACTCCAATCCGTTTGCAAGTTTCATTCACTTTCGATTCGTTGAAGGTTTTGAGAAACTATTGCCCGTATCAAACAGATACGGTGACGGTGATGAGACGGCGAGTTAGCAATCAGTTCACACGTAGCAGGGTAAAACACGTACGGGGACACGTCAGTGAAAAAACAGCATGCAGAATAAAACAAAACCACCCCATGCGGATGCCAACGTTCGTCTGTTCGAGTGTAGCTAATAGCCAAGGTTAAAGTGTAGCTAATAGCCAATAGTTAAAGTGTCCGCACGACAACCACAGCAACGACGACGACAACGCAGGCGCCGGAGTAAGGACACTATCTCGTGTGTTTTTTTCTTCCAAAAACAGGCAAGCAAAAAATGCAACATCTACATACACATGAAAATAACGTCAGCAATGAAATTCCTTCAATGAAGTAGTAACTGCTAACTGCTGCTATAAATAAGCTGCATCACAATAACGTCATTTCAGACTTTAGGAAACAAAGTCGAACTCAATCAGACGTAGCTTCAAATTTACTAGGCCTGATCAAGTACACTTGCAATATTCAACATCTGAATTGCTACGGAAAAATCCGTGTTTACATTTGCAAATAGTTTGGATCTAGATGAGACGTCGAGTAACTTTGCGTCTCATCAGGATCCAAACTGTTTAAATCGTGTAAAATAATTGAACATATTGATCGTGTATTTGTTGAAATGAAATTTTGTGAAGAAACAAATTTGGTCAGTAGACTAATGATGTATATGTAGGTTGGCAAACAGAGTTGATCCTGATCATACACCACGTCGTGGTTCGCGGCGGCTCTTATAGGTATTCACTGTTTGGAAGATGGAACAAAATGTCAATATTAACATTGTTTCTTTGCACCGCTGATAAAAATATAAAACCGATATGGTAACACTACAGGGAAAATATATTTACAAGCGTTTGCGCACTGTATAAAACCGATGCGAACGATCTCATTTGTAACACCTTTACTCTTTCATTAGCATTAGAAATGAAATACTGGAAATCATCATACTGGTCTCGGTCTATACTGTTTGTAAAGTCCTCATAATTTACTTTCTCTCTCGAAGCTTGGCTCATATGTGGGTCATTCAGAGCAAACACGCCCGTAAACCAATGTGTCTGTTTAAACCTTTGACTGCATGAAAACACTGCCATTGGCAAACATTATATACCCAGATCAGAGGCTTTCTACACGAGCCCTTTGATCAGCATCGTCAGTTTGTCATTCAAATTTCTCTGGCAATTTATTTCGTTCATATTCAATGGACTCATTCCCTGAATGGGGTCATTTAACCGGGGTGGACCAGTCCATTTTGAAAGTTCAGCATTCCAAGGGGCGAGAAACCCTACACTCTTTTTCAGCGGCTAGCTGTCTATTTTCACTTTTGTTCTAGTTTTCCACCAATGAGAAACTATGTTACATTGTAATTTGCATATGACCTACGAGTATTTAGTAGTAAACGGTATTTTCATTAGTTAATACCTTGACTGGCATACAACCTTTTTATATGCCTCTACACATTGTCAAACTATGTAAAATTCTGATATACAGTCTGCTAACGTGTCGAATTGAATTCAATGCAATAATTAACATAATCACAACACATGTAAGGCATCATGTTACACAGACATGTTCTATAAACTTCTTAGAGGTCAGTCAAAACGCCATATAGTACAGAAAATCATTATTTACGCAGATATTTAGGATGGGACCGAAGACTGTCGACTGTCGAAAGTTCTGTTCTTAAAATAGATTTTAAGACCTGGAAATTCCCATAAAATCAAAGTACTGATGTACTGATATTTATCACCTCATGGTAATGGTTGCTGAGCAATATTACCAGTTTGTCGAAACCACTATTAAATTTTCAAACTTTTACTATCATTTTGCTATCGATAATTAATACAACATTTGATAATAAAGTTTACTTTGACGAACAGGTAGTTTGCCGAAATTACTATCCCCGACCACAGCACCGAGGCACTGGTTGTTGGCCCTCTTTGATATAAAGCTACTTACTGAAGGCTATTCTTGCACAAAACGTGCTGTTGTAGTCCCGCTAGACCATGTATTAACAAGGCGATTCTCGTGCTCACGCGCTGTTGTTGACCGGTTTTAATTATACCTATTCGGGGCCTAAGGTAAACAATGCACGCGAATGCTCTAGCGTTTTGTAGGTGAACACCGGTGCGAGTATTTCAGGGGCACCGACAATGAACTGTTTTTAGTGATATACATATTGAATGAAATTCCGTGTAAACGGTATTAGATACAATCATGATTTGACGTCAGAAAAAGAAAACAAACCAGTGGCCCGGAAACAGCATACATCGAACGAGGTGTCAAGGAAGTGTATAGTTTTGCTGCCGTAACTTTGCTTGTATTTGGAAGAATTAAATTGATGCAGGAAAGCAGAAAATTGGTTTTATGCAAGAATAGCGTTAATACACGTTTGTTTTCGGGCAATAACATCTGCAGTGTCCCTCGGGAATGTTGTTGCCCTCGCCCTTCGGGCTCGGGCCAACAACAGTCCCTCGGGACACTGCAAATGTTATTGCCCGAAAAAACGTGTATTAACCCTCTATTGCTACGGCTCTATCACATGGGGCTTGGGCTCATAGACGTAGGTTGAAGTTGCTAACTTTATATTGTTTTAAAAATACATGTAGATTCAGTTAATAATGTCATTAATGATGATGCACACAAGTCGATTAAAGCGTTGATCTAGGCTAAATAAATACCGTTTTTTTAAGGAATTACAGACTTTGCACAAACAAAAACTTTATGCTTTAAAGTGTATTCAGTTACTTATCTTCATATCAATACAGATATACGCGCTTTCATGTACATTTTATAATAGGTAAAATAATGAACTAACTTGAGATAGTTTTAAAACATTACTTTGACATCGTACATTTTAAAAGTGATTTCCTATAAAAGCAACTTGAACTATTTCAATAACTGCTTCATCTACTCCAAGTCATTTTCATTGCATGCTTCTCTGCTAGTATAATAACAAGCAACCATTCATAGATCTAGTTCTCTGTACTAGTAGAATCTCCAAACATTGAAATAAATATTGCAGAAATTGGTTTGTACATTGTGTCAATATTTGAATGCCGCTGAATATCTTTTTTAAAAGATATTTCTTGTTCCTATTACGAATTACAACGATAGATCAACATGTACCCTATAATTTTATGCTTTGATTTTGTTAAAAGGCCCGACAAATATGGTCATTTCTATATGCGATACGAATGTGATTTACTCGAGATTTCAGAACAGCAAGCTGTTGCTTTTGAAAGGGGCATTTTAATGGTTTCATATCGAAGATGTGGTTTGACTTCGTACGACCGATGAAATACAAAGTACATCCTATATTGTAATTTACATTCATTAGTATATGGTGCTACTTTAATGATACTAAAAGTAAACGACGCAGTCAACGCCAACAGTAAATCAAAATAGGATGAGTATTTGATATACAGCAAACCTCCTCTTAACAAGATATTTCGTAAAGAACATTTAGATAGTTTTAGACACACCCTCTTTGAATAAATCTACCGAAAAGGAACATTTATTAGAGAAAAGGATATTTTTTTTAGATTTGTGCAGTTTTGAAACCATTGTGATAAATAGAGCATTTGCTCCTATGAGGCAAATGCTCTATCTATCACAATGGGTTCAACTACTTTTACAGATGCGTCAAAAGGCGTCAGTAGGAGGGAAATGGTTCGAGAGGGTTACTGCAGTTTGCCTGATGGCTATACGTATCACAAAGTATTACAGTAAACCGACTCTACATCGGCCACCCATAATACGTCTAATGCGTCTCATTTATTACTCCTAATCCAGATAACAAAACTATTACATATATCAATATGACTTTTATCGTAGCTTTGCAAATTCATGTAGTATTGGTCCAGACCAGATGTCAAACCAGGTACACGAGTATCTGCATTCTTCTTCTTCCGATATAAGGGTAGGGATCCTCATGGAACGTATTTTACCCTGTGTTTAAAACTGTGATACCCGGTAAAACAACTGTCTATTTACAATTGGAAGTTAAAATTATGTTAACACTCGATACTATGAACTTTTATTAATGAAGATTTTATGTTTTTGTATGTAGGTGGATGCTTAATGCAGGGTGAAATGTATAGAAAAAACTGCTAGAGGAGCTTTCTGTATGACTTTCACCCATTATTAAGCTGCCACCTGTGTTAAAGATCAATAATGATACGTATTTGAGTGTTCGTAGTATCGTGTGTTCGTAGTATCGAGTGTTTGTAGTAATTAGTGTTCCTAGTAATACATTTTTACTGTAATTGTTCTCATACTAAGGTTCACATACAGTAAAATTCTCTCTGCATCGACCATCAAAGATAGATTTAATTATGTGTTTAATCTTTAAGTTTTCATAATATGTTTGAGTAATCCAAATGTGATTATATTGTTATTGTTGAATTGTTAACACAAAAATGCGAACAATTCAAAAGCAAATTAGTTTGATACGTAAATGGCATGCAGGAAAATCGATTCTTGTCTGAAAATATAGATAATTGTTGAACATCAGCTTTTAAAATGCCGACGTGTTTTTTAGTTATTAAAGAAACAAAATAAATCTACAGTAAGTTGAAATTAACGTCAGATCTAATTTTATCTACCTCAAATTCTAAATTGTAATCTATAATCTCCTTTTATATGGAAATACAATACGGGTGTTAATTTGAATTAAGCCTCGCTTATCATATCCACGGGCTAAATCAATTGCTCGATCTGTGACATAGATACATCCAATGTTGTATGACAGGGGAATAGATAAGACGCGTAAATAAAAACACTTGTAACCCTTTACTCCATGAATAGTCATGTAAGAAAAAAATGACATCATGCATATTAATTAGATTAATTGTTATAATGACACATGAACACAGGAATATTTGGCTATGACAGAAACTGTAGAATTACATCTATATTATTTCATAAACAAACACAGCGCCACGTTAGTGGTAAAAGGTCGTATGTGCAGTTTTCAAACTTTCGAGAAAATTGAGTTTAAAGGTTTGGTTGCTTATGAAAAATCAGGGATGAAAGTCACACAAATGACATTTTAACTATTAGTGTGTAATGTTGAAAACTCGATATTGATAATACTTTCAACACCAAAAATTGACTACGTCATTATTTATAATTAAATTTGCAGATACGACCTTTTACCACATACATCTTTTCATGATATTGAAAAATGAAAAGGTCTTATCTGTCAAATACGGCCTTTTACCACAACCACATTTCAACGATTTCATCGATTTGTAGGTTGTAAAAGGACGTATTTGGCAAATACGACCTTTTTCCATTACAATTTAATGTCAAATGAATGTAAATAAATAACATATAAAAGTCTTTTCTAAGCAAAACTGAACCGGATACTTTTAAGTTTTCACTGATATGTCAGAAATAAACAAGACTTATGAAAAATATTGAATTATGTCCCTGTTCCTGTGTTATTCTAAATCTCTGTGTGGCATTTGTATTTAAATAATGGATTCAGATGTACAATGGATCTTGAAATTTACTTTTAGCCTAATACATTTATATAAAGTGACCACCAAATTATTTTAAAAGAAAACAATTATGCCCATTCACACAGCCAAACAATACATAATATAGTCTAAATTCAAAATAAATGCTGTATTCAAAACGGAATATGCATTTGTTATACAAATGTAAATACATTATTGTGAATTTTAGCCGATTTTTGGGTATGTGAGTTTGGTTTTACGGCACTGGGACACTGAATAGGTCATATAGCGCCAAGAATGATGAGATGACATGATCATGAGGGATGATTTCAGGAAGATGAACGTTTTGAACTATCAGTACCGTATCAACAATAATAATTCAAAAACCTACCTGTTCAAACAAAATATTGATCTTTGATTGAACCTGATTATGCATTCTATAATGCCTGACTGAGACAAAATGTCTAAATTATTATCATTGTGTAATGAGTTTGTCAGAAGGGTATAGTCACACACAACACCGTTAAAAAGATATAACAATTATTAGTCAATTTTTTTTGCCAGCCAACATGTGCCTTAATACATGTACATGTAACTCGAAACATGATTTGAAAGCAACAACTATCAGTAGTTTTTGCTTAACCATTTCCCTCATATAAAAACGTGTTTTCACGCGTTTGCAAACAGAGTAGACCTAGGTCAGACCGCTCCTACAGGAGCCGTCTGATCAGGGTCTGTTCTGTTTGTTAATGGAATTTGAAAAGATCTGTTTCTTTACTTTCTAAAACGATTGCAATGTTCTACCTTCCATATTTCCTTATAACCATTTTCCCATGAATATTCAGTAGGTACTGAAATTTGGAATAAACATAGAATAGGGAAAGGGTTAAACTAGATCGTAAGCAGACTTTGTGAGTCAACTAATGTGCGTTAATTACTGTCATTGTGAGTCAACTAATGTGCGTTAATTACTGTCATTGTGAGTCAACTAATGTGCGTTAATTACTGTCAATGTCTTCAGACTCTGAATTTTCTGGTATTCTGCATATTTTTTGTCAGGTGACAAATTTGTGAAGTACACGCTAAAAACAATGCGGTATGATTTCCTTGTGACAAATGTGTACCAAACCTGCCTTCTTTTGGTTCGATATTGGAAGGCGAGATAGGTAATACATGTCCATGTCCGAGTCTTTAGTGGGCCAAACCTATGGATGACCTTGGTTGCGTGTTGACACTTTCTGTAATGTGTCAACAGTGATGAACTGACTCTCGTCAAATGTATTATCAACGTCTGCCTTTATCGTATCTGTGACAGTCCCGGCTTGCCTATGCCTCTCATACTTGGCACACAAGGAACATTGGTCGTTTGAGGCTTGAAAAAAGATAAGCTGAATTTCTCGCAGAATATTTGCCTGTACATCGTTTGCTTAACTGGTGTATGACCTTTTGATTTACACCAGTCTGTATATCGGGTGTATCGGTGTATATCTTTTTTAATTTTGAAGTCGTGATACAGGTATTGTTTTTCTGTCTCTTTCCTCGTGTAATACGAGTCCATTCTGTTGACATGCTCGCATACTAGGTCTACTCTGTCAGACTGTCACTGCTTTTTTATCTATCCAGTTTTCTTTTCCCTTTCTACTTGCTAGGTCTTTTTCGAAGTTACAAATAAAACATCGTTGCCGTTCATAGGTTGGAAGTGCATAATACATGTAAAATATCTTCTGCCTGTTTGACTCACTAACTCTAGTGCAACATCTGAATCTACAACGCTCGCAGTCTTGTTACTGTACACTAAATCTTCTTTCCTTGACCGATTTACCAGTCTTTGATAAATAGGACTTGCATTGGCATCTCTGTCGTTTATGCGCTGATGCTTTCCACAGACTTTCATTTCGTTTACGTTTTCGGCTTGAGAGTTTCTTTTTTGAGCTTTCCTAATTGGGTCGTTTATGAGGCGTTACTTGTTTAAAGTCAGAGCATGATGCATTTGTCGTCTGCGGATTTGAGGTATCAATTTGTAAGGTCACATTTGTCACAGGTGTATCTGCATCATAATGCTCACCCTGTCGACTTGCAATGTATACCCGCTCAACAAATTCATAGGAACTGCCCTCTTCCCAACCAGACGGTTTAACACTGATTACTAGGGTCGAAATCAAACAAGAATAAATTGCTAGTAAACTGCTAAAGGCAAGCATCAGCAATACTTGCCTTCCAGTGTCCACTTTGTCAAAATTTGGTCACTTCTTCAAAAAAAACTTTTATTCGTTCTCGTGTTTCAACTTCTAAGTGTCACAAAGGGCAAGTATAGTGGTCATAATAGTCACCAATTGACTTTCTTAGCTCCTTTTTCTTAAATTTGAATCGAAAGAAATGGCAATTTCGAGTTCTTAACCCTTTCCCTCATATAAACGTGTTTTCACGCATTTGCAAACAGAGTAGGCCCAGATCAGACGGCTCCTAGAGGAGCCATCTGATCAGGGTCTACTCTGTTTGCTAATAGAATCTGAAAGATATGTGCCTTTACATTCTCAAATGCCTACAATGTTCCACCTTCCATATTTCATTATAACTATTTTGGCCATGAATATGCAGTGAGTACTGAAAAATGAAATAAACATAGAACAGGGAAAGGGTTAATACTTTTATTCATGACCAGTTATGAACCACTCTGTTTTGCTAAATGACCGATAAAAGCATTGTTGGAACACCAATCTAGCGTTATCAAAACAGAGCCTTAATAAATAATTACTTCAGCGATAATCCAACAAAAACAGGCACCAATACACACACAGTTCTCTTATTACAAGATTGATGACAAGGTTGCTGTATCTTACATTATTCAAAACCATTTAGAGGTATAAGGTCTTATCTGTCATATATGACCTTTTCGTTCTAAACTGTAAGGATTTTTAATAATTCATTAGAAGAAAAAGGTCGTATTTGGCAGATGCGACCTTTTACCACAAACTTTACATCAAATACGACTTTTTACCACGAAGTTTTTTTCATATTTGCAGATACGACCTTTGATTTTTTATCAATATCTCAAAAAGTATTTTGAATATAAGTTAGATATTTTAACAGAAGTTGCTACAGATAAATTAGATTTGAAAAATGAAAAAAAGTCATTTTCTGAAAAAATGTCAGATACGACCTTTTACCACTAATGTGGCGACAGCATACTCTAATAAGACGAGTCCTGTTGAAGCCGGCCCATCTGGGTTAGCTCTGTTTGCAAAAGCGTAATTATGGAGTAAAGTGTTAATGAAAATAAATGCTTGTATTGATCACCTCATGAATATTTATTAACTTAATTTTTATAAGGTGAGATTTTCAAGGGAATTTTTGGCTTAGGCAAAAAAGGTCAGATCTATATAATTCCATAAGCAAACACAACAATCCATGATCAGATGGTTCCTATAGGAGCAGTCTGGTCTACTCATTTTGCAGAGGCGTGAAAATGGGTTTATATGAGGGGAATGGTTAAGAATAGCTCCTTTATTTCTCCCAGAACTGCATTGTGTGAGTATGTTGTCACATAGGATCGTGTACATACTGTTGTCTATATGTATGATTTCGTGGAGAAATGACCATGTTAAGATAATATTTAAATACGCACGTTTATCTGTAAACTCGTGTTATATTTTTATAGAATCTAATATATGTACAGTGTCATTATAGGAATGTCCATGGGTCTAGGCTATATATTGTCCATGCGTTCAGACTATAGACATACTTTTTTTTATATATTGTCCATTGGGTCAGGTTATGTCTTGTCCATGGTTTCAGACATACCTTGTCCATAGGTTCAGAATTTGTCTCGCCATGTCTTGCCCATGGGTTCAGACTGTGTCTTGCCCATGGGTTCAGACATGTCTTGAATATTTATATAAGAAATAATTACTTCGTACATATCAATAAGATGATTCTATGGCACATGAAAGTATGAACATTTTGGACATGACAGAAACCGTAGTATTAGATCAATATCATTTCACAAAACCAGGCCATGCAACTCCGACAGGATCTGGGTCTACTCGGTTTGAAAAAGACGTTTAAATGCGTATTAATGGAGTAAATGGTTAACACACGTGTACATCTTATCAAAATGCAATTAATGAAAACATAATTGACAGGAGGTTCAATCATTTAGGTGACGTTAATGTCTTATCACGTGTTTGTTTCTCTAATTATTGTTCATAAATGCTATGAAGCCGGAGGCTGAGACATAAAACTGGATCGTAAACAACTTGTATCGTATTGCATTCTGCCGACAAAAAAGAACAAATTATTTACATATCTGTAATAATTGCATCTAGATTGAAGACTGATACGGAAATTCATTGGTGTAATCCTGGTTACATGGCACACATTGATCGTGTTGAAAATAAAAGTCTCTTTCAGTTTTACATAATTCCGACTAGATCATCCTTTCGAGACATTGCTGGTCGATTGTCAAACAGTTTTGATCCCGATGGGTCGCGTATAGCAAGATCGGCGTTAATGAAAATACCGAGGTATTTACACGTGGGTATATAGGGACCCGCACAGAGTGACAGTTTATGGTTACGGATATGTTAAAGTTGTATAATTAGGAATAATCATGTTGACTTTGCACAATTACAGGCATGCTGGCTTTGTATAGTTTCGACTTTATATGGCCACGGAAATGTTGACTGTGTGCAGTTACAGATATGCTCACTTTGTTTGGTTACAGACATGTTACAGATATGCTCACTTTGTTTGGTTACAGACATGTTGACTGTGTGCAGTTACAAATATGCTCACTTTGTTTGGTTACAGACATGTTGACTGTGTGCAGTTACAGATATGCTCACTTTGTTTGGTTACAGACATGTTACAGATATGCTCACTTTGTTTGGTTACAGACATGTTGTCTGTGCACAGTTACAGATATGCTCACTTTGTTTGGTTACAGACATGTTGACTGTGTGCAGTTACAGATATGCTCACTTTGTTTGGTTACAGACATGTTACAGATATACTCACTTTGTTTGGTTACAGACATGTTGACTGTGTGCAGTTACAGATATGCTCACTTTGTTTGGTTACAGACATGTTACAGATATGCTCACTTTGTTTGGTTACAGACATGTTGTCTGTGCGCAGTTACAGATATGCTCACTTTGTTTGGTTACAGACATGTTGACTGTGTGCAGTTACAAATATGCTCATTTTGTTTGGTTACAGACATGTTACAGATATGCTCACTTTGTTTGGTTACAGACATGTTGTCTGTGCGCAGTTACAGGTATGCTCACTTTGTTTGGTTACAGACATGTTGACTGTGTGCAGTTACAAATATGCTGACTTTGTTTGGTTACAGACATGTTACAGATATGCTGACTTTGTTTGGTTACAGACATGTTACAGATAGGCTCACTTTGTTTGGTTACAGACATGTTACAGATATGCTCACTTTGTTTGGTTACAGACATGTTACAGATATGCTCACTTTGTTTGGTTACAGACATGTTACAGATATGCTCACTTTGTTTGGTTACAGACATGTTGTCTGTGCGCAGTTACAGATATGCTCACTTTGTTTGGTTACAGACATGTTACAGATATGCTCACTTTGTTTGGTTACAGACATGTTACAGATATGCTCACTTTGTTTGGTTAGACATGTTGTCTGTGCGCAGTTACAGATATGCTCACTTTGTTTGGTTACAGACATGTTGACTGTGTGCAGTTACAAATATGCTCACTTTGTTTGGTTACAGACATGTTACAGATATGCTCACTTTGTTTGGTTACATACATGTTGACTGTGTGCAGTTACAGATATGCTCACTTTGTTTGGTTACAGACATGTTACAGATATGCTCACTTTGTTTGGTTACAGACATGTTGTCTGTGCGCAGTTACAGATATGCTCACTTTGTTTGGTTACAGACATGTTGACTGTGTGCAGTTACAAATATGCTCACTTTGTTTGGTTACAGACATGTTACAGATATGCTCACTTTGTTTGGTTACAGACATGTTGTCTGTGCGCAGTTACAGATATGCTCACTTTGTTTGGTTTCAGACATGTTGACTGTGTGCAGTTACAAATATGCTCACTTTGTTTGGTTACAGACATGTTACAGATATGTTGACTTTGTTTGGTTACAGACATGTTACAGATAGGCTCACTTTGTTTGGTTACAGACATGTTACAGATATGCTCACTTTGTTTGGTTACAGACATGTTACAGATATGCTCACTTTGTTTGGTTACAGACATGTTACAGATATGCTCACTTTGTTTGGTTACAGACATGTTACAGATATGCTCACTTTGTTTGGTTACAGACATGTTGACTGTGTGCAGTTACAGATATGCTCACTTTGTTTGGTTACAGACATGTTACAGATATGCTCAATTTGTTTGGTTACAGATATGTTGTCTGTGCGCAGTTACAGATATGCTCACTTTGTTTGGTTACAGACATGTTACAGATATGCTCACTTTGTTTGGTTACAGACATGTTGACTGTGTGCAGTTACAGATATGCTCACTTTGTTTGGTTACAGACATGTTACAGATATGCTCAATTTGTTTGGTTACAGATATGTTGTCTGTGCGCAGTTACAGATATGCTCACTTTGTTTGGTTACAGACATGTTGACTGTGTGCAGTTACAAATATGCTCACTTTGTTTGGTTACAGACATGTTGCAGATATGCTCACTTTGTTTGGTTACAGACATGTTACAGATATGCTCACTTTGTTTGGTTACATACATGTTGTCTGTGCGCAGTTACAGATATGCTCACTTTGTTTGGTTACAGACATGTTGACTGTGTGCAGTTACAAATATGCTCACTTTGTTTGGTTACAGACATGTTACAGATATGCTCACTTTGTTTGGTTACAGACATGTTGACTGTGTGCAGTTACAGATATGCTCACTTTGTTTGGTTTCAGACATGTTGACTGTGTGCAGTTACAAATATGCTCACTTTGTTTGGTTACAGACATGTTACAGATATGCTCACTTTGTTTGGTTACAGACATGTTGTCTGTGCGCAGTTACAGATATGCTCACTTTGTTTGGTTACAGACATGTTGACTGTGTGCAGTTACAAATATGCTCACTTTGTTTGGTTACAGACATGTTACAGATATGCTGACTTTGTTTGGTTACAGACATGTTACAGATAGGCTCACTTTGTTTGGTTACAGACATGTTACAGATATGCTGACTTTGTTTGGTTACAGACATGTTACATTTATGCTCACTTTGTTTGGTTACAGACATGTTACAGATATGCTCACTTTGTTTGGTTACATACATGTTGTCTGTGCGCAGTTACAGATATGCTCACTTTGTTTGGTTACAGACATGTTACAGATATGCTCACTTTGTTTGGTTACAGACATGTTGACTGTGTGCAGTTACAGATATGCTCACTTTGTTTGGTTACAGACATGTTACAGATATGCTCACTTTGTTTGGTTACAGACATGTTGTCTGTGCGCAGTTACAGATATGCTCACTTTGTTTGGTTACAGACCTGTTGACTGTGTGCAGTTACAAATATGCTCACTTTGTTTGGTTACAGACATGTTACAGATATGCTCACTTTGTTTGGTTACAGACATGTTGTCTGTGCGCAGTTACAAATATGCTCACTTTGTTTGGATACAGACATGTTGTCTGTGCGCAGTTACAAATATGCTCACTTTGTTTGGTTACAGACATGTTGACTGTGTGCAGTTACAAATATGCTCACTTTGTTTGGTTACAGACATGTTACAGATATGCTCACTTTGTTTGGTTACAGACATGTTACAGATATGCTCACTTTGTTTGGTTACAGACATGTTGACTGTGTGCAGTTACAGATAGGCTCACTTTGTTTGGTTACAGACATGTTACAAATATGCTCACTTTGTTTGGTTACAGACATGTTACAGATATGCTCACTTTGTTTGGTTACAGACATGTTACAGATATGTTAACTTTGTTTGGTTACAGACATGTTACAGATATGCTCACTTTGTTTGGTTACAGACATGTTACAGATATGCTCACTTTGTTTGGTTACAGACATGTTGACTTTGTGCAGTTACAGATATGCTCACTTTGTTTGGTTACAGACATGTTGTCTTTGAATATTTGTACAGCCCCTCTACACCGCACGTTTAATTTAGTATAAATATCGGTCTTTGGGACAGGTGGCAGCTTAATGCAGGGTGAAAGTTATGCAGGAAGCTCCTCGTGGAGCTTTCTGCGTGACTTTCACCCTACATTAAGAGGGATTCTACTGTATAGCAAATGCTATATCTCTATCTCTATAAACATGTTTAATTAATATCTGTTAAAATATGTTAAAATATGTTATTATAAAGATTACTTGAATGTTCGTCCTGTAAAGGGTTAAACCCGCTATTTTTGACCCGGTTCCGTGTGGTATCTCTATATCGTAGATAGCAAGGTACAATGCAACCACTCAAAACAGGACTAATTCTGCATTTTAACCCTTTCCCTTATACAAACGCATTTTCAGTTTTTGACGCATTTGCAAACAGGGTAGACCCAGATCAGACGGCTCCAATAGGAGCCGTCTGATCAGGATATGTCCTGTTTGCTAACGGAATTTGAAAGATCTGTTTCTTAAGTTTCTAAAATTGCTACAATGTTCCACCTTCCAAATTTCATTATAACTATTTTGTCTATGAATCTTCAGTAGGTATAGACATTTTGAATAAACATAGAGCAGGGAACCAGGGTTAAATCGGGTGGTAGCTCAATGCAGGATGACAGTAATACAGAAAACTCCTATAGGAACTCTTTGTATTACGTTTCCCTGTATTAAACAACCACCTGCATTTACATTCATCTATGTTAATAAATGATATGATCGCTGTAGGTAGACTGTACTGTATGTGGTGTTAGGTTACAATGTAATAAACACCTGCTAAATTATGTAACATATGACGAAAGAGAAAATGACTGAAGACTGACACAACAACAACACACCTAGTCAAAATAAAATGTATCTGATCAATTCTTGGAAAGGAGTCGTATGTTCCTTTTTCACACAGTGGTAGTAAATGAGTATACTTGTACAGCTCGTTGTTCATACAGTGGTAGTAAATGAGTATACTTGTACAGCTCATTGTTCATACAGTGGTAGTAAATGAATATACTTGTACAGCTCATTGTTCACACTGTGGTAGTAAATGAGTATACTTGTACAGCTCATTGTTCATACAGTGGTAGTAAATGAATATACTTGTACAGCTCATTGTTCACACTGTGGTAGTAAATGAATATACTTGTACAGCTCATTGTTCACACAGTGGTAGTAAATGAGTATACTTGTACAGCTCATTGTTCATACAGTGGTAGTAAATGAGTATACTTGTACAGCTCATTGTTCATAGAGTGGTAGTAAATGAGTATACTTGTACAGCTCATTGTTCACACAGTGGTAGTAAATGAGTATACTTGTACAGCTCATTGTTCACACAGTGGTAGTAAATGAGTATACTTGTACAGCTCAGTATCAAATGTACGCATGCTTTACTGGCTATAACTATAACCAATTACTCCATCAGCCTGTTACGGGATGTGCTCTGTTTGTCTTAATAGTGTGACATATCCGCTTCCACACTGTCCTACAAATGTTGCTCTTATTTCATGGGTTGTAATAATTCCCAATAACTAATATTCATGAAGTACGACAATTCTTACATGGATATGCATGGAATGAAGGCAAATTCTTACATGGATATGCATGAAATGAAGGGCAAATTCTTACATGGATATGCATGGAATGAAGAGCCAATTTCACTTTTTACCGGATCTAAACAACCGCTATTTTCTTTTTAACGCTGCTAACCCATAATCTCATAGGCTATATTTTACACTCAGCCTCCTCGAATAAATATATCGAAAAGGAGGGTTTACTTAAGAAAAGGAGAATTTTAGAAGTGTGTAGTTTTTAACCCTTTCACCGACAATGTCGCAAAAATGCACCACGACAAACAGTGCAGTCCCAGATCAGACGCCGCCTTTTCAAAGTGGCGTCTGATCAGGGACTTCACTTTTTGTCTCAATATCTTTTTTCTATATCCGTGTTTTTTTCCTTTGAAGTTTGCATTTATTGATCTTATTTCCTTATTTCACCGAATGATTTAACCAAACTGGATTGCAGACGACAATAAGAAATTGGCGCGGAAAGGCTTAATTTAAATACAGCATAATTTATGCTCCATAGGAGCAAATGCTCTATGTATCACAATGGTTTCAAAACGTGACCTTTACAGAGGTGTCAAAAGGGGCCAGTATGAGGGAATGGGTAAACTGAAAATGATCAATGTGTGGCCATAGCGTTATCAACTGACTGACACTTGAATATCATTGTGTTTTAAACAGGAATACACCATTTTAAAAGCTTAACCCTTGGTATGTTTATCATTCATGTAAGAAATAATGACATCATGAATATTTACTAAATGGATATTTTAATGGTACAGGGATACACTTTGCACCTTTGCAGAAATTGTAGAATCACATGTATACAATCAAATAAGCAAACAGAGCAGACACTGATCAGACGGGTCATACAGAATCCTTCTAACATGGGTCTACTTTGTTTATAAACACGTGTAAAAGTGTTTGTATTTATGGGAAAGGGTTAAGCAGACAAGTAGCTTTTTGCAGACGATAATTGCAATCTTGACGTATTAAGGAAATTGATCGTAAAATAATAAGAACAGATAAGCAGACCAGTAAACCTTTAACAAGTAACGAATACATTTATTATTATATTTGTAAATGATTCGGATCAAGATGATGCCGAATAACTCGGCATTTCATTAGGGTCCAAAGTGGTTGGCACTCGGCACTTGTGTATTGGTAAAAAACCCAATATATCTTATGTTTTAAATCCGAAGCAATGCAAGGGTTTGGACGGGTGAACATTTAACCAACATGCTAAAGATCAATACCATACCGTTGAAAGCAACTTTTAACTTTTTGCCTGATAAACATTCTTGTAAGAAAGAATGGCATCATGCATATTTATTTGGGCTGATTTTTTATGGTTTCAAACCCTAGGCTAAATTTCGTGCCGTTTACCCATTTGTAAATGAACTAGTCCGCTGTATCAAGGAGTACTTATTATTAATGACTATCAGTGACAAGTGCAGTGGTAGAGACAACTGATATCTTTTTCGAGCGTATGAATATATTGTTTACAACTAAGTTCATTCATGAATTATCATTACGTATTATTAGCGATTGTTAATTCTTAAATTACCATAACAATTTCCTTTCTCTTTATTCTTTAAATCCCAATTTAATACAATTTGAAATCTGAAAGTACTTTGATTAATCATAGCAATATGAACAAAACTGTATTTTATTCAACATGACAGAAACTGACGAATTTGCTCTAGATTATTTCATACTCCTACACAGCAGACCCTCATCAGATGGCTCAAACAGCAGTCACGGAGATCTGGCTCTACTCTGTTTGCAAAGGAGCCAACATTCGTCTCTATCAGACAGAGGTTAGTGTGGCCCGTTCAGAAGAATAAAAAGAGCAATGTCTGACATTTGCGAATAATGTAGACCTATATGAGTCACTGTGTTAAAAGATGGCTTGGGGTCATACTGTATATGATCCCGCTATAAGATCATACTGTATATGACCCCGCTATAAGATCATACTGTATATGATCCCGCTATAAGATCATACTGTATATGATCCCGCTATAAGATCATACTGTATATGATCCCGCTATAAGATCATACTGTATATGACCCCGCTATAAGAAAAAAACAACTATTTAGGCTTTGCCAACAATGTAGATCCGTCACCGAGTTCCAAATGCTACGTCTGATAAGCTTCTATGTTGTTTGTAACACAAATCAAGAAAACAGAACAGGTTCTGATATGTGGTACACAGTGTATAAAACCTGATCCACGGTGCGTGTTAACCCTGTTGACTGGTCTGTTCTACATTGTTTGGCATTGCAAAGCCTAAATATTCGTTACGTATAGCGGAGCTTATCTCTCTGCGCTAAGACTGTTTAGCTGCTTACTTCCACCTGGGAAGATGGTTGGGACTTGAACAATTGAGTAACCACGTGATATTGGTCTGATAGCTCAAACGACATGCCTACTTTCAAAACGGTAGGTTTCCGGTTCAATACTACCTACTTGAAAACGAAGCTCCGTTAAATGAAGCTTAATGCTTAATATGTTTGGGCAGGGCTTTGAACGGTTGGTTCGTTTCAGGTGACCTGGTGTAGATTTACCTTTACTCAACTAATCACCATCAGACACGCATTTGCAAACAACTTGGAAATAGATGAGACGCTAAACAACTTGGCGTCTCATCAAGATATAAGCTGTTTGGTAGATTCGGAAATGGTCATAATTGACAGCGGGGTGAGATTTAGACTGCCATCTTGTATCCGTGATACACACCAAGCAGGCTAAAGAACGAGGAAAGCTGCATTGGCTTTTTCCATACACTATTCCCCTATTACGGACATTCACCCTTGACCTCATGAATATTTATTTAAGAAATAATGACAGCATGGACATTGATATTAGCTGGATTTGTATAATACTATACAAACCTGAAACTATTTGGCCTGGAAGAAGCTGTATTACTCTTATCTTAAACAGAGCTGATCCTGATTAGACGGCTCATACAGGGGCCGTCTGATCTGACTCTACTCTGTTTACAACGATATTAGAATACATATCCATGGAGTAAAGGGTCAAACAAACAAAACCAAAAACTTCAAGTATGTGGTATGAATGATCTAAAGCACGAGTTCTGTGAGCCAGGCTCGTGGACAACGTACTCTCCCTTCATTGTCTGTCTGTCTGTCTCAGATATGTTGTCAAATATGTCCCTCCCTCCTCTCTTCCTCCCTCTCTCTTTCCCCCTATCCCTTTCTATCTGTTCCCCTACCTTGCCAGTAGCTTGTATTTCCGACACCGACAGGGATGTGGCGAATACTGTTAGCAACATGTGCGGGACTAGAGCCAGGCATATCCAGTGCTGTCGTCGCATCCTCATAGACAGGCAGATACACGTGGGTTCATTGTGTCACAGACATTCCACAATGACAGGCGACGCCAAAACAATCACACGATACACAAAGAAAACACAAATCTCTTACTTCGTCCCACTCGTTGCAATGTGTGTTCTAACGAGCTCTTGTATAACAGCGACAGTGTGTTAGTACATGTATATACATATGCACTTTATCCACATGTAATTATTGCGCAATATCTGTCACATTTTTTCCTATGATTTATTCAGTAACATTATTATTTATTGTCAAGATTATAGCGTTGTATGAAATATTGAAAATAATGTGTTCGAAATTCTATGTCATTTCGATATGGTGTGTCTATCTATACCTCACATCGCAAAGTAGATTTCAAATTTGACAGGCTGTTCAGTTTGATACTGCGTTGCTTAGATACCTGTTTTTGATTTATTCACATCCCAGCTCCGTTTTTTGTTAACTGCCAGCAATTTTCACTTCATCACAATTTATTTAGTGCACACATATCCAATTCTACACCGCCTTATTTGTTATTTTTTACTTCACCAATATAATTTTAATATTTAAGCGCATAAAGCACTGGTACATATCGGGTCTCCCACCCAAACACTTAAACCACAATCTCGAGAGTGCAGTTGAATCAGAAACGGCTTTTAATCCGCCACTTTTCAATCCGTCAGTGTCTTAACATTAAATAACTTCACACTCTTAGAGCTTAATTCCTTTGCATCGGACGGTAGTAGTTGCGATAATCCGACGGCCTTAAGTATCCTTTTATCCACTTTACTTAATCCACAATTCAAAAATAATTAGAACAATAGCTTTTACGACAAAGATTTAACGGTCCGTAATTTCGATGTTTCATTCGTAAGATATCAATTAGCGCTCAACAGATGTTCTACAACCGCTAGAGTTTCTGTGTTTTTCCTAGACTGTTACTTGCGTTAAATGAATTTTGCAGAGAGTGAAACAAACAGAGCTGCCAAAGCCGAGACTAACGATAAGTGGAGAGATATGGAGGATACGTTTTAATCTCAGCTATCATGGTAAAAGGTCACGTGTTCATAAACCTGTGAAAGATTGACTTATGAATATTCATGAGATGTAAAAACTGAACTGACAGTAGTTGGACGGTATACAGTAAACCATCCCTACAACAGACACAATATTCTGATACCGGTTCTGTTAGCTAGCTGGTAGCTTAATGCTGGGTGAAAGTACTACAGAAAGATTGATTGTTATAATGTCACCTGAACACAACAAGTGTTGGCCATAGCAGAAACCGTAGAATAAGCAAACAAAGAAGACCCTGATCAGACACATCCTATAGGAGCCGTCTGACCTGGGTCTGCTCTGTTTGCAAAAACGTAGAAATGCGTATGTATGGAGTTAAGGGTTAAACATGAATACACATCGGATAACGGGCGTTTAAAGGCATCAATGGTGTTTAAAGGCAGCCATGTTTATTCATGAAGTGCCATCATAGAAAATTATACGGTGTGATTTCTGCATCACGTGCTAATCCTTATACAGCTGTGAAATAAACAATGTCTGCTTAGATTTAACCCTTCAATTTTTCAATACTTCCAATTTTATCAAGCTTTTAAAACACTCTTGACCAAGTGTCAAACAGTTTGGATCCTTGAGAGATGCCAGGTTACTCGGCGTCTCATCTGGATCCAAGCTGTTTGCAAATGGGAGTGAGGTGGCGGATAGTAGGCTAAGAGTTGGTATTATGAGATGGACGAGATGATGATAAATACCAGTGGCGTGCTATACAGATACACGCGAGGAAATGAAGAGAAAAAAATGGTTTGACTCGACATGCACTGTAGACATGTGACAGACAGATGTTTCAGTCAGTAAGGAATTAACAAGAACATGGATCTCTGTGAAGGGAATGAATACATCTATTGCAATATCGTTTCTGTAATAAGTAAGACCTCTCTATAGCGACCACATAAAAGAGACATAATTATTGGTCTTGAAGCCACTTGGAAGTTTAATGCAGGACGAAAGTTATACAGAAAACCCCTACAGAAGCTTTCTGCATTAATTCCGTCCTGCATTAGGCAAAATCTTCTTTTAAAGACACCAAATTCTAATCGTTATGTGGTGGCCTTAGACACCAAATTTTATGTGGTGGCCTTAGACACCAAATTCTAATCGTTATGTGGTGGCCTTAGACACCAAATTCTAATCGTTATGTCGTTAGACGGATTTTACTGTATTTTCTGTCATCTGTTGAAAATAGTGCCACGCCAATAAAACATAAAAACAAGATAGTTGCGAAAAGCGATATAAGTGTCAGCTTAGGTCCAAGTCAGTAATTAAGTCTTCAACGCAGCAATTGTTGGGATTTCAGCAATATTCAGAGGTACCATAAAGTCTCGCTAAACGACCACACGATTTATTAACATAATTATGAGACTAGGTTGAGACTAGGTTGGTTAATGTACGCCAACAATGATACGTATACCTCCTATAGGAACTTTCGGTATCATTGTTGTCCAGTATTAGACTTTTGTGAGACCTAACTTTAGTAGACAATGTATCAGTGAGACCTAACTGTAGTAGACAATGTATCAGTGAGACCTAACTGTAGTAGACAATGTAGTAGTAGACAATGTATCAGTGAGACCTAACTGTAGTAGACAATGTATCAGTGAGACCTAACTGTAGTAGACAATGTATCAGTGAGACATAACTGTACTAGATAATGTATCTGTGAGACCTAACTGTAGTAGACAATGTATCAGTGAGACCTAACTGTAGTAAACAATGTATCAGTGAGACCTGACTGTAGTAGACAATGTATCAGTGAGACCTAACTGTAGTAGACAATGTTATCAGCGAGACCTAACTGTAGTAGACAATGTATCAGTGAGACCTAACTGTAGTAGACAATGTATCAGTGAGACCTAACTGTAGTAGACAATGTTATCAGTGAGACCTAACTATAGTAGACAATGTATCAGTGAGACCTAACTGTAGTAGACAATGTATCAGTGAGACCTAACTGTAGTAGACAATGTATCAGTGAGACATAACTGTAGTAGACAATGTTATCAGTGAGACCTAACTATAGTAGACAATGTATCAGTGAGACCTAACTGTAGTAGACAATGTTATCAGTGAGACCTAACTGTAGTAAACAATGTATCAGTGAGACCTAACTGTAGTAGACAATGTATCAGTGAGACCTAACTGTAGTAGACAATGTATCAGTGAGACCTTACTGTAGTAGACAATGTATCAGTGAGACCTAACTGTAGTAGACAATGTATCAGTGAGACATAACTGTAGTAGACAATGTTATCAGTGAGACCTAACTGTAGTAGACAATATATCAGTGAGACCTAACTGTAGTAGACAATGTATCAGTGAGACCTAACTGTAGTAGACAATGTATCAGTGAGACCTAACTGTAGTAGACAATGTTATCAGTGAGACCTAACTATAGTAGACAATGTATCAGTGAGACCTAACTGTAGTAGACAATGTTATCAGTGAGACCTAACTGTAGTAGACAATGTTATCAGTGAGACCTAACTGTAGTAGACAATGTATCAGTGAGACCTTACTGTAGTAGACAATGTATCAGTGAGACCTAACTGTAGTAGACAATGTATCAGTGAGACCTAACTGTAGTAGACAATGTTATCAGTGAGACCTAACTGTAGTAGACAATATATCAGTGAGACCTAACTGTAGTAGACAATGTTATCAGTGAGACCTAACTATAGTAGACAATATATCAGTGAGACCTAACTGTAGTAGACAATGTTATCAGTGAGACCTAACTGTAGTAGACAATGTATTCTGCTAGTGTTGATCTATATTCAGCCTCCGTATCAGATACATGTACACAGTGGCTGGTCTGGGTATAGATTGTTTACAATACATATTGGCTGGTCTGGGTATAGATTATACATATTGGCTGGTCTGGGTATAGACTACACATAGTGACTGGCCTGGGTATAGATTATACATATTGGCTGGTCTGGGTATAGATTATACATAGTGGCTGATCTGGGTATAGATTATACATATTGGCTGGTCTGGGTATAGATTATACATATTGGCTGGTCTGGGTATAGATTATACATAGTGGCTGGTCTGGGTATAGATTATACATATTGGCTGATCTGGGTATAGATTATACATAGTGGTTGATCTGGGTATAGACTACACATAGTGGCTGATCTGGGTATAGACTACACATAGTGGCTGATCTGGGTATAGACTACACATAGTGGCTGGTCTGGGTATAGACTACACATAGTGGCTGATCTGGGTATAGATTATACATAGTGGCTGACCTGGGTATAGATTATACATAGTGGCTGATCTGGGTATAGATTATACATAGTGGCTGATCTGGGTATAGAATACACATAGTGGCTGGTCTGGGTATAGATTGTTTGCAATACATAATGGCTGATCTGGGTATAGACTACACATAGTGGCTGATCTAGGTATCGATTTTTTGCAATACATAGTGGCTGATCCGGGTATAGATTGTTAGCAATACATAGTGGTCGATCTTGGTATAGACTGTTTGCCGATAGTGGCTGATCTGGGTATATATTATACATAGTGGCTGACCTGGGTATAGATTATACATAGTGGCTGATCTGGGTATAGATTATACATAGTGGCTGACCTGGGTATAGATTATGCATAGTGGCTGGCCTGGGTATAGATTATACATAGTGGCTGATCTGGGTATAGATTATACATAGTGGCTGATCTGGGTGTAGATTATACATAGTGGCTGATCTGGGTATAGATTATACATAGTGGCTGATTTGGGTATAGATTGTTTGCCATACATTGTCTGTAACATATTGAATGATCTGGGTATATACAATACATAGTGACTGCTCTGGGTAAAGACTGTTTGCAATACATAGTGACTGATCTGGGTATAGACTGTTTGCTATACACTGCCTGTAACATAGTGGCTGATCTGGGTATAGACTGTTTGCTGTACACTGCCTGTAACATAGTGACTGATCTGGGTATATACTGTTTGCTATACACTGCCTGTAACATAGTGACTGATCTGGGTATATACTGTTTGCTATACACTGCCTGTAACATAGTGGCTGATCTGGGTATAGACTGTTTGCTATACACTACCTGTAACATATTGCCGGCTGGATAGCGGACGGCTCATGTACAGGCAGGCAGGCAGGCAAGCAGCCTGGCCCCTCCCTCTATACTTTTCGATATAAGTTCAAATTGAAAATCTTTATAATAATGATTGAACATAACACATACCACGTTTTATGATGTTATTGAAAATATGCGTTTATTTTAGGATCTATCGTGTGAACAGATACTCGGTTAAACCTCTATAAAGGGACCATCTGATAAACATGGATGTATTCAAATCCAGATAGGTGCTTAATGCAGGATGCATTAAGCTACATGTACTACCTACCTTTAAGACCCAGAATCATATATCTTTTTGACGGTCACTTTAGAGAGATTTTACTTTAAATGAACTTTGGAATCAAAATTACAGTAAACTCCCTCTAATGCGATCACTTTATGAATAAACTTTGGTTTACAAGCAGTCGGTTGCTTAATGCTAGACGAATGTAATGCACAAAGCTCCTGCAGGACTTTCTGCATAGTTTTGTCCTGCATTAAGCTTCCAACCTGTCATTAAAAACCTAAGTGTTAGGACGCGGTGTGATTGTCGCTTTGAGGGAGGTTTGACTATCAGAGCAAACTTATGTTCATTTTCAATTTCGATTTTTTTATCCTCGATCGACAGCTAATACATGTATTACGCAAAGATAGTGTACGGAATTTAAGACCGATACGTTTACTCCATAAATACGCCTTTCTACGCCTTTGCAAAAAGCTCTCAAAACGGCTCTTATAGGAGCCGTCTATGAGGGTCTTCTCTGTTTGCTTAATATACTATAATATAGATTTGATTCTACAGTTTCTGCCATGGACAAAAATGCCTGTGTCAATGTGCTATTATAACAAATTAATCTAATTAATATTCATGAAATCATTGTTTCTTACATTAATATTCATGGAGTCAAAGGGTAACTCTTACCCGACATTATAACATACTGTCTGCTCAAATCTGCATACCGTGCACTTTTCACTACTTCCGTTTTGATTAAGGTTTCGAGAAACTATTAACTGAGTGTCAAACAGCTGGGATCTTGATGAGACGCCGAGTAAGTCAGTGTCTGATCTGGATCAACTATTGACTGAGTGTCAAACAGCTGGGATCTTGATGAGACGCCGAGTAAGTCAGCGTCTGATCTGGATCAGCTATTGACTGAGTGTCAAACAGCTGGGATCTTGATGCAACGCCGAGTAAGCCAGCGTCTGATCTGGACCCAAGCTAGTATCAAACGCTAGACAGGCCGTGGTTAATTTAGAACGTGCACACTTATGTAACATGGGCGTACATGTAGTGAATCTCCTCTAATACGTCAACTTAGTCTGTTACTCGATGAATATTCATATGAGAAATAATGAAATCATGAATATCAATTGACCGAATCCTTATAACGGTACTATGAACAATGGAATAGTTTTATCATGACTAAAACTGTAGACTCTGATATAAATTCACTGATCAACCAGGAGCTGTCTGATTTGGGTCTACTCTGTTTGCAATATCGTTAAAAGACGTATATATATATATGGTGAAATGTTAAATACGGACGCCCTCATAAGCAGGGTGAACGGTGATACAGGAGACTCGTTCGTTCTGTATTAACCACTTTTCTGACGAATATGCATGTAAGAAATTAATACATCATGAATATTAATGAATTCTATGATGGCATATAAAGACGTGAGTGTTTGGCCATGGCAGAACTTGTAGAATCAGGGCTATATTATTCCATAAGCAAACAGAGCATACCCTGATCAGGCAGCTCCTACAGGACCTGTCTGATCATGATCCACTGTGTTTGCAAATGCTGTCAGTTAAAGGATTAGGCGTTTCCTTTCAGTGGTCGTGATAGAGGGGATTTACAATACCACATAACCAACGGACAAGTGAAGTGAATTTCAATTTGGTACATGACGCATGCTCTCAATGTGTGTAATATGCGCGTAGGATTTGTTTGTCTGTTGGACTTGTCCTCCACAAAGCCTCTTCCCCCATTGACTGACTGTAAGCTTAAAACCTTTTCCCAACTATGAGCGAAAATGTGATAGCCTTTGCAAACGGTTTGGATCCAGATTTGACGCCGAGTAACTCGGTGCCTCATACGGATCCAAACTGTTTGCCACTCTGATCGTTATTTCGAAAGGGAAAAGCGAAATAATCTAGTTCGAGAAGAGAAGAAGACAAAGCCACTATGTCATTGAAAGTTGCTTAGTATTTGAAGGGTTGAGTGGTCTCTGGAATGTTTCTACAAACAACGAAACATACCGAGCTGCAATTTGTTAGACAGCATAATCTAAACAGTAAACTCAAACAGTGTTAATTCAAATAATGAATCAATGAAGAAACAGTAGGGTTTTGGAGGGAAGTGTGTGGAAGTTTTTGTTTTGTTGCGTTATGTAAACGTCTAGACTCGGGTGGGCGAGCTGTATATAGTCGATGCTCTGATTTGCCGTTACTTTTCGATTCATTGAAACTATTGACTGAGTGTCTAACAGCTTGGATCATGATGGGACATCAAATTACTGCGCATCTTGTCTGTATCGAAGCTGTTTGAAAATGCCAAGCAGATCGCCGTTAGTAGAACCTGTCTTAAGCGACCATCCATTATTAAACACAGGGGTCTGAAAATGCAGGTAGTTGCTTAGTGCAGGACAAAATTAATTCATGCAGCTCCTATAGGAGCTGTGTGTATTACTTTTGACCTGCATTACGCTACCACCTGTCTTATATACCCATAGTTATACCCCTTTATGATGGTCGCTTAAGATAGGTTCAACTGGGTTTTTTTTCAGTTTAGGAAAGCGCACACTTCATTTTATAAACAGGGTTCATCTTATGAATAGGGGAATATTCATGTAAGAAATAATGACGTCATGAATATTGATTAGCTGAATATTTATAATAACATATGCAACATGTATTTGAAAGTATGGCACAAACTGTTCATTCACATCTAAATAACCCTTTACTCCACGAATACGCCTTTCTACGCCTTTGCAAACAGAGTAGACCCTATCAGATGGCTCCTGCAGGAACCCGGCTGTTCAGGGTCTGCATTGTTTGCTTATGAAATAATACCCAGATATAATTTTAAAGTTTTGTGCCATGGCCAAAAGTCCCCGTGTTTATGTGCCATTATAAAAAAAAATAATCTAATCAATATCCATGATGTCATTATTTCTTACATGTTTATTCATGGAGTAAAGGGATAATTCCATAAGCAAACAGAATAGACTCTCGTCAGATGGCTTATCTCAACTAAGCATGGTAATTATTATCCAAGGTGTTTTCATGCGTATCTATGAGGCAGAGCAACAAATACATGTGTAATGAAATACTAAAATACTCATTTCACAACGTAATGTTTGGTGGAGAAATAAAGAAATTATTCTTGCAAATGTTTTAATTGACGAGCCTTATCTGGAGCTGTGTCAGTGCGGTAAAGGATTGATATCTCTTCCATCATTTAGCTCACTACAATTGAATTGAATCAGTTTACATCCTAATGAGGAGTCGTTTCTTTAAGATACAATCTATTTGCCATGGAATAAGGCCAATTAAATGTTTTCTTTGGAATGAATTCTATCAACAAAACTAAAGGTTAACCTTATCGTGCTAAGCGCGATCTGACTCGCATTTGCAAACAGACTGACTCCAGATAAACGTCGAGTAACTCGCTGTCTCATCAGCATTCACACTGTTTGACACCGAGACACTGAGACACCGAGACTGACTCCAGATAAACGTCGAGTAACTCGCTGTCTCATCAGTATTCACACTGTTTGACACCGAGACACTGAGACACCGAGACTGACTCCAGATAAACGTCGAGTAACTCGCTGTCTCATCAGCATTCACACTGTTTGACACCGAGACACTGAGACACCGAGACTGACTCCAGATAAACGTCGAGTAACTCGCTGTCTCATCAGTATTCACACTGTTTGACACCGAGACACTGAGACACCGAGACTGACTCCAGATAAACGTCGAGTAACTCGCTGTCTCATCAGCATTCACACTGTTTGACACCGAGACACTGAGACACCGAGACTGACTCCAGATAAACGTCGAGTAACTCGCTGTCTCATCAGCATTCACACTGTTTGACACCGAGACACTGAGACACCGAGACTGACTCCAGATAAACGTCGAGTAACTCGCTGTCTCATCAGCATTCACACTGTTTGACACCGAGACACTGAGACACCGAGACTGACTCCAGATAAACGTCGAGTAACTCGCTGTTTCATCAGCATTCACACTGTTTGACACCGAGACACTGAGACACCGAGACTGACTCCAGATAAACGTCGAGTAACTCGCTGTCTCATCAGCATTCACACTGTTTGACACCGAGACACTGAGACACCGAGACTGACTCCAGATAAACGTCGAGTAACTCGCTGTCTCATCAGCATTCACACTGTTTGACACCGAGACACTGAGACACCGAGACTGACTCCAGATAAATGTGGAGTAACTCGCTGTCTCATCAGCATTCACACTGTGTGACTCTCGCTCAACAGTTTCTCAAACGCTTCAACGAATCAGAAGTAGTAAAACATGGCAGAGATGGGAGTTTTTGCAGGACTGATTTGTTCAGCAGGATAAGGGTTAATTATTGTGATTTGCTTCAACAGTAAATCCTCTCTAACCACACTACTCGGATCGGTTGCAATTTTGACTAACTTACGATTAGTTAAACATTTTGAGAAACTATTGACCCACAGCGTCAAATAGCCTAGATTGGATCCTGATTAGACTCCGAGTTACCCGGCGTCTCACATGGATCCAAGCTGTTTGCAAATGCCTGAAAGTCGCGCTTATCACGGAATATTGCCGTACACCTGTGTACATTGTAAAACAATATATGACGTTTATGGTTGACAAACGTTGCAGTATTCAATTATACAGTTTTCATTTGATTTTTTTACCCACTATTTTCTTTTTCTCATTCGATGTTTGAACATTTTTTATTTCATTTTTTTATCCAATATTTCCTTTTTCTCATTCGATGTTTGAACATTTTTTATTTCATTTTTTTTTTCATTTGATGTTGCGAAAAAACATTTCATTCGATAATTTTTACTTCATCGGATAGGCGACTAGATGGAGCTGTAAGCTCGGATTTCATTGGACGAACAAATCACTAAGCTTCAAAATGGCATGGTTAGATCTTTAACTCGGACAATTATTGACAAAAGAACATAATTCAACTCATTCTAGTAGCCTCATGAGTCAAATTATCGAATGAAAACCTTTTTCGCAACATCAAACGATTTTTTTTATCAAATGAAAAACATTCAAACATCGAATGAGAAAAAGAAAATATTGGATTAAAAAAATGTCAAATAAAAAATGTTCAAACATCGAATGAGAAAAAGAAAATATTGGACAAAAAAATTATCAAATGAAAAATGTGAAATTGAATATTGCAACGTATGTCACGACATAGCCGTTATTATAACGTTTCACTATAAAGCTTTGCTGTAGTTTTCGTAGCACCTATGTGATCTGACGCATGGGTTTCTTTGAGATAAGTATCTTAATCTGGTCTAGAAAGAAGAGATGAATTCTTTCACTGCCAAAGTCGCGGGGAAGCGACTCATAGGGCTTGCTGCACCAACACGCGAACTTTTCAATACATTTGTAAACAGTTTCGATACAAATGAGACACTGATACACCGAGACATCGAGACACCGAGACACTGAGACACTGAGACACCGAGACACTGAGACACCGAGACACTGAGACACCGAGACACCGAGACACCGATACACTGAGACACCGAGACACCGAGACATTGAGACACCGAGACACCGAGACATTGAGACATTGAGACACTGAGACACCGAGACACCGAGACACCGAGACACTGAGACACTGAGACACCGAGACACTGAGACACTGAGACATTGAGACACCGAGACACCGAGACACCGAGACACTGAGACACCGAGACACCGAGACACCGAGACACTGAGACACTGAGACACCGAGACACCGAGACACCGAGACACCGAGACACTGAGACACCGATACACCGAGACACTGAGACAACGAGACACTGAGACACTGAGACACCGAGACACCGAGACACCGAGACACTGAGACACTGAATGTCTCATCGAGATTAAACTGTTTGGCACACAGCTTCCATTATAGATTGACGAAATGTCCAGTCTGAAACTGCAAGCAGAAGACATTGTTTGCAGACGACAATCAGTTGGCGCCAACCGAGTTAAGCACGTCAAGGCTCGCTTAATGCCTTCTTTCAAGACTCGTTTTAGAAAATATTATCTCAAATTTCTCGCTACAGATTCTGTATGTATTGATGATAATGAACTGAATTCAATTGGTTAAAAACAACAAAATAAACCACAATAAACAACAAGTTTTGCACATTTGTATTATAACGCCATTTAATATGAAACAGTAATTCTGAAAACGATGCAAGTAGACGCGGAGGAGTTATTTCCCTTGCGGCTAAGCCCCGGGTACACTGGAGCCTTGTCTTGCCAATATCCACTTTGCTCGCATATGCAAATAGTTTGGATCCAAACGAGACTCGGGTGTCAGAAAAAAAATCCTCAAATGGTTAAACAAACCGTAAGCGAACGTGAGCGTGCAGTGCGTTCAAGCCAGTCTAACCAAACACAATTTTAGTGCGATTAGTATTACAGGTTAAATGATCTCAATTGTTGAGTGACTACTTGAACAACTCATTTTGCGCTCATTAGTTTTCATCTGCTTATATTGTCGTCTGCTTAAATATGAACGTAAGTTACGTGTCTTTAATTTCTTCTCCAAATTTAAGTGGATTGTCAAACAGTGCTGACGAGACGGCGAGCTATATGACGTCTCAGTAGGATCGATGCTGTTTGCGAAGATATAAGAAAAGAAAGAGTCCAGTTGTAAGTCAGAAAGTTAACAAAAGTTAGATTTACAGCAATATTTGATATTTCCTCCGCCAATCTTTTTGATTATCGAATCGCTGTTGTTTGTCTTTAGTACACGCTTTCTTACATGCTTTCTTTCTCACTGTTTTGTCCCTTTTATCTAATTACTTGTATATACTATTTCTTAGAAGTAGAAAGAGAACAGATCAAATTACTCAGCTAAACTCTAAGATGGATTCTTATCTTATCTAATTCCCATAAGGAGTATATTAGATTGAATGGGAATAAAACAAGGAGAAAGAAATAATCTAAAACAACATCAACACAAAAGCTAATGAGGAAAAAAAAGAATTTCTCTATAATTATTATATAATTATTAAATATGCTTGTCTTCAAAAGCAGGTGACTGCAGATTGCAGAACGAAAGTAACGCAAAAGCTCTAATAGGAACTTTTTGCATTAAGCTTCAGCACGCGGCAACACTTTATCTGAGAGAAACGCCTATTTTAATGACTTAGCAAACGTAGGAGACCCAGATCAGACGGTTCCTAGTCGTTTTTACAGCAGGATTAGAGCAAACTTAACCCTGAACCAGACAGAGACACATTCTTCCTCATTTGCAAACAAACTAGACCAAGATGAGACAGCCCTTGTAGCTGCTGTCTGATCAGCAGCTGCTCTGTTTGCATATAAAATAGTAATTGTAGGTCTGCTTCTGCAGTTCTTGTCGTTGTTGAAATCTCTGTTGTTCATAATACCATGATATAATCCCATATCATCATGTCATCTCATCATTCATAGGCGCTATATGACCTATTCAGTGTCGCAGTGCCGTAAAACCCAACTCACTCACTCTCTCACTCATAATACCATGGTAACTCGTCAGCTAATTGATACACGTATGTCTAGTTCGATTTTGACCCGTGAGCTGTGACCTTTAGGGCCAGTCCACCCGTAGAGGTCACAATCCATGTATTTGTTCCGGAGTTACCTGTGGTATAGGTAAACAACGAGCAGTGAGCCGTGAATGTACTTTACATTTTGGTACGTTCCACGATTTAGGGGTATCGGCATTGCCGCAGTCCATCTAACTAAGAACAGAACAGAACATATTCTTTATTAAATTTAGGATTTAAACAATAGTTTCTCATCCATAATAATATACATACAAAATAAATACATGTCAAACTATTAAGCAATGTACATTATGGTAGCATATATGTATGTGGCTTAACCTTGAGGGCGCATGTTACCTAGTAAATATTATGTACTAGGTTAACTTATTCAGTAACAATATCAAACATTACTACAGTCTATAGTCGAACATACTCATTAGGTCTCAACACGTTTTCTCTTACTTTAAGTGCGCATTTTATAAAGCGCACTAACTTTGACAAAGTGACAAAGTCATTTGATTGAAACATTTGTACGAGTTTGAACATACTAGGTCGTCGTATATAATAATCTGAAATATAGCGTTTTCTAAGCGTCTTGTATTTAGGACATAACATAATAAAATGAAATTCATCTTCAACTTCACCAGTTTCACACATTTGGCACAGTCTATTAGCTCTATCTATTCTATCGGTACCATATCGTCCTGTTTCTATACGTAGACAGTGGTTTGAGGTTCTCAGTCTTGTAATATATAACCTTTGTGATTGCTTCAACATATTTAAATACGGCTCGTATTCAATCACTCTTTGTTTAAACTTTGAATGAACAATTTACCATCGGTTATACTTTCTTGAGTGTCCCACATATAACCGAAACCGTAATTGTCACGAAGTGTTTTTACTCTGTATGCCCAGTTCTTCTTTCCCATATTAGCGTATTTCAAGCATGCTAGGTATACATATTTGACAATACAGTTACTTGTATGTAAGACGTTGGTCCAGTATTTCATTATTTTCACAAAGCGATTAACATACAGTGGATATCGCCCCCAGTTCCCCATAAATTGCAACATTACTTGCAGACATTTTAACATTCAAAATTCTGAAGGGTGGTGATCCCGCGAAAGCAAAAATTGCAACACAAAAAGATAAAATTGCAGACTCGGTTTTATTGAGTCTGTTCATGTGCAGTAATTGAAAGTGCAACACTGCTCACGCCCCCTAGCACCGGCTTAAGCGGTATTCAATTTTCAGAACAAGAAGTACTGAAATTCATGATCTCGAAGGATCAGGAGGTATAACAACACTGAGAATGAAGTACTGGCAAATTTTAACTGAATTCTTTCTAAGTCTTTTGATTTCGTGTGACCCCATACCTCTGCTGCATAGCTTAAAATTGAGCATACAAATGAATCAAATAATTGACACTGAGTTTTTGGTGTAAGGTCAACTTCTTTTATGCCATAATTCAATACGTTCATAGCCTTTAGAGCCTTGCCAATTAACAACTGCATATTGGAGTTAAAGTTACCGTTTGATGAAAACACCGTACCTAGATAGTTAATTGTTTCTACAATATCTAATACACTTCCGATGTATTCCCACTTTTCATTGTTTCGCAAACGTCCCCTACGTTTAAATACAATAATCTTTGTTTCCGTTCATTTACCTTTAGACCCCACCGATCACTATAATCTTTAAGTCTATCTAATTGAGCCTGCAGATCTTGCTGTGTCTCTGCTAGTAAGACCATGTCATCTGCGTAAAGTAGCAGCATGCATTAGTGTCAGTTCACTTATATTTATACCACTGTCTGGTCTTGCAGCTAAGTATAGCTCCAAATCCTCAATAAAGATAGACCACAATAGCGGAGAGCATATTTCTCCTTGTTTCAGACCTACTGCCACTTCGAAGAACTCCGAATACGTACTACAATGTCGGACTTGGCTGTTCACATGTTCATACATTGACCTTGTTATGCTCAATAATTTTCCAGAGATCCCTAGTTTATGCATTTTGTACCACAGAGCATTTCTGTAGACACTGTCAAAGCACTTGCTCATGTCGACGAAGGCTGCATATAATCGTTTGCCCCGATTTAACACGTTTTCGATTAACCCATTTAAGCAGAATATTGCATCAACTGTATAAAAGCCTTTCTTAAAACCGAACTGGGCGTCTGATACAATGTTATATTTCTCACTCCATGCCGCCAAACGCTTGTTAAGAATGGTAGTGAATAGTTTCGCCAGAACACGTATCAACGTTATACCTCGGTAGTTATTAACGTCTGAGTCATCTCCCTTTTTAAATAAAGGTATTATTATGCCTTCGGACCACATTTCCGGGAAATAGCCTGATTCGAAAATAACATTAAACATGTCCGTCAAATACCCGATTAATATGTTTACGGATTCGATCAGCAGTTCGTTTATCAATTTGTCAGCGGAGCCTGCTTTACCGCGTTTTAATGTCTTTAATGCATCCAATACCTCTGTCAATGCTATTTTAACATCGAGCTCAGGAAATATTGGATCCTCCGAATTTAAGTCCGTAGCAGCAAAATCTTCACTGTCATCGTCATGTGTGATATTTATATCGTTACTTAAGTTTTTAAAATACTCGAAAAATTCCTTTGTAGACAAAGAGTCACCATGCTTTCTTTTACCCTTAGAGAAATACTTCCAAAAGTCACGGGTTTTTTTGTACGCAAACTTTCGATCTCTTTGGATTTATTCGATTTGTATTTTGATTTCTTTCTGTTTATCAGTTTCTTGTAATCACGTTTTGTCGACAGTAAGGTTTCTCTGTTTTCCGTCGATTGAAGTGCATTAAAATGCTCAGAGCCTTCAGATATTGACCCAGTATGTGAACACATTCATGATCGAACCAGTTTGCCTTTTTTAAAGATCTGATTATGTGAAAAGGTTGGTTTGCCGTTTCTTGTTACCGTTATATGTTTCTCGAATAAAGGGCATTGACGCATCGTTCATAAGTCTCGTAAAGCCAGAAACGATTTCGTTAGCACTCGTTTTATCATTGCCGTTTGTATTCTGGAAGATAGCATTGAACTGTGGCATTGACGATATGATATTATTTCTGAATGAGTCTCTTTTCTCATGATCCCATTTCAGCTTCTTTAGGCTATGACAGTTTATAGAAGAATCAGGTACATTTCGTTTACCTGACACAATACTGAATTGTAATATTGCATGATCAGAAAACATATTGATCTCTTGCACACTAAAGGATCCAATACGCCAAAAATCGCTCTGTTTACAAAGTAAATAGTCAATCGTTGAACAACCATTATGACCAACATAGGTGTACGAGCCTTTGTTTTCCAGACGACCATTACATACGCGTAGTCCAGTGGCTTTGTAAACGTCTAATAACTGTAAGCCATAATTGTTAAATGTTTTATCATTGTTTATTCTTGGAATATATTCATCTGGTATGTATTCTTCACAGTCAATCGCTGAGTTTATAGAATCATTCAAAATAAAGTCGGGTTTTGAACCTATACACGACCAATGAAGTCTCCGCCGACCAAGGGTAAAAAATCGTCAATGTCTGTTTGCAATACATCAAACAGATTGTAATTGACTACCTCATACGTAGGAGAGTCTTCACCCCATAGATAAATGGCGCACAGATATATGTCATTATCGGTGTTAAAAAAGTTACAGTCAAGCCTTATCCAAACGATTGTATCATAATGGTTACGTATTATCTCAATACCAGATGACAATTCGTTTTTGTAATACAATACTATACCCCCGCTATTTCTTTTTGCTTTTCTGTGCTGAATTTTTTTTATAGAAATTTACAGATTTGTAACCATTTAAATCAATTTTGCTATCTTTACTGGTCCAAGACTCTAATAGAAAAAGGATGTCATAATTTGATATCAACTCACAAAAATTCTTCGCAGCCACGTTTATCCGCTGAAAGACCGTTACAATTCTAAACGCCAACCTTTACATCAACCCCCCCCCCCCCCCCCCCCCCAGAATCCGCTACGCCACATCACCATATTCTCCACTGGTGTATAACTTCCCTTCAACGTACAATTTGTTATATTTTATGTATGCGCCCTTTTTCGCTTTTCTTGCTTTTAACATGATTGGAATTAACCTTTCCTTTGCTGAACAATTTCATGTGGTAGCTGATCATGCATGTACTTGCCTATAGTTTTTGTGTCGACATTTCCTTTGAACGATTTCACATACTCCTTTGTTTTCACGTCTTTGAGGCACTTCGCGGCCTTGAGGCACTTCGTACCCAAACATCAATATTAAAATGGCATGGCTTTCAGACCAGACTTTCCCCATCAACAGTTTTATTAAATTTCAACACACATGATAGTAAATAACTGAATGCGTGAGATGGGAATAAACAGAGTTGTATAATAAAGTAGACATTTTGGAATATTCCTCCATGGTTCATTTGTTCTAAAGATGCCTTGATAAGGCTGTATTGTGCCAACTTTCTTATTTCTGACCAAAAACGTTTTGTATAACCACCTATTAGAATCGTCCGTCTACCCAATAGACTTCTAAAAAGTAGTCAAGCATAGCTGGTTTTCGACCTTTATTTCATGAATAAGACCTAACTTAAAATAGTCTTCTCTCTGCAGTTAGTTTCACCCTTACCTCCAAGAATATCCATGTGGAGCTCCACCAACTATGCATTCTTAATGAAGTTTATATTTAAGTATTGGCACATATACAATGTATGTATTTGTCTTACATTTGGTACAAGAGAAATGCCATACATGTAGTATGTCATAAACAGAGTAGATCCTAATATGGCTGCTCCAGGATCTGCCTTATCTGAGTCTACACTGTTTCTGTAGGTGATGAAATGTTTATGTATGGATGAAAGGGTTATGCACTATTGGTTATTTCTATTCAGTAATCGGGCCCGGAATACCGGGGTCATGTACTGGCCGGAAATACCCTGTACTGATGAAGTTCAATTTGGATCAGTACCGTACTGATGGTAGCCAAAAATTATCTGGAGCACTGCACTAACTCATGTTTTGCCAATGATTTGCATTGTATTGCCAATTTAAAAACCACCAATTTTAACCCTTTCCATGTTCTATGTTTATTCCGAATTTCAATACCTACTGACTATTGATGGACAAAATAGTACATTGTAGCCATTTTAGAAAGTACATAGAAACAAATTTCAAATTCCACTAGCAAACAGAATAGACCCCGATCAGACAGCTCCTATAGGGGCCATCTGATCTGGGTCTTCTCCGTCTGTAGATGCGTGAAAACACGTTTATTAGGTAAAGGGTTAAATAGGAGAGAAAAGCTCTATTTCTATTACAGGCATTGTTGATTGCCCAATACTCGGAATGTGTAAACAAAACCCACAGAAATGTTGCTTTTAACTAGACCATTTACTATTTTCAGAGCTTGTAGAACCACCAGAAAAAGACAGAGGACAACAGTTACTGAAAGTGCAGGACAGCTCACACAAAGCTGCAGCACCAGTAGGAAATAAGGTAAGGTATATGAATTAAGTTTATTTTTACCAACTGCAGTAATAACCTTCTTTGTATAAGGCAACGATGTGAAAACTACCCTCAAAGTCATGATAAAAATAGATGTTTTTGTGAAACACTATTCGCTCAGATGTGACCATGACCACTAATGACCTTCAACCATGACCTTGAACTTTGTCTGACATGTCCCAATGTGTACTGAGCTCAATAAGTTTGTTGAGTGGAGTACACATGCCAAATATGAAGACTCTTGTCATATGTAGTGTTTAAGATATGGCGAAGGTTAATTTTAGCCTATATGACCTTTAAGTGACCTTGACCTTTGCAGATCATAACCAAAGTTTACTGAGGTCAAGTGCTTCTTGAGATGAATACACCTGCCAAATATGAAGTCCCTATCACATGCAGTTCAAATGACGTGGCCATGGTTAAGTTGTGTACAGACACCAACTGACATACACTACAGATCAAAACCAACATGCCACCTGGAAGCTGGACGATGATATGGGGTCATTAAAAAAATCATAAAAAAATCACCAAAGAGAGATATCAATCTAACAACTGAACCATAATGATTCATACAGATGAGTTTAAGGCTAGGCAAGGTTCTAGGTTTTTAGATTAATAAACAAGAAACACTATGCCCCCTCGATATGATATTTGACCCTGAAGGATGACCTTGATCTTGACATGTCACCCCTCAAACTGTGCAGCTTCATGGGGTACACATACATACCAAATATCAAGTCTGTATCACTACTGGCCAATGTTAAAGTTGGTGACCTTTGACCATAAAGGATGACCTTAACCTTGACATGTCACCCCTCAAACTGTTCGGCTTCATGAGATACACATGTATACCGGTATCAAGGCTGTATATCTACTGGTTCAAAGGTTATGGCCAATGTTAATGTTTGTGACCTTTGACCTTCAAAGATGACCTTGACCTTGACATGTCACCCCTCAAACTGTGCAGCCAAATGAGAAACACATGTATACCAACTATCAAGTCTGTATCGCTACTGGTTCAAAAGTTATGGCTAATGTTAAAGTCGGTGACTTTTGACCCTGAAAGATGACCATGACCTTGAAATGTCACCCCCAAACTGTGCAGCTTCATGAGATACACATGCATACCAAATGTCATGTCTGTATCTACAAGTTCAAAAGTTATGGCCAATGTTAAAGTCGGTGACCTTTGACCCTAAAAGATTACCTTTACCTTGACATGAGATACACATGCATACCAAATATCAAGACTATATCTCTATTGGTTCAAAAGTTATGGCCAATTTGAAGTTGGTGACCTTTGACCCTGAAGGATGACCTTCACATTTCACCCCTCAAACTGTGCAGCTTCATGAGATACACAACCATGCCACTTTACTGGTTCAAAAGTTATGGCCAATGTTAAAGTCAGTGATTTGACCCATATGTTTGACCTCTGACCTTTAAGGATGACCTTGACCTTGACATGTCACCCCTCAAAATGCGCGGCTTTATCAGATACATATGCATGCCAAATATCAAGTCACTAGCTGTACTGGTTCAAATGTTATGACCAATGTTAAAGTTACAGCCAAACAAACAGACAATTTGACCTTTGACCTGAAGGATGACCTTGACCTTGATACTTCACCACTCAAAATGTGCAGCTTCATGAGATACACAAGCATGCCAAATATCAAGTCTCTATCTCTACTGGTCCAAAAGTTATGGCCAATGTTAAAGTCGGTGATTTTAGCCATATATTTGACCTCTGACCTTGATGGATGACCTTGACCTTGACATGTCACCCCTCAAAATGTGCAGCTTCATGAGATACACAAGCATGCCAAATATCAAGTCTCTATCTCTACTGGTCCAAAAGTTATGGCCAATGTTAAAGTCGGTGATTTGAGTCATATATTTGACCTCTGACCTTGAAGGATGACATTGACCTTGACATGTCACCCCTCAAAATGTGCGGCTTTATGAGATACATATGCATACTAAATATCAAGTCTCTATCTGTACTGGCTCAAAAGTTATGACCAATGTTAAAGTTGCTGACAAACAAACAGACACACAGACAAACAGACAGACAGGGCAAAAACAATATGCCCCCCAGATCTGATCTGGGGGGCATAAAAATATTTTGATTATATTTATAATGCTTTCTGTCATTTTTGGAGCCAATATCGTATATTGCAATTTCGTAATTACTTCAGTGTATACTTTAAAAAAATCATAAAAATTAAACCAATAAAGATATTAAGCTCAAATAAAAAGCATATTCCTTTAAAATGTTAGCTTATTACATATGGTTATTTTCAAGACTCTAGCTTGATTTTTGAAAAATGGTTGGTTCTTGCTAGTCATGGTTAAATGATACTCGGCAATGAAATCCATTAATCTAGTTCTGTGGCTCTTGCGACATAGTTTTGTTGATCATTCCCGACTTGCATGGAACTTTAAAGCTTTCGTATGTGCACTATCTTCGTGTGAATATAATTCTAGATTTAATTATTAGATAATATAGTGTGATCGGTATCAGTTTGCTTCTGGAGGTCATGTGACCTCAGCTACTGCGCTCTTTCAATACAGTTGTTGATGCCGTATTGTTTGTTCTCCACTTGATCAAGTTTGGTTTACTTTTGTATTATTGTTAGATGTATAAAGTCGGGTTTACAAACGATTTGCACAAAGTGTATAATGAAGCACCAGCTGGAGAATTTTTAAAGCTGACTTACATATACCATTTTCAGATAACATATATGTCATTATATATGTGTATGCAGAATAATATTAATAATTTTTCATAAAACAGACTATATTCCATTAAAACAGTATATATCTACTATCGACTAGTAGAGTTAACCCTTCTCGTGTTGGTCCTTTATGTTGTTTTCTTTATTGTAAACAGTGTAGACCGAATACCAGGAATTTTTAAAGAATCTGTCTGGTTCAGATCAGCACTGTTTGCGCAGAACCGGGGCTGAGCCCGTCAGGAAATTGTTACATCGTTGAAATATAGTAGGCATTATTGTTCGGAGAGGAGGTTAGATTAAAGGTTCAACATAAGGAGGGTTGACATAATAAAAAACAATAAGGTTAAGAATTACAATAGAATTAGATCTCAGCAGTATTAATTCATTCATTAATTCATTTGTCCTAGAGTATGCATTGGTATGTCACCAGGAAGAAGAAGGTGGCCCCTGCCAGTGAACAGTGATCAAAGGCAAAATGGTCCAGACAGGCAGCATCCAACATACCTGCCCCCATTGAGCCTAGTGAGGAGATGCCGATTGCCAGGGACACATTGCCAGGGAGTTCAACCAGGACTGAGTTTACACGAGACGATCAGCCGGGGCCTTCACCAAGGGCTGAGACTACAGTGACTGATGAGCCAGGTACTGTTATGGCGTTTCCTGCTAACGTCATTGATACTGAATTAACTTTGCAAATTCCCAGTGTGTCAGCTTCACTTTGACACAATATTTCAAAGTCCATAAAAGACAAAATTGTTGCTGGTCAGTACGTTGATTTTGGGAGTCTTGTTAGCACTAGTTCGCTTTCTGTTACTGCACAGCAGGTGTCACTTTCTTCTACGGGTCAGCTGCTTGTTCAAAATAAAGCTCCTTCTAAAGTTGCAACCATTGAGCAGTGGACGGATGCCTATCTGGTCTACGCCAGTATATACTTCGATGTCCACCCGAACGAAACACAGGAAATCCTGAAGTATATGCAGACTATTCGGTTTGGTTTCCAGCGTCATGGTGGCTTTGGTTGGCGTGACTATGATGAACAATTCCGCCTGCGCATGGCTCTTGATCTAATATATCCTGGGCAGTGATTGATAGCGAGTTGTGGTTGTTGTTTATGCATAACCCGACGCAAATATCTAAACCTTTGACTGGCACTATTGGTTTCTGTTATAATTACAACTACAAAGGTTCATGTAATAGGTTATTTTGTTCATACAAGCATAGATGCAGGAAATGTGGTGGGGAGCACTCCCATACTGCTTGCCCTACATTTCGACAATCTCTCCGGCATGCCCCGGCTACCCCGAGCATGCCAAGACAACACTTTATTTCGCCCCCGTGCCCCAGTTATCCCCGATTCAGAAATATGGCACCTCGGTACCACACCAATTGACTTGCAAACTCTAGACAACTACCTGGCTATCCATCCTGATCAAGATTCTGCTGCGCAACTAAGTAGGGGTTTTCATGAAGGCTTTCGTTTACAGTTTGTTGGCTCTAGAGCAGCTTCCTTCAGTACTAATCTTAAATCAGCTAGTGACCATCCTGAAATTGTTCATGACAAGATTAAAAAAGAGGTTGAATGTGGTAGAATCATGGGACCTTTATCGGTTCCTCCAATTTCTAATCTTAGAGTTTCACCAATAGGAGTGGTTCCAAAATCCGATGGTGGTTGGCGTCTAATAACTCACATTTCATACTCAACAGATGCCAATTAGGGTTAGGATTAGAGTTGGGGGAATGTACGTGGTCAAAAAAGTTTACCATTTGACAATTCTATTTATAGATGCCATGTGACAAGGTCACATGGAGATGGATTTTGATGCATTGTGTTTCCCGGACCCGTTATAACTCAGTTGATTGAACATCTGTTGTACTTATATTAACATATAGTATATGGTAGGGTCCAAGCTAGTAGTAAATGTATACTTTTAGTAAGTATAAGCAAACAGTTTGGGTTCAGATCACTTACAGCATACAGTTAGGCAATATTTGAGTGCGTTGTGTTACCTGGACCCGTTGTAACACATTTAATTGGAAATCTGTTGTACTTATATTAGTATATCCTATAGAGGAGGGTCTACGCTACCCGAAAATGTATAGTTTTAGTAGGTATAAGCAAACAGGGAAGCTCCAGATCAAGCCAGGCATCTAGTTAGGCATTATTTTTTATGCATTGTGTTACGTTGTCGACGTGTAGGTCAGTTATTTGAAGCTCTGTTGTAATGCAATATGAACGTTTGGTATATAGAAGGGTGCAGGCTACAAGAAAATGTATAGTTTGAGTAGGTATAAGCAAACAGTGTGGCTCCAGATCAATTACATAAACCAGTTAGGCAATATTTGAGTGAATTATGGTGCACTGTTACCTGGACCCGTTGTAAGTGAATTAATTGCAGATGTGTCGTACTTATATTTACATATAGTATTGGGGAAGGCCCAAGCTAGAAGGAAATGTATTATTTTAGTAAGTATAAGCAAACCGTTTGGCTCCACATCACTTACGGCATCCAGTTAGGCAACAGTTGAGTGTATTTTGATGCACTGGGTTACCTGGAGATCTGTTGTACTTATAGGCTAAGCCTAAACATTACAATCTATTACCCACCTATTTGAATAATTTATGCCTTTGAATGCATTCTTAGTCTACTATAAAATCATGTCTGTAGCTCTTACAATTGAGTAATTCTTTCTGTTGATTATAGTTTTGTCAAGGGAAGTAATTCATGTCATTTTTCTGCATTGGTTTCTGCATGAGTTGCCTCCCATTGACCGTCATTTGTTTTAATTACAGCCTATTACCCGCCTATTACCCAAAGGGAGCTCTATTGTGAGAGCTGCAGCTCCCAAACTATACGCATTTGAGGACGTTACCAGTCGTTGAAATTGTAAGTAAAGCTCCCTTTGGAGAGCTCCAGCTTTCTAACTATAGGTGTAATTGTTCATAAATGTAAGAATAAATATTACCCTGTAAAGGTACCCTTGAAGTCCTTTTTGAAATCGCACCATTTTGGCATAGTTACCGCCAGTTGGATTTTTGAATAAAGCTCTCTTTGGAGAGCTCTGGACAGCTCCAGAACTACAAGTAATTGTTAGGGTTCAACACCAAATAGAACGAAATGGCAAAGTCATCGACTTTGTGGGTTCGATTCCCACATCTTTCAGTTGTTGTACTTTTTTGTGCATACTTTAGGGTAGGGGATAAATGACGAAGACCATCATCAAACTTTGTTCAAGTTTCTAAATATAGATGCCAGGTGACCATATCACTTGACGATGATTGTTCTGTTTATATCAATATACCACGTGAAATAAGAAATAAGTAGCCCCGACCCCTCTGTTTCGAGCATAAGGAGAAGGATTCCAACATAAATATATGAAGCCGAAATGCTTAGAATAAGGATCTGAACATATGTGTGAAGTTTCATTAAATTCGAAGCAGCCAAAAAAAACTTTGACATTTTTGGTACACGTGAGAGGTGCCAAAATCGAGATTTTTTTTTCTACTGAAAGGTAGGATAACAATATATGTTTGGAAAGGTCTTGACGAGAGGAGCTCAGAACAAAAAGTCAGAATTGAAATCGGAGCATTTTCCCGGAGTTACGTGCCATTGAATGTCTAAATTCAAGGGGGGGGGGGGGGGGGGGGTAGCTCTATTGGGAGAGCTCCAGCTCCCTAAATAGAAGTAATTGAACAGGAAGATAAGAATGAAAGTTACTCAGGAAAGGTAGCTCTACAATCCTGCCAATTTTCAGCGAGATCGGGGTGGAAAAAATATTTTTAAATTTTGAAAAAATCAAAAAGTACGATTTCTATATATCGTTGGAAAGCACTCGCCTAGATGAGTTCAGAACCGAAATCCTTTTAGAATTCGGACCAATTTTTGCCCAGTTACTTGCCGTTTGAAAAGGTGTGTTACGTGTTAGGTGTTACGTGTGCTTCTTGTAGCTCAGCTAATTCAACATCTGTTGTGCTTATATTCACATATCGTGTAGAGGAGGGTCCCAGCTAACAGAAAATGTATAGTTTTAGTAGTTAAAAGCAAACAGTGAGCTCCGGCAAGTATCGCATCTATTTAGGCACTATTTGAGTGACTTTTGATGCATTGTGTTACATGGGCGACTTGTAGGTCAGGTAATTGAAGATCTGGTTGTACTTACATTAACGTATCGTATATGGAAGGGTGCAGGCTACAAGAAAATGTTTAGTGTTAATAGGTATAAGCAAACAGTGAAGCTCCAGATCAAGCACGGCATCTAGTTAGGTAGTATTGTTTATTCATTGTGTTACGTGGGCGAGGTGTAGGTCAGTTATTTGAAGCTCTGTTGTACCAATGTTAACGTTTGGTATATAGAATGGTGCAGGCTACAAGAAAATGTATAGTTTTAGTAGGTATACGGAAACAATGTGGCTCCAGATCAATTACATAATCCAGTTAGGCAATATTTGAGTGAATTTTGATGCATTGTGTTACATGGGCAACTTGTATATTTGTGTTAAGAAACTTCTACGATCAACATTCTATTGATAGATGGTTACCTTACCTCCGGGGTTAACTCGTTCACCTTAACAATTACTTACAGTTCGGGAGCTGAAGCCGTAAGTGATCTGGAGCCACAATGGTTGCATACACATATTAAAACTAAACCTTTTCTTGTAACCTCCGCCCTTCTACGTACGAGACGCTAATATAAGCACAACAGATTCTCAACTAGCCGAGTTACAAGTGGTCCAGGTAACCCAATGCATCAAAATGCACTCAAATAGTGCCTTACTGGATGCCGTAAGTGATCTGGAGCCAAACTGTTTGCGTTTACTTACTAAAATGATACATTTCCTACTAGTTTGGACCCTCCTCCGCTATACTATATGTTAATATAGTTTCAGGTTTTGTTGAAATGCGTATAGTTTGGGAGCTGGACCTCTCACAAAAGCGCTCCCTTTGGGTAATAGGCGGGTAATAGGCTTAACTTTTTCTAATTTCTTATCCGATCTGGATCAAATTTGGCATGGTTGCATTACTATTGTTACTGAGTAATTTTCATTCTTACGTCTATGTTCAATTACGTTTAGTTTAGGAGTGGGAGCTCTCCTAAGAGAGCTCCCTCTGGGTAACAGGGGAGTAATAGGCTGTAACTTTCTTTTATTTATTAACAGATCTGGATCAAACTTGGCATGATCGTAGTGCTATTGTTCCTGAGTAAATGCTATTCTTACGTGTATGTTCAATTACGTTTAGTTTTAGAGCGGGATCTCTCCCACGAAAGATCCATCTGGGTGATAGGCGAGTAATAGGCGAATAATAGGCTGTCATTTTCCTTATTTCTTATACGATCTGGATCAAATTTGGCATCGGAGTGTAGGGCTATGGTTTCTGATTAAGTTTTATTCTGATGATTATGTTCAATAACATATAGTCTGGCAGATGGAGCTGCCTTTTCTGGGTACTAGGTGGGTATTAGGCTGTAACCTTTTCTTATCCGATCTGGATCAAATTTTGCATGAGTCTAGGGCTCTTGTTTGAGTGTTATTTGAGTCTCACGTTTTAGTTCAACTACTGATAGTTTGGGAGCTGAAGCCCCCCCCCCCCCCCCCCCCTTTAGAGAGCTGCATCTGGGTAATAGGCGGGTAATAGACTGTAACTTTTCTATTTCTTATCCGATCTGGATCAAATTTGGCATGAGTGTAGGGCTTACGATTATGTTCAATTACTAAAAGTTTTTATTACACCATCTGTATCTGATCTGGATCAACACTGTTTATCATTCACTTATTTGCCCTAACCGAATGCCAACCAGAGGGTTAGGCATATGCGGGTAATAGGCTGTAACCTTTTTATTTCTCGTCCAATCTGGATCTAATTTCGCATGACTGTAGGGCGGTCCAGGTAGGTATTCTGGAAAACTTTAGTTCTACGCTTTTGTTAAATTACGTATAGTGTTGGGAGCTTGAGGTCTCCATAAATATACATACATATAAGCGCAAACAAAAATCAAAGTACTGACAGTACTGAAGGTTTCGGACCATATATATGTCGATTGTGACTATACAATACGAAAAAGCTTGGTAGGGAAGGACTGGAACTGTTTGTTAAAATTGACCGGTCATCTGAACATAATTGCTGTGAACTTTTCTGAAAATCCTGTCAGTGTTTTAAGATATTGTTTAAAGAAATAAATTGATGACCAGTAGCACACAGTGCAGTTCTAATAGTTCAATTTGCCTGAAGTTTACTTAAATTTATATTTGAATTTAGTAAAGGGCCATTACTCTATTATTATTTGGCCGACGTTGGCGTCATATATTGTGCCTCATGCACCTATCCATGTAAATACCCCGTCAAATTTAAATGAAATCTGAGCAAGCTGTTCCAATATAAGACTTCTAACAGTCATATTTCCTATATGGCTATCTGAAAGCAACAAAGGGTCATATTTCTGCTACTAACTGGTGGATTGTAACAGTATTTGGCGTGCATCAATCACCTATCCATCTATACACTACAACCACTTTTGGATAAATTATATATGCCATGTGAATTTAAATATCATACAGTTGACAAGATCTAATTGTAACAGAATATGTTGCAGAATGTCCCCTAAACGAAACTTACAACTGTTATTGGTGAGCATAATATCTAAATTTCAACCAATAACAGGCCATTAGTGAGCACTTGGTTACATGGCAACCAGCACCTTTAAAACAACTGCATATATATCCCTACTGACCAAATTTTCCGAAAAATCTAATATGTAAATTGTGACCCATTCAGAGGACACTACTCCATTACCATGGCAACCAAGTATTTCAAAACAACTTGACTGATTTTGGGATACCCAAATACCCCTAAATGCCAATTTTCAGCAAATTTGAATATCTAAACTTTTGACCAATCAGATCTCACCATTCAGTTTCCATACCAACAAATCATTTCGAAAGACATACCAATCAATTCTGAGTGTCAAAATATCCCGACATACCAATTTTCGGCAAAATCGAACAATATCTGAATTTGCCGAAAAATATCTAAATTTTCGACCAATCAGAACCACCACTCAGTTACTACGGCAACCAATTCTTTAAAAAGACCTATAAATTAGTCCCGGCCCCCGTTTCACGAACATTCTTAAGTAATTGCTTAGCTAAGCCTGTTATTTAAAAAAATCACAAGAGCATAACTTTTCATAAATTAGTGTTTATTGTTCCACAAAGGGGTAAGAGGTTTGCTCCGTTATCATTTTAAGAACACCTATTGTACTTGATACTAACTAAAGGTGATCTAAAGCAAAAACAATATTTAAGAATTTGTAACAGACTTAAGAATTTTATCAAATCATTTTGGGTTTAACTAGCTGTTCCTTGCAAAAATCGGTATTTTCTATTAAAATATATAACAGAATATCTCTAAGGTTTCTGTTAAGATAAAATTATTTGACATATCTTCTCTAAATATAAATGTAATACCTCTAATAAGTTAAGCCTGATACTAAGTTATTACTTAAGAATGTTCGTGAAACGGGAGCCCGATTGCCAAAATATACCGTAATACGAATTTTTAGCAAAATCAACCAATATATGTACTTTCGAAACACAAACCAATTGATTTGGAGTACTCAAATATCCCATGATACCAATTTTCAGCAAAAAATCGAATGATATATAACTTCGCCAAACACTATCTAAATTTCGACCAATTATAGCCAACCATTTAGTTATGGTGATTTTCAAAAAATAAAAAGTGGGATGTACATCTGCATGTATCAAGCAATATTCATATAAAGTTTCATTAGGATCGGACAATTACTTAGTCTTACTGAGAAATGCTCTGGACAAGTTCACGACGGAAGAAGAAGAATTGGAAGAATCAGAATCGGAAGAAAGAATAATAAGAATAAGAAACGGAGCAAACACAATATGTCCCTCTACTTCATTTTGGGACATTATTATATACCAGGGGTGAAAATAACAGCATGCTTGTATGTTAACACAGATTAATGCTGGGGAAAAAGCTTAAACACACACTACAAACAAAAAATTGTCAAGAATTATATACGTTCAGCTTATGTTATAATTAACAATATTTACATTCGCCCTGCAACGTCCTTATATAACCTTATTCTAAAAAGAAAGTTGCATTTTCCCATGAACGTTCATTTCAATACCGGTTTGAGCCGGTTCTCCTTTTCCAAGAATTCCGCTGTGTAAGCGCGGAGTAATACTGTACTGACCCAGTTATGACCTATTTTAAGATTTATCAATGGGGAATCGATACGTGACAATGTAAACATAAACACTCCACTTACTGAAACGTCAGCGATTAACGACGCCTTATTTCAGTACTTATGTGGTGAAGACCTCCAAATGTTTATTTTGCAATGTACGAATAAAAATGAAATAAATAAATCTAAATCAACGCTCTAGTAAAGTACAGCTTCGTCTTGTATGTCTGAGAACTAAGAAGTATCTATTACCAGCAGCAAACAGGACAGACCCTGATCAGTCAGTTCCTACATGGGCGGTCTCATCTGGGTCTACTATATTAGTACAACAAATGGCGACGTCAACATTAATTAGATCATCACGTTATTTGGGTCTACTATATTAGTGTAACATGAGGCGTCCGATCTGGGTCTACTATATTAGTGCGATAAATGACGACTCGATCACAATTAATTAGATTCATATTCATTAATCACGTATTTAGTGGTGGTCATTGCAGAAAATGTCATGTCTAATTTACAAGATCTGAAGCAAACAGAGAAGACCCCGATCAGACCCTGACCAGTCGGCTCCTACAGGAACCGTATGATCTGGATAAAATCCTGTAGTTGAACTTGTACATGATGATACGACACAGCATGTTGTCAATGGGTGTGAAGCAAGTGTAGCAGACATTAACTGGAGCCCCCATGAGTTTTAAGCGTAAAACAGAAAATGGATTGCCATTCAAGCGGCCCTGAAAATTTGAATGTGGCATCTTCTTACAGAGAATTATCGCTTGAATACATAATATTGCCAACTTTAACAGCCGTGGCGTATCAAAATATATTATCAAGTAATGAGTGAAGCATAAATAAGTCAATGTCCTTACCGTTAACAAAGAAAAATCCGAGAATAAAATCCAACTTTGTGACCCGCTTCGATCAAGCATGGCGGGTGAGTAAATTGGCTTCGACACCGCGACCTACATTTAAGGAGATGCTTTAATACCAACATTTCGTAAATATATATGATTTGAAATATCTCGATAATATTTTCTTTAAACATAGCTGGACAATTTACTGATTAAAATCTTGTATTCATTCTATATTTATAATATGTGTTTGGGACTATTTTTCATACCATATATAGAGATCCTACTACGTTAGAAACGAACCTGGCAACGACCTAGATAGCGGCTATTACGTGACCGGTATATAATATTTAAAAAAAAATCCGTTGAAATATAAGAAATACAATGGAATATAAATATAAGAAATAAATGACGTGCTCCCGGTGTTCATGAGGTTATGCAACGCATAGCTTTACGAGCAAAGATTCACGTGAAGCCCTTCGGGCTTCACTAACTTTGCTCGTAAAGCTATGCGTTGCATGACCTCATGAACACCGGAAGCACGTCATTCATTTCTTAATTATGTAACACATACAATAAAATAAGTCCACTTTATCTTTTTTTATAACTACTAACTCTCTATAATTGGAGTAATTATCCTTAAATGCTTACAACCTGGTACCAAGTCTCCTAACACATTACACACATTATAAAACTGGGTCTTATAGAACAGAAAAGTCTATGATCAATGTTTACGATGCTTGTCACACATTATATAAAAATATAATTATGATCTTCTAAACTCAATATAAATACTTCTGATGCATTCAGAATACAGATTGCTTTTGAGGCTCAAGGTTATCCATATATCTCCGGAACGTTTCACTACGGTCCGTGCTCCTTCGTGCAGAAGGGTCGGTGCCGAATATTATGATTTTTTTAGCTTCTTCAACTTCAACTATAACTACAGTAAATTAAATTAAATAAATTAAATTATATTAAATTTATCTATTATTTTATTTTATTTATTTTTTAATTTATTTTTTATTATTATTAATAATTTATTTATTATTATTTTTTATTATTATTAATAATTTATTATTATAATAAAAATAAATTTAAAAAAAATTAATTAAATTATTAAATTTTATTTATTTATAAACTAAATTACAGTAAATTAAATAATAATTTATTTATTTTATATATATTTTTTTTTATTCTACTCGTCATAGCGAGCGGACGAGTAGAATTTTCCAGGCTGTTACTACTTATTATGCAATGAATATTAAATTTACGTATTTCAAATAATAAATATGGACGATATTAGCCAATAAGCTCGATGAAAGGCTTTTCTAATAAGAAAAATAATACTTTAATTGTGGCCGATTTTAGGCTACGAAATTCATATCCGCGGATATGAGTCATACCCGTCATATCGGGTGTTTATACTGTATCCTGCAATTTCCAGTCGTTATCTTCATTCCCATAGTTCGTGTGTAATATGTAGAGATTGACGACGTTCCGACCATTATTCATTACTGTTTTCTCCGTAACGTTGTCTGTACCAATCCGACAAATTCAAGAAATGCTTGTAGATTTCAAATAAACGCCCGACTTTTAGATGTCGATTACTTTCTGGTTCATTTTTACCGGCGCTCTGTGGTATATATTCGTACGCGACCAAATTTATCATATAACGTAGCATTTTACACGGCAAAATTATTGGTAATTGCAACAGTTGCATCCGCATTTTAATAATTGACACAAATACCAAATGAAGAATTATCGATATCGTTTATCAAATGCATTGCACTTGGAACTATATTTTTGTCAAGGGGTGTTATCAAAATCACATTTTTGGCAAAATGAAAGTAGAAATACGGGTGAAATACACCCGTAGATAACTAAATCGCTTAATCGGCGCTACGTGATAAACATTCTGTCAACGTTAAACCATTCAAAATGTCTGCATTTGGGTTAATGAACGTATGCATTCTAAGCATAAATTGATATTTCGTAGTATAACAGTGGTCTGATTGCGCATTATGGGATATGAATTTCTTTATAAATTTGCTTGAGGCATGCCCTGGGGATGCATTACTATTAGGTTTCGGAAAGTAGTCCGAAACCTAAAAATGACGGTCAATGGTAGGCAACTCATGCAGAAAAACCAATGCAGAAAGAGGGCATGAATTACTTCCCTTGACTAAACTATAATACACAAAACGATAAACGATTTTAAGAATTACTAAATTGTAAGAGCTACAGAGATGATTTATACTAGACTAAGAATGCATTAAAAGCATAAAGAATTCAAATAGGTGGGTAATAGATTGTAATTTTACAACGGGTCCAGCTAGTAACCCAATGCATCAAAATGACCACCTCAAATAGTGCCTAACTGGATGCCGTAAGTGATCTGGAGCCAAACGGTTTGCTTATACTTACTAAAATAATACATTTCCTACTAGCTTGCACCCTCTCCTATACTGTATGCTCATATAAGTACAACAGATCTCCAATTAACTGAGTTACAACGGGTCCAGACTCTCATAACTCACTCAAATCTGCTCCGATTTTCAAAATGTCAACGGTTCTGGGTTTGCCTTACTCAGCTCTTTCTATACATACCAATTCTGTTCAATTTACCCAAACTAGCTATATCGTCCATTTTGGGGCTCGGACAGACGCACAGACGGTTAGTCAGACTTCAAAGTGCCTTGGTTTTGTAGGCAAATGTTTTAGTCTACATATATATACTCATAGGTATATTTAACCCTCTTATTCAGTCAATAATTAAGTTACATGTACTAAAATAACCCAAAATATATATATTTCAAGGAAATGTGTTGCTGATACGGACGGATAGACGGACATATGAACGCCATATTATACCTGAAGATATATCTGTACATATCCTACATTATGTGCCAAATTCAGCGTCCTAAGTTTTATAATATAGGCTTTGGTCACGTTTATTCTATGTTCTACTCAGCTCGTTTTACGCAAAACTAGTATTATCGTCCATTTTACAGCTCAGACAGACGCACGGGCGACCATAGAAATGTAAAAGTATGTCTGCCGTGTAGCCTTATGTTTCTAATCTACATATATGTGCCAATATGTATCCTTAACCCTCTTACAGGCCCAATCAATGAGATACATATATTAATATATATATATGTAAGACTCAAATCGAGGGCCGGTCCCAGATCGAGGGCCGATTCCAAAATCGTGGGCCGATCCAAAATCGTGGGCCGTGTTCTCCCAAATCGTGGGCCGATTTATAATCCACAAAAAACATTCATCCTAACTAACAAAAATACACATGCCACAAATTTGATATAAGCGCTATTGTAAAAACTGCAAATAGATCTAGCATTTATAAATATACATACTGACTGACGGAGTTAAAGAAAATAAATATAAAAAAATGGTGGCGCGAAATGACACAACGTCAAAACAGATGACGCTAGGCGTAAATGACGTCATGTTTCTAACCGTTGAATAGAATAGAATACGTCGACACAATGGACTCTCTCTCAGACGTCGGTGTAAGACTTGTTAAGAAACGAAGAAAGCCATTATCAAAAGACCAAAACCCCAAATGGTTCTGGGCAGAGATGGAGCTGATCACAGAAGTGGCAAGATTAAAAGCTCAGAATCCAAAGTGGGGACCAAAGCGCCTTTCTGTTGAGTGCCGGGTGAATGAGAAAAAATGCAAAAACGTTCTGGAAAATTACTTATATGAAGAGGAAACATGTTCTTATTCAGAAGAAGTTGAGAAGTTGGAGAAGGCCACAGAAGGTGTCTCGGCCAAGACGATATAATCTCCAAGTTGCGTGAAAATCACGGACTGGACCATAGGAAAGTGGACTCATTGTGGAAGTCGTACTTTCCTATAGTTCGTGACACTTTGGTCACGTTATTCAAGACTGAGGTAAGAACTACTTAACATGCATTTTTTCATAAATGTTCATTTGTGATTACAGATATAAATGAATCTACATGCATTCGTACTCAGCACTTCCGAGGCAGTTATTACATTTTCGACGGTTCCATTTGTTGCCTACAAATTCGGAATCCCGTACCGGCAAAGGGCATTCTGTAATCCGTACCTATACAGTCATTTAGCCTAAGATATTTCTTAAATAAAAAATGTATTTGAAACCGGAAGAAACGTTCATAGCCTAACTCGTCAAGACTATAGTTGCCGATCAGGCGAATTCAAATAACCGAGCACACATAAGTCAAACAGTGAAACAGACTATAGGCCGACGTTGAGTTATTTAACTATTTATGACGTATTTTGACGTTCCGGTTTACATATGTAATTTACAGTTAAACCTGTGTCAAGCGACATCAACTCTTTAATAGAGTCGCCTACGTGAGCCGTTTGTCACAGTTTTTCTATAGAAAAACAAAAACAACGAAAATATTAAACATGCAATGTCTCTGTGGTCCATATGCAACACAAAATCATAATGTTGCCACATTGTTCAAATACTGTAATTAATTTGTAAATCTAATTATTGACAAAATATTTTATTATCAATTAGATAGATCGATCTATATCTAGCTGGGTAAATTTTGTTTTCAGAGCGAATATTTTGAAGTTTTATTTTTGGCATTAGATCTACATCTAGACCTCCAATGTGAACGGGACAATTGATCTACAGTCGTGGAAAGAATGGCAGCCGATAAGATTCAGTTACCGTAGAATGGTCGTTTTCAAGACAGACAATGTTTTGGGTTCTAAATGACATATACAGTTTCATTTGACAAGGCTTTTTTGAGCTTGTCACCACTATTGTCATCGTTAAATGGACAGACGGATGGATGCCCGTGGCTGAGTATTTAGAGCCACCGACCTACAACTCATCAGTTACTTGCCGAAAGGGTTCAAATCTGAGTCAGGACGAAAACTTCAATTAAGTTACCGTTAGTCTGTTTTAGGAGGTCTTCCGGCTGACCTACATCGCAGTCGCAGTTGTTCTTACGCAAATATAAAGTTGTATGTCACCTACAGTATGTGTCGGTGCGATATATTTTAATACTAAATAAAAACCAAAACCTATAGAAATGATTTATTTTCAGATGCCTATCCACTGAACAATGAGCAGATGCGGTCACCTATGTCAATGCCGACCCTGTCGCCAGCTGTTTTTCAGTGCTCTCTGTCGGAACAGAATGACCCATCAAGTAACCCGGTGAGTTTTGTTATATCTTAATAAAACCGAGTCTGCAATTTTCTCTTTTCGCATTGCTACTCGCATTGTTACTTTTGCTTTCGAATGATCTCCCACTTTCAAAACATATGCCCCTTAATGATTAGCCTATATACGCTCTAAGATTCATTGAATATTATTGGGGATTTTTATAACGACCACAATGCCACAAATTTGCCTTTATTTGAGATTTTTTTTCTTTTTGGTCTGCAAATATTCCATTTGCTTTTCGGTCTCATTAAAGCGGACGACATAATCTCGTATATATCTCGATATTATTACAAAATGATGAATATGTGTTGTTTTACAGATTTGTCATGATAACGAAGGAGAATCCCCGATGCCAAGTGGACCGGGGTTTGACCCTGAAGCCGAGCCTGAAGAGCATGAGTTTTCGGTATGGCATTAAGTAAAAAGTAAAGTAACTATTTATAGTCTACTTTCAGTCCGAATGACCGCTCAGCCGACTGTACATTTACTCCCCTGGTCATTGAGTCATTGTCCTACAATATTGAGCACTGCTAACATATGACGCAATCATGCAGCCGCAGTACCGGCGAGTGACCCTCACAGGTACCCATTTTAACCCTTGGGTGGAGAGGATGTGCGGGTGGGAGACACGGAAAAGCGTCTCTGAAATTTCCGGAGGGACCGGGATTTGAACTCCGGACTGATAGTCAAGCGCGTTACCACTAGACCACCGCACACCACATGTTTCAACTCAACTTTTTTATTACAGTTCTTATTTGTGAATAAAATGGTAAATCTTTTAAAAAGTTTAAGAATCTTCTTTGACAGTAACGCTGATTATGTGATTTTTCACTACATTGCAGCAATCAGTGAGTGAGTACTATCGCGGGATGTACAAGCGTCGGTTTAGTGACCCGGTGACAAAAACTACAGACAAGGAAAACCAGGAGCCGGTATGTTGAAATACCTAGCTTTGCCTAAAACAACATATTTTTCGTTATCTTTCTAAACATGATTGCACACATTTAACGGGCGAGTGACACGTTTTTAATCCATCCCATACATTTCGAGTTCGGGATATTAAGAGTGCGTGTATTAAGAATTGTGTGTGAGTGTGTGTGTGCGTGCGTGTGTGCGTACGTGCGTGCGTGCTTGTGTATACCAGTTCCATCGTACAACTCAACTTGAATGTCCATTTTTTCATTATAAAATATAAATATAAGTCCTATATTAATTTCAGCCTCGCAAGAAAGCAGCCTGTCAGTTAATTCAGCGTCAAAACCTCCACAGGCAAATGTATCCATTGGAACAGTTTGCTACAAACTTGCAGGACGAGGTTATCTTCTACCCAAATGTTGGAGAGGCCGTCTACTACAGACTGAATCCGGCGCTGTCTGCAGGAACGGCATTCTTGCAAACTGGTTTTTATAGACCAGACGTTTGCATGGAAATAATTAAAAAACAGTCTGGTACCACATACAAAATCAGAGACAGTCGCACACACGTGTGCCACGCGGTAAATAGGTACCAGCTGAAACAGTCATTTTAATTAAAGCATGTTAGCATAAAATCGTTACAAACTCAAGCATATCTTGCAATCTTATTGGCTCATGTGACCGATTTTGCGGCATATAACAAATCAGGGTTATATATGTCGCTAATCCAACCAATCGAAAACGACCGAATAGCACTTAGTGTGTGTAAAATACATCAATGCGCGTTGTTTATCTAACACTTAGATCTACTGTGATATTCCTTGTAAGCAATGATAAATCCGTATGTGTACATTGACACATATTCTGGTATTTCATGTTATTTCAATTGTTTACTTTGTCACCACTTGACCGGCTCTTATATGCACATGTGTCAATTGGAGAATTATTGAGATGTTCTTAGCGCTGTGATCCAGATTCTTCCTTATTTATTTTTTAATTCAAACATAACGTTATAACGTAACGACATGTTTGCGTATGGCGCCAATGACTAAGGTAACGTTACTTTTCTCAACATATGTATTAATTAATTGAAAATATGTAATAGCTACTGCACAATTATTCACGACTAATGATATATTAAACTTATAACTGGTCCGGTGTTTTGACTTTGTATGAACCAGGGTTAAAAGTTCAAGGTATTGTAAGAAATCTGAGAGAAATTGGTGCACTATTTCTCGTCTCATCACTCATTTAAGCACCCGCCCGCATGGGATAGAGAAAACCCGGGCACAAAGGACATTTAGATCGGATTCAGCGAATTGGCATTTTTCGTGTTAAGATTGCGCTAGAATAGGTTTAATCCTACTGTAAATATGAGGTTTTTAACGGTCTTAAATTATTTAACGACACCGCCTTCGGCGTCGCCATTAAAATAATTTGCGACCGTTATAAACCTCATATACCGTCGCAAATCTCAAATTGCCGTAGGATTAATCCTGTATTTAACCCTATCCCTCATGTAAGCGTTTATTTGAAAAAGTATACATTAATCACGCCGTATTAAAGTGTGTTTCTTGTGTATATTGTCGTCATCCTTTTTTAACATTGAATTATTTAAGATGTGCACCCTCCGACATCGATTTCAGACAGGCCCACGATTATCGAATTGGCATACTTATTTGTTATGACTGCAGGTTCGGAAATCAGGGCCCACGATTACAGATCGGAAATAACGCCTCAATTCCTGCTCATCATTATTTGTATTGACGCTCAAAACTTCAAACCGGTCCTAGATTTTGGAATGGCCCTCGATCAGCCCACGATTCTGGAATCGGCCCTAGATATGTGTTTTGTTTGCAAGGTCGGATATTAAATCTCAAAAGTTTCGGATCTCGATATTTTAGAACGGCCCAAGAATGTGTATGGACGCTCAAAATTTTTCAGACTGGCCCACGATTTTGGATTGGCCCACGATCGGCCCATGGTTATGAATCGGCCCTCGATTTGAGTCTTATATATATATATATATATATATATTTAAGAAATGAATGACGTGCTTCCGGTGTTCATGAGGTTATGCAACGCATAGCTTTACGGGCAAAGTTAGTGAAGCCCGAAGGGCTTCACGTGAATCTTTGCTCGTAAAGCTATGCGTTGCATAACCCATGAACACCGGGAGCACGTCATTTATTTCTTATATTTATATTCCATTGTATTTCTTATATTTAAGAAATGAATGATGTGCTTCCGGTGTTCATGAGGTTATGCAACTTTCTTTTTAGAATAAGGTTATATAAGGACGTTGCAGGGCGAATGTAAATATATAGTGTTGAGATATATATACATTCACAGATGACCACGTAATACTCTAACAATTCAACCAGTAGAATACGGCAACTCCGCCTAGCAAACTTGCAGACTGTAAATATAGAACAAGGAAATCCAGATCCCCAATAGGAAAGCTTTCAATCCTTGCTTATATAGACAGTCTATCAGAGCTTACACTTCTACCGGTTGAATTAATTTGCATCTTTCTGTATGTTCTCTTGACAAGGCCTTATTTAAGGTTTCCTTTTAATATCAATGACATACCATCACTTAGATCGATCAGAAAGTCGCTGGATCACGAATGATACACGAATTGTAGAAGGTATAGTTAAAGGGAGATAATTAGATACAATTCTACAGCGCACTTTCAACGTGGGATCTCCGAGGAGATGCTACTGTGATAAGATTAGATTGATAGTGTTGAGATATATATACATTCACAGATGACCACGTAATACTCTACTCTATATTATATAAAAACACATACAACATAAACTATACATCTCATACAATACATGCAATATTCAGCTTTCTAAGTTTAATAATAAAGACTTAGGTCACGTTTATTCTATGTTCTACTCTGTTCATTTTACCCAAAACTAGTAATAAAGTCCAATTTTGAGGCGCAGACAGACGCACAGACGATGAGAGAGACGTCAAACCGTTTGGATCTTGTACTGCAGGGTCTAAAGTATACATACAAGTAAGAATATGTATCCTAAGATCCTCAAAAACATGACACATGTATGTCAACGGGTTTCAAAAACACGAAAATATAGGCTCTTTAATGCAGCAAACAGTGAAGACCCTGATCAGAGCAGCCTCGGAGAGGCGGATGCATATAGATCAATGCAGCAAGCAGTGAAGATTCTTATCGGAGCCGCCTCTAAGAGGCACCAGGCATGTAAATCAATGCAGCAAACAGTGTAGACCCTGATCAGCGGCACCGACCTGTATATCAATGCAGCAAACAGTGCAGACCCTGATCATAGCCACCGGCCTGTAAATCAATACAGCAAACAGGGTAGACCCTGATCAGAGCCTCGGCGATCTGGATTGTATAATGCAAAAAAGAAATTTCCGAGTACTAGGATAAGGTACTTTGTGTATGATCTGGACCCAAACAAATGGCAGTAAGGTATAAAAACTTATATAATCTTCTATAATGATGTCTCATAAATACAATAAAAAAGAAATGACGTCGGTCCTTTGAAATTTAAGCGAGATATAGCGTTTTGCAATTTAACTTTTTTCGGACTTTCACTGCAAATTGTCTTAGCCTATTCTCATTAAAGAAACGACCGGCGGAGTAGTTTACGGCCCGCACAGACAGACAGACAGATGAACGGACGGACATTCAAACCTACGCGGACGGTTAGCAAATGTTCTGTACTATATACCCATGTATATTTTATAATTCTATACCACCCTGTTATTGATACAGTCTTAGTCAAAATTCATGAAAAATGGCCCGTTTTTAAAGCACAATATAGACTCAGAGGATCTAATGGTGGGTCTACAAGTGGGTTTACTGGTGGGTCTACCAGTGGGTCGGACCCGTTGTAACGCATTTAATTGGAGATCTTTAAATTTGTACTTATATTAATATATTCTATAGAGGAGGGTCTAAGCTACCCGAAAATGTATAGTTTTAGTAGGTATAAGCAAACAGGGAAGCTCCAGATCAAGCACTGCATCTAGTTAGGCATTATTTTTTATGCATTGTGTTACGTTGTCGACGTGTAGGCCAGTTATTTGAAGCTCTGTTGTACCAATATGAACGTTTGGTATATAGAAGGGTGCAGGCTACAAGAAAATGTATAGTTTGAGTAGGTAGCAAACAGTGTGGCTCCAGATCAATTACATAAACCAGTTAGTCAATATTTGAGTGAATTATGATGCACTGTGTTACCTGGACCCTTTTGTAACTGAATTAATTGCAGATGTGTCGTACTTATATTTACATATATTATAGGGGAGGGTCCAAGCTAGAAGGAAATGTATTATTTTAGTAAGTATAAGCAAACCGTTTGGCTCCACATCACTTACGGCATCCAGTTAGGCAACAGTTGAGTGTATTTTGATGCACTGGGTTACCTGTTGTACTTATAGGCTAAGCCTAAACATTACAATCTATTACCCACCTATTTGAATAATTTATTCCTTTGAAAAAAATTCCTTTGAATAAAATCATGTCTGTAGCTCTTACAATTGAGTAATTCTTAACATTTTATCTTTTGTTGATTATAGTTTTGTCAAGGGAAGTAATTCATGTCATTTTTTCTGCATTGGTTTCTACATGAGTTGCCTCCCATTGACCGTCATTTGTTTTAATTACAGCCTATTACCCGCCTGTTACCCAAAGGGAGCTCTATTGTGAGAGCTGCAGCTCCCAAACTATACGTATTTGAGGACGTTACCAGCCGTTGAAATTGTAAGTAAAGCTCCCTTTAGAGAGCTCCAGCTTTCTAACTATAGGTGTAATTGTTCATAAATGTAAGAATAAATATTACCCTGTAAAGGTACCCTTGAAGTCCTTTTTGAAATCGCACCATTTTGGCATAGTTACCGCCAGTTGGATTTTTGAATAAAGCTCTCTTTGGAGAGCTCTGGACAGCTCCAGAACTACAAGTAATTGTTAGGGTTCAACACCACACAGAAAGAAATGGCAAAGTCATCGACTTTGTGGGTTCGATTCCCACATCTTTCAGTTGTTGTACTTTTTTGTGCATACTTTAGGGTAGGGGATAAATGACGAAGACCATCATCAAACTTTGTTCAAGTTTCTAAATATAGATACCAGGTGACCATATCACTTGACGATGATTGTTCTGTTTATATCAATATACCACGTGAAATAAGAAATAAGTAGCCCCGATCCCTCTGTTTCGAGCATAAGGAGAAGGATTCCAACATAAATATATGAAGCCGAAATGCTTAGAATAATGATCTGAACATATGTGTGAAGTTTCATTAAAATCGAAGCAGCCAAAAAAAACTTTGACATTTTTGGTACATGTGAGAGGTGCCAAAAATCGAGATTTTTTTCTACTGAAAGGTAGGATAACAATATACGTTTGGAAAGGTCTTGACGAGAGGAGCTCAGAACCGAAGTCAGAATTGAAATCGGAGCATTTTTCCCGGAGTTACGTGCCCTTGAATGTCTAAATTCAAGGGGGGGGTAGCTCTATTGGGAGAGCTCCAGCTCCCTAAATAGAAGTAATTAAACAGGAAGATAAGAATGAAAGTTACTCAGGAAAGGTAGCTCTACAATCCTGCCAATTTTCAGCGAGATCGGGGGTGGAAAAATTATTTTCGAATTTGTAGCTCAGCTAATTCAACATCTGCTTATATTCACATATCGTGTAGAGGAGGGTCCCAGCTAACAGAAAATGTATAGTTTTAGTAGTTAAAAGCAAACAGTGAGCTCCAGAGCAAGTATCGCATCTATTTAGGCACTATTTGAGTGACTTTTGATGCATTGTGTTACATGGGCGACTTGTAGGTCAGGTAATTGAAGATCTGGTTGTACTTACATTAACGTATCGTATATGGAAGGGTGCAGGCTACAAGAAACTGTTTAGTTTTAATAGGTATAAGCAAACAGTGAAGCTCCAGATCAAGCACGGCATCTACATGTAGTTAGGTAGTATTTTTTAAGTATTGTGTTACGTGGGCGAGGTGTAGGTCAGTTATTTGAAGCTGTGTTGTAGCAATATTAACGTTTGGTATATAGAAGGGTGCATGCTACAAAAAATGTATAGTTTGAGTAATTATAAGCAAACAGTGTGGCTCCAGATGAATTACATAATCCAATTAGGCAATATTTGAGTGAATTTTGATGCATTGTGTTACATGGGCAACTTGTAGGTCAGCTAATTTAAGATCTGTTGTGCTGATATTAACATACCCTATAGAGGAGGGTCCAAGCTACACGAAAATGCCTAGTTTTAGTAGGTATAAGCAAACAATGAAGCTCCAGATCAAGTACCGCATATATTTAGGCAATATTTGAGTGACTTTTGATGCACTGTGTTACATGGCCACTTGTAGGTCAGCTAATTGAACATGTGTTGTTCTTATATGAACGTGTCTTATATGGAAGGGTTCAGGCTACAAGAAAATGTATATTTGTAGTAGGTATAAGCAACCAGTGTGGCTCCAGATCAATTACACATTCCAGTTATGCAATATTTTTGCATATAATCTAAGAATGGGTGATCCTTCGAAAGCAAAAGTAGAAATGCAAAAGGAGAAAATTGCAGACTCGATTTTATTGAGTCTGTTCATGAGTAGTAATTAAAAGTGCAACACTACTCACGCCCCTTAGCACCGGCTTAAGCAGTATTCAATTTTCAAAACTAATAACATGAAAACTAATTATCCCGAAGGACCAGAAAATATAACAACTTTGAGAATGAAGTACGGGGCGACCTTTTACGGCCGCCACACAAGCACTTAACACCTGCTGTTGTGAAGTACATATATTCTGAAAATTGGTGATCCTTCGAAAGCAAAAGTAGAAATGCAAAAAGAGAAAATTGCAGACTCGGTTTTATTGAGTTTGTTCGTGAGTAGTAATTAAAAGTGCAACACTACTCACGCCCCCTAGCACCGGCTTAAGCAGTATTCAATTTTCAAAACTAATAACATGAACACTAATTATCCCGAAGGACCAGAAAATATAACAACACTGAGAATGAAGTACGGGGCATAATTCAGACCAGCTGTTTATATGTAACCGGGTGTTCTTATAAAGAAACATACCCGCTCAGACCGGGGATCGAACCCGGGTCGCCAGGTTCGCAGTCATGCACTCTACCACGTCGTCATAAAAGCGCGCTTGTACAGCAAGGCCGTACAAGTGATGATAAACCTACACTCTGTGACATACTCCCCCAACAAGTTGAAATTCGTCCCGAATTTCTATGGGTATGAGAACGACTTGGAATCGAACTTGGAGCTCATACAGTCACGGTTCCCCGTTGGGCGCCAAATGTAACATGGTGAAAAAATGTGACTCGACTGGAACTCGAACCCAGGGCCTCAGGCTTACCATGCCAACACTCTACCGACTGAGCTACCAAGCCACACAGTAAAGCCTATCAACTTATTTCACCACAATCTCTACCCGGCTACATATACATTACCTTCTATGATTTAAGACTGGTTTGGCGCACCATGCAGTGACTCACTATTAACCATATTCAAGATATTTTTAGGTCCAGTTACTGTATGGTGTGTCGGATCCAGTCTCATTAAACAGACCTTTTTAACAGCACGATCTCGTCCAAACGGTGTTAACTTGGGCTTAGCCTCTGCCAATATTAGCATTTGGTGGCAGGGATACAGTGGCTTGGGTCCGGCTGCTCTTCAAAGAAGGCTGAGTTTACTGTTAGAAATGGAGACTGCTCCGGCTATCTTGCATGGTGCATTGCGGAGGAAACGATTTGGGTCGTTATCCTGTATGGAGGATCAGGCAAATACTAACAGAACTTGTCACATTTTTGAATATTCATTTTCATAATACAAAGCTAGAGTGGTCACAAATACTGCCTCGAATGTCATGGAGATATTCAGTTAACAATTCTGCAATGCATAAAGTTAGACAACGTGTCAACAACCATGCAGCTAATATTTTTTATTAATAGCAATGGTTGTTATTTAAAACACCCCAATCTTCAGGTAGTTAACCAAACACTTTTCCAGCCAGATGGTGTGCATTTGACTGAAATAGGCAACAATGTTTTTCTGTGTCAGATATCGGCTGCGTTATCCAGTTTAAGAAATTCGCATATTCGCGTATTCATGTAGGAGGCGAATTTGTGCTGTGGCTTTCACGTTTTTCGCAGTGGCCAATGGGTTGGCGGTGTCTTGGTTGGCTGTTTGTCTGTGGGAGACAGCCCCCACAGTCCATGTGGCGGTTGCGAAAAACATTATAGTCTGTTTGAAGGACAGTTTAAACCTGACTTCTGTATCCCAGGGTCATGTCAATTTACAAATTGTGTGCAGTGAGCAGTGTAAAATTGTGATTGTTTAATACAAACCATGTTACTAGTTGAAATTAAACTTTAAATTTAACTGTGAATGTACCTCAATTGGATGTTGATTGAATTGTGAAATGATTGTGTGACTTGATTGTGCCTCAGTTGGGGGTTAATTGAATTGTGAATTGATTGTATGATTTGACTGTACCTCAGTTGGAGGTTGGTTGAATTGATAATTGATTATGTGACTTGATTGTACATCAGTTGGAGGTTTATGGAATTGATAATTGATTGTGTGACTTGATTGTACATCAGTTGGAGGTTTTGGGGCCTGCCATTACCGTGTCTGTCGGCGGCCCCTAATATTATAATATTCAATAAGTGAAAGCCGCAGCCATATATTCGCCACAAATATAAATAAATATAAATTACACTTGGTATTTTTGTTTGTGTATTGCATCCGTAGTAAATGTGATTCTACAGTTTCTGTCATGGCCAACATTTCATGTGTCCATGTGCTGTCATAACAAAATATTGTAATTAATATTCATGACGTCATTATTTCTTACATAAATATTTATAGTGGAAAGAGTTAAATGCTGGTAAGGTCATGTCTAGATGGATAAGAGTTAAATGAATGGAATATTTCTAAAGCCCGGAAAAGAGCTTTGTTGATTATACTACAGTTTTACAGTATTATTCGGCAACTCGGCAATACAATTGCCTTCGGCCAATTACAAGTCACCACAACAGGTCAAAATATGACACAGGCGTACAGTTTATACAAGTATAATATGCATGTATAACACATCAAGATCCATGCTTAAGTCCACACTCAGGCAAGCGCACATGATCATCATATGCATTTGCATTATCATTTAATTTGCGTGCATTTGCCGACTGTGTAGATTCAATCGTTGAAACACGTGTATCCATACTGGAGAGTTTGGTGGAGATAGCATTTGCCTGCTGCTCAATACTGTCCAATTTTGACAGACGCCTTTAAATGGATTCGAGAATACATTTTGATTGAAATTTTTATCACCATTGCCTATTTGACCCGGTAACGGTATATTGGGTAAAACTGGTGTAACTGGCGTTCCAGGCATATTTTGGCCATTGGGTAATATGGGTGAACCTTGACTAATACATATAACCATCATGTTTTGAGTTTGTCTCATTTGAATCTGGTTCATAGGGTTTGCTTGAAATGCCCTGTTCATAAGAGTTTGATATTGTACCTGCCAATTTGGCCCATAGTTGGTCATTAATGATTGGTAAGCGTTCTGAGATATGTCTTTGGTTTCTTTAGTTTCCTTTCTTTCTTTCTTTTATCTGTTTCTTTGTTTCGTCGCTGTTGGCGGGAGATCTGTTTTCGTTTATTGCCGATTTATTCACATTTTACACGTTTGTAATTCATAAAAACTCATAGTTCTCATCCAGTTACACTTATAACCAAAAGTCCGCAAAACGAAACGAAGTTTAGATCCCACTTATTTGTAGAAAAATGTTGAATGTCTTCACGCAAAATAAAAACACGTCCGCCATATTTGATGCATGCGCAAACATACTAATCATATAGAGAATGGAAGCGGTCTGTAAACTGATTCTTTACAGGCAATTTGATTCAGGAACTTTGTTCAGGTTATGCATATAACCCTTACTCGGATGTATAATTAAAACTGGTTATCCCCTTTCTGAATACCAATTAAACTAAACGTTGTATCAAAAGTTAAGCTGATTCTCATGGCAGGCAATGCAGATCTTGGTCAAATGGCTCCCTTAGGAGCCTTTGATCTGGGTCTACACTGTTTGTAAAGTCGTACATACTAGATTTCCGCTTATAAAGGATTCAAAATTTATCTACAAGAGTGTGGATTGGAATATTAATGTCCAATTACAAACGCTTTAGAGTACGATATTGATGTGGGACGAGGACACTAATGAATATAATAATAAATGTGATCAACAAACAAACCAAAATTAAGAAAATACCATTTTTAGTATCTAACAAACAACAATAACAAACCATATAGACGAGGTAAATCGCGTACTCGGGGGAAAATCACCGGCTTAATAAAAATTAAACGCATGTAATACAACTTACATTTGTCTTCAGCAGCCATCCTCGTAAAGGAACTTTCAGCATTAGTCTTCAGCGCTCATCCTCGTATAGGAACTTTCAGCGTTAGTCTTCAGCGCTCATCCTCGTATAGGAACTTTCAGCATTAGTCTTCAGCGCTCATCCTCGTATAGGAACTTTCAGCGTTAGTCTTCAGCGCTCATCCTCGTATAGGAACTTTCAGCATTAGTCTTCAGCGCTCATCCTCGTATAGGAACTTTCAGCGACCATCCTCGCATGGGAACGTTCAGCGACCATCCTCGTATGGGAACTTTCAGCGGTCATCCTCGTATGGGAACTGTCAGCGGTCATCCTTGTATGGGAACTTTTAGCGGCCATCCTCGTGTGGGAACTGTCAGCGGCCATCCTCGTATGGGAATTTTCAGCATTATTCTTCAGCGGTCATCCTCGTAAAGGAACTTTCAGCGTTAGTCTTCAGCGCCCATCCCCGTATAGGAACTTTCAGCGACCATCCTCGTATAGGAACTTTCATCGTTAGTCTTCAGCGCCCATCCCCGTATAGGAACTTTCAGCGGCCATCCTCGTATGGGAACTTTCAGCGACCATCCTCGTATGGGAACTTTCAGCATTACTCTTTAGCGGTCATCCTCTTATAGGAACTTTCGGTGGCCATCCTCGTAAAGGAACTTTCAGCGGCCATCCTTGTATGGGAACTTTCAGCGGCCATCCTCGTATGGGAATTTTCAGCGGCCATCCTCGTATGGGAACTTTCAGCATCATTCTTCAGCGGTCATCCTCTTATAGGAACTTTCAGCGGTCATCCTCGTATGGGAACTTTCAGCATCATTCTTCAGCGGTCATCTTCTTATAGGAACTTTCAGCGGTCGTCCTCGTATGGGAAATTTCAGCATCGTTCTTCAGCGGTCATCCTCTTATAGGAACTTTCAGCGGTCATCCTCGTATGGGAACTTTCAGCATCATTCTTCAGCGGTCATCCTCTTATAGGAACTTTCAGCGGTCATCCTCGTATGGGAACTTTCAGCATCATTCTTCAGCGGTCATCCTCTTATAGGAACTTTCAGCGGTCATCCTCGTATGGGAACTTTCAGCATTATTCTTCAGCGGTATTCCTCTTATAGGAACTTTCAGCGGTCATCCTCGTATGGGAACTGTCAGCGACCATCCTCGCATGGGAACTTTCAGCGACCATCCTCGTATGGGAACTTTCAGCGGTCATCCTCGTATGGGAACTGTCAGCGGCCATCTATTGCAGGAGATAGAGGCACAAATACCAACCAATGACAGCAAGCTGGTGTCGTATCTTGCGGTTGATTCTGTTGTGGAGATTGAGGTAGAGGCTGTCTGTGGGTCGAAAGACCAAGACCATTTCAGTAACAGATCTGGCCATTGCTTAAGACATTAGAGAAGAAGACTTAGAAACAAAGTGTACAAACATGCTGCCAATTTCTGTATCTGCACAAGTGAAAGGAAAATAAATTATGCAGATTACTTGTAACTTAACAGGTGCCACTAATATGAAGACATTTATTTTTATTCAGTTATGAACTATTTCCCTCATTAATATTCATCATTATTATTTATCAGCTTAATTTTTTAATGGTTAAAGCATACAGATGATTTCAGCTTTGGAAAAAAATTGTAAAATTATATCTACATTATTCCATAAGTAAACAGAGCAGACTGATCAGACAGCTCCTACAGGAAAACTTTGATTTGTGTCTTTTCTTTTTGTAAAGGCATGAAAAGGTGTTTATATATGCGGGACAGAGGTAAATCTCTTTTGGATTTATAGTAAATGCTTTAAGCTGTTAACCAATTACCTCATAGGCTATATTTAGACCCTACCGCTTTGAACAGATCTATCGAAAAGGACCATTTACTACAGAATAGGGACATTTTAGAAATGTGTAGTTTAGAAACCATTGTGATAAATAGAGCATTTACTCCTCTATTTATCACAATGGTTTCAAAGAGTGACTTTTACAGAGGCGTCAATATGAGGGAATGGGTTTATACATTTTCTCTGAAAATGTATACATGTACCACTGTAAATTTGGTCAAAGTTATGCCACTGTTTGTAAACATTTAAAGGGGACAAAATGGAAATAAGCAAATTTCGAATCTTAAATCTCCCAAAGTTTTCATATATAAAATCCTTTAATAGTTATGTCAGAAATAATGACCTTATGATTATGAATTGGATTTTTTATAATGACATTTGAATGCATAAATGTTTGGCCATGGCATAAACTTTAAAATTGAATGTTGGCGTCTTGTTCTGGATGATCCATATCGTTGAAATTCCATTACTCAAACGGTCACACGACATTTGCAGACCATTTCTTAAAACAGCTGAAGAAGGTCGAGCAATTAGACTGAACTATCTGGTTAAGACAAAAAAAATTGTCTCAGTTATATAATTTCAACAATATTAAGTCCTTTTATAGCAAATTGCTATGCCCTATACACACACACACACACACACACACACACATGGTGGGATGCATATAGCCTTGCCCTTGTCCATCCATTTTTACATCCCACAAATCATGTGTGTCCAACTCCTCATACACCACACCAATGGGAAGATTTACTCCAAACTTTCACAGATGAACAACCTTGATGTGTATATGTACTTAACCCGTAACTCCATGAATATTCAGGTTCGGAAATAATTACACCATGAATATTAATTAGATCGATTTGATAAAAGCACATGGACACATGAATGTTTGGCCTTATTAATCATTATTAATTATAATATCATAAGCAAATATAACAGGCCCTAATGAGACGTCTCCTACAGGAGCCATCTGATCTGAGTCTTTTCTGTTTGTAAAGGCAGAGAAAGGCATATTTATGCTCAGACCATTTTTACCCGTTATGGAACCTTGAAATCGTCTTCACTATATAACATAAAGTGAAACAATATTATGTGTCCAACAACCCATATACCAATGGGAGGTTTTACTTCAAATTTTCACTCATGATAAGCTGTCAACCTTGATGTGAAGATTTTCTTAAAGAAGGTAATTATTGCTCTGACCATTTTTACCAGAGTTATGGGACTGAAATTTTCTTCACTGTATAACACATAGTCAAAAGTGCTTGATATAGAGACAATATTGTTATGGGGAGAGGTGCATCGGTGGCTTGGTAAAAGCATTCTAGTTAATTTTATTTTCTAACTCTTGTATCCGGCCATGCTAAGTTGAAATATATTTGTTACTTTACAATTTGTCATATTGTTAATTTTCCCCCACAGTATATAATTATTTGTAGGGTATTTAGAATCACAAGGAATATGTCCAAAATTGGTGGAAGTGTATATATGGATAAGTGAATGATGCATGCTAATTACTGTTATGATCCACCTGATAGTAACAGAAGTATGGTCCTCTGTTACTTTCAAATAATGGAGTGATGGCTCTTTACTACATTAAACTATCAATTTTGGCTCTATTGGCACAAAGTGGCAAGTTGATCTATTGGAATCGCCCTGTGTGTGACATGTGTAATAAAACAATTCTTTAATATCATCTAAACTACTGACATGATTTTCAGAAAAAAATGACAGCAAACAATCAATATAATATATATTTTGCCCGTCAGTACTTTGATTAAGTCATGTATTCGAAACATGAATGGCCGCTTCAAACAGGTTATAGTGTAATAAACCAATGACTCCAGTTTGCTGGGTCGTGAATTATTAAGAGGATTACCACAATACCAACACCATACTAGCGTGTAACCTGTAACACGCTAACCGACACTTAACTCGCATTTGCAAACAATTTGGATCTAGATGAGACACTGCGTCAGTCGGCGACTCATCTAGATCAACGTTGTTTGACAATAGGTCAATAAGTCCTCACAAACATGATCCAGTCGAAATTGTCCAAAGTAGATCTAAAAATTGAGTATATTATCATTTTCACAACGGGGTAAGAACTAACAATGTATGGAACATTTTCACACAGTTAAACACTTTAACCCTTTCCCCCATAAATACGTCTTTTGACGCCTCTATAAAAGTCACTTCTTGAAAGCATTGTGATAAATAGTGAACTTGCTCCTATGGAGCAAATGCTCTATTTATCACAATGTTTTCAAAACTAAACAATTCTAACATTTTTCTCTTCTTCTGTAAATGCTCCTTTCCGGTAGATTTATTCAGAGATTGGGTCTGAAAATAGTCTATGAGGTAATGAGTTATCTACATAATATCCGTGTAAAGATAATTACATCATGAATATTTTAATTAAAGTTTTAATTCAGAATTATTATTTTTTCATGTCATAAGCAAACCCCGACCGTCTGATCTGAGTCGTCTCTGTTTGCATAGACACACAAGACGTTCATATGAGGGAACTAGTTAAACGTGTAGGGGTTTCTTTCATATATACCTTTGTCTAATTTTGACAGATATATTATAAAGTCTTGATAAACATTTCGAAAAGGACAAATGAAATGTGCTCTGTAAACTGATTGGTCCTAAAATTAGCTTTTACCTCACAGAAACGCCTGTCTAAGTATTTGCAAACAAAGTAAACCTATACCAGACAGCTCCTGTAGAGACTCTTCTTGAATATTCTTGAATAATATAAAATATAAATCTGATTATACAGTTTCTAATATGGATAAAGTTTCGTGGTATGTATACCATTATAAAAATATACTCTAATACATATTCATTATGTTATTATTTTGTACATGGCTATTCATGAAATAAGGGTTTATATATTTACTGAAAAGATTTTGCCTCGCTTACAAAACATTTACACGTATCACAAATCGATTCAACATAAATAGAAGACAATCTGAGCTGTTAACGTATATAAGTGGTGTCCTTGACGTGAGCCAGATGCATATTAGTTCTGTCAGCCCCGGTTTTATTTGCACATGTCATGATAGTTTCATCTGTACATACCGGGATATTCCAGACACGAAACATGCAAAAACAATACTACACGCACATGAAAGTAAACAGAAGTGTGTATATATATATATATATATATATATATATATATATATATATATATATATATATATATATATATATATATATATATATATATATATATATATAAGAAAGTCCAGAACAAGAAAATTATATTGAAAAGATAAACTGACACCACTTGTGAAGATTTACATTTTTATTCCCTACCGGTTTCACTACTGCTCATCAGGGGAATAACAAATACATAGCAATGACGTTACTTGGTAACGCCGCAGTATATATATATATATATATATGTGTGACATTGACGAACAGAGAAATGGTTCTTTTCTTGTACTCACGGAAATTTAAAACAGTACATGTGTGACGTGGACGAGCAGAGGGGTGACCTTGTTGTAGTCTTGTTTTCGTGACCTTCTAAAGAAATTCCGATTCATGCAAATGTTCAGCTTTCATTAAAAACCGATTTATAGCCACTGCAACCCATACCCCCCCAAAAGAAGTTTAATTCTAGTTTTTAAATCAGGTCATGGATTAATGCAGGTCGAAAGTGATGCAGAAAGCTGGTCTAGTGTATTTTGTTTGTATAGGTGCCAACAAGCATGTTTATTGAATAAAGGACATTGTGAATAACACTTACAAACAATTGGAATCCACACGATCTTATACAAGCAAAGTAGTGGTACACTCGGAATCAGACATTCAAGAAGAGAATCTCATCACAAACATATTCCTGGAGAAATGAAGCACATGCTAAGTTTGCAGAGACTAATTACGTATTGCTGGATGATGTAAATAGCAAAACGGATGGTTTTAGTAAGTGATAATGTTCGTATATGTAATAAACACGGGTGTGGGGTAACACATATTCTGTCTGTGTAGTTCCATATCTTGTTTCACCATCAATGCAATGTATTTAACCATTTACCTCATGTAAGAACTAATGACTGTATCTAAAGTATAATTATTATAATGGCGTTTTTCCATGACAAAACTATAGAATCAGATCTTTATAGTTTCATAAGAAAACGGAGCAGACCCTGGTCAGACGGCCCATGCTCCTATATCAGTTTCATTCGACCCCCTCCTGGTTTCATCCTATTTTTTGACATTGCACTTGACCTAATGGTCATCCGCTTTCTCCAGCTGGTCATTTGGTCATCCAGTTCTCTGTCTTTAATCATCTGCTGCTTTACTATCTTCTTTGTATCTATTTGTGAATCAATTTTCCTTGGCACTGTAAACCCAAGCTTATTGCTTTTGGTCTCTGGTGATATTGTTTTCTTTAATTTATTTACAAATCCTGCAGCAGATGCCACGGAGGATATAGATTGTCTACGGCGGACAATGCTCTGATTGGAACTGAAACTTTCGTTTAATTCGTTCTGAAACCACCCATTGTTCTGTATACCATGTTTTCTTTCAGGAACTGCATTTGGAGTACTGCTTACTACTTGATTGAATATTCTCTGGACTGGACTTCGAGGATTTGATAACTGAGAATCGGATCTTGTCAACAGCATCTGGGACTGGCTAGTATCACGCTGAGAAAGAGTCCTAGAATTCGACATTTGTGAATCAGATCTTTTTAATAAAGATAGATGTTCACGATTTGATTGAAATACTGTGTTCGACAATTGTGATTCCGGTCTTACGAAAGCCAGTCTAGACTGGCTTTCTCGTTCACCAGGCTGACCAGAATTTGAATCTTCCCTCGCAAATGCTACCCTTGATGAAGATCTAAGTACTACACTACTTTCCGATTCAGTCCGTTTCCTGCTTGTTTCGCCATTGGCATTTTCTGAGGCCCTTGCGAAGCTTTGTAAGAAAAATGCTGATCTAATTTTTGTCTTTGCCACGGAGAGGCGAGCTTTGGGCTCATTTAGTTTCTGTTGTCTTGGAACTATTCGAATATGCCTCGTTCGCCTGTCTCTTGAATTTCTGTATATCTCTACAACAGTTGTTCGTTTAGCTTCAAGCCCTTTCAATGATTTCTGAATTGGTATTTTGTTATTAATTTTCATATCAGAAGCTATTGTCGGTGAAAGATAATTTGTCTCCTTTTTAACCATGGCAACTTTTTCGTTGACCGGATCATAATCAGTTTTCGATTTATTCGGATCGAAAGCTACCGTACTCAGATTACTAGGTTGCAGTTCGATTTTGAGGGGCGTTACTTCAAATAGACCGTCACGGTTCTTCAATTTTGCTTTCACACTCCTGCTACCTAGTTTTGAGAAGGAATGTTGACCGACAACTATTTTCTTTTCGGTTTTAGCATCTAGTATCCCCACAAATACTTCATCTTTTATTCCCAACTGGTCTGAAAGATCCGTTGTTGAAAGTTGTTCTTCTTCATTGTCATCATTGTCGGTTACGTCACCATCTCGTGTTCTTTGTGATTTTGTAAAACTGTCGTTTCTCTTAGAGATATTGGCTGGTGCAGTGTGTGGCCTAACATCTGTCTCCTCGTCTTCTTCATGAGGGACCGTCCCCAAACCCCATGGCGTATTTTGTCTTGACTCAAGTCCAGTAAAGGACACTGATAAGTATTCTCCTACTTTCGCAAATGGGTCATTTTCAGTATTAGCATTTGCCGATCTATACAGCGAAAATCTCAAGTTATTCATTTTCTCTCTGTGAAGTTTGGAAAGTTTCTTTTTCGTTTCTTTCTCAAATCGGATGATAGAGTTCATGTTATAGAGGAAGGTTTTATACAGCGCTGTACATTTATTCATGTAGTCTATGTGCGCCGCGCTGGATAACCCCATGTTACCGTCTGGCATGGTTATGTCAAAACCAAAGTTCCTTGCAAGTTCGAATTCGTTTGTAAACTCCTCCATGGTTACTTTTATCTGAAGCAACAGATTAGGTAAAAACATATTAGGTGTGAAGAGAGTTTAAAGCTTTCACAGCCATATATGAAACCGTGATTACCTTAACATTAAAAACAGTTTGGAAGTGGATGAGACGCCGAGTAAGCCTCAGTGTCTCATCAAGTTCGAAAATGTTGTATTAATAAATTGAAGACGACTCAATTTTGATACCTGAATAAGATCATAATCTTAGCGGACGACATTTATGAAGCGAAGAAAGGGTTAACATTCAGTTTATATAGAAACGAGCGTTTTTGTAAGAATGCATTTGGTGCTGTACATAAACGGGTGATTGAACATGAAACACGATGTTCCCTAAATACCTTAAGCCTAGCCCTCGCTATGAAAAAAGTGATGTCTGCTCAAAGTTTGGCTATGTGTAAGTTTGAACTTTCGAACTGATCATGCTTTTGAGGAACTATTAACCCTTTACTCCATAAGTACACCTTTCTATGTCCTTGCAAACAGAGTAGACCCAGCCTATATCACCCGTATGATCAGGGTTTGCTGTTTACGTATGATATGATATAGATATGATTCTACAGTATGTGCGATTTTAACAATTAATCTCATTAATATTCATGATATCATTTATAACTAAAGGTGAAAATTTAATATTGGCTGGAAATATTTGCCATAATAAGTCATTGATACTGATAAATTCAGCAAACACTGCTGACCCAGATCAGGAGCCCTCTGATCTGGGTCTACACTGTTTGCTTATATCCTTTTTAAGGGACACTGGGCACTAATAGGTTAACCCTTATCCTGGTGACAAAATAATGTCCGCTCAAACTCTCATATAAAGCTACATTAAAACTCGATACGTCGACATTTTAGTATTGAAGAATTCATGCTTTGTTAGGCAGGTGGTTGCTCAATGCAGGGTTAAAGTCATGCATAAAGCTCCAATAGAAGCTACCTGCATGACTTTTACCCTGCATTAAGCTGTCTTTAAGACCGATGATGGCACATATTTAAGTGTTCGAATACTCGAGTTTTACTATAATTTCACTTACTTGCGATTCTTTCAAATCTTGGAGACACTACTTATCGAGTTTCAAACAGCTTGGATCCTACGCTGAGTTACACGGCGTCTCATCTGGAACCAAACTGTTTGCAAATGTGACCATGCTGTGTTTGGAAGAATATGGACCAATACTTATTATTATAAGACACTTTCGCCAAGCTGAGTGTGATGATATGTATGAATTAGTCAGTAATGCAATTGAAATCTTAACATCTTGAAACAAGAGCACAGTCCCAATGCAATTAATAGAGCTCGCATCAAAGGCAGAGCTACCACATACCTTGGACAGGGTATTGAAGATAGTCAAAACACCTTTATAGTGCTATGTGAAAATAATAGTGTCAGCTCAAGCTTGGATCAGGGGCAATTTGAAGTACTTTTGGTTCAATCAAACTCTTGGGAAAATGCTGATCGAGTGTCAAACGGCTTGGATCCTAATGAGACGCTGAGTTACAGGATCCAAGCTGTTTGCAAATTCCAACTAAGTCGCGAATGTTGAAATAGGGGTTGACAATTATCATAACGACTGGTCGGCCCGGTGTCAGGATAATGCTGGGTGGGGTGTCCTTGCCATGTGCCCGCGGCAGGGGCATTCCAGTGGGGCAGCACTATAACTTATCTCAAGCGGGTGCCGTCTGCAAATAACTGAAATACTGTTGGTCGGACGTAAAACCCATCTCACTCACTTATCATAACGGTTGCTTGACTGGCAGGCGAAAACAATATGGATCCTAATGAAATGCGGAATGTCGTTTAACTATTGACATGAGAGTACAAATGTCAACATACATAATAGCTGACGATATCCGAGTTAATCAGGGTCCGTATTACGAAAGAATATAGTCAGGTTCTTCGATATGAGCTACTCTACTCGGAGGGCCGTTGTTATGGCCTATACTAGTGTTCAGTAATTAAGGCTAACTTCGACCTACTTAACATACAGTACATTGTAGAACCTGTCTTAATCCACCATTAATTCATTGAACATATAAGCCTTAAATGCATGTGGTTGCTTAATACAGGGCAAAAGTAATGCAGAATGCTCCTATAGCATCTTTCTGCATTACTTTTGATCTGTATTAAGCTACCACCTGATTTATGTGTCCATAATTATACCTCTTTTGAGGGTCGCTTAAGACAGGTTCTATTGTAAATGATCGTAAATTCTAACAGATGATGATCCTCGCTACTTCCAACTGCCAGTGTCGTATGTTAGAATTTACGACAATTTCAGTCGTGCGATCTAAGGTAATATGGGAGCCTAATGATTACTTTCAGTTGCGTCAGAGTTTGCTTTAAAACTGGGACAATTAGCATGGTGCAGATAAATACACAGATTTGCACCTGTTTGTGAAATTATGTTTGTAATAAAACTATGTAGCTATTATGTTTTATATACAGTAAACGCTTGCTAGTTCGAATACTCAGCTATACCATTATCGGTCTTTAAGACAGTTTGAAGATTAATGCAGTGTGGAAGTCTTGTAGAAAGCTCCTTTAGGAGTCCTCTGCATTACTTTCACCCTGCATTAAGCTGCAACCTGACTAAAATGTTCCCAATTTTTTATTACTGAATTTTGGAAGTATCTAGTTGTTGCTGTATAAACGTTACACAGAATAGTTAGGTTCCTTTCTAGTGAACTATTCCAACAGTACTTTTGTTAAAAAACATTTTATTTCATACAGTTAAATTGCAAAAATGTCTCATACCTGAATTTGTTCTCTGTTATCCAAACACATTCACGACGCTTCTCAAATCACACTCCAGCTTTACATTTCGCAGGTAGCGAAGAGCTTTTGAATTGGGAGGCTATATATTTAACTCCTGTCCTGCTGAAAACAATTATCTACATTAACACCAGTCTCGTGCATTCTTTTTTATTTATTCCCAACTTGTTCAAGTTATTGAGACACTGAGACGTCGAGTTATTCGGCTTCTCATCTGGATCAAAGCAGATGCCAGTCAGAACATGTTTAGCATGATAGTGTTAACAGATTCGCAAATTATCCTTCAGTGTTGAATAAAAATAAACGAGTATAAGCTTTTGATCTGATTAATCCTGATTATTGTTTTCGAAACGTTTGAAGCAAACATAATGAACGTTACGGAGATTAACCTTTATCCCACAGAGAAATAAAAACAGTGTCTGATCAAATTGTGATCTGGAACACGTTTGACTACTTCCGAATCGATGAAACTTTTGAGAAACTAATGCCAGAGTGTCAAACAGGTTGGATCACTATGAGACACCGAGTTACTCATCTGGATTCAAGCTGTTTGCAGGTCGCGATACTCGGGATAAGGACTAATATTATAATAGAACACAATACATGTTACTTTAATGGGTATGACACAGCAACGGAAAACAAATCTATTCACCTAATGCTAAGTGATTGGTATACGCAATTCTAATGGTTGAATTCTAGCTCTTGTTTTGGAATATTGTTCAGCAAAATACATTAATTGAAAAACATGCAGCATGGGGTTTTATATATGTTGATATACAAGATACATGTCACGGGTAGAGCCTAAAACTTCAGTTTATTACGGGCTGAACTCGCGGTGTCCTTTACATCTACAGTTTCGATCCAAATCAGACGTGATAGTGTTTTTCAATAAAACTGAAAGGAAAATCAACCAAGGCAATATTAGGACGACACTTATTTTGAATGCTTATAAAGGTTCAATAATATACTTACTACAGTCTTGCACTCACCCATACAAGATAATGTAATAGTTTTCTGACGGGTTAAAGATATACTTTATTAATCTCTTTGCTACCAAACACGAATCTATGATTACCTTTGCAAACAGTGCGCATCCAAATGAGACAGCGATTAAGTCGGCGTCTCATCAGGATCAAGACTGTTTGATGTTTTGATTGTATTTTTTGAAAGAAAATGGAAGACAATGAAAACTGTAGCATGCGGCAAACTTTGCAGAGGATTTTACATGACGGCTAAAGGGTTAATCGAATCAACGTGTAGGCCTATACATATTTGTTTCAGTGATATTGTACTCCTTTGCTAATCTGACTCTGTAGTGGCAAGCTTTGTTAGTCGAATGTTATGATTTAAATCTTCTTCTTTAACCCAAAACCTGAATCACATTTGCAAACAGTTTGGTTCCAGATGAAACACCTAGCAATGGACGTCTTTTCCATTATCCAAGCTATTTGACACTCGGTCAAAGCTTGTTCGATTATAAAGCAGTCAATATTGCATGAGATCCAACATTCTAGCAGCCATTATCTCTTCACAGCAGCATGTATACAATAATCCCATCCTCTAGTGGATAACACAGCCGCTTTGGGACTGAGAGGTGGTAGGTTCTCGACCCCCGGGGTCTGGGGCTCGTTCTGGTACAGCCGGTTGGTGAGTTGTCAGCTACTTAAAGAAGAGTTACCTATTGATTACCTGTCTCGTGTTTAGCATTAAGGTGGGGAATCAGGATTTGCGAAACAATAAGGTGTGTAGCAACCCGTTTTGAAATAACGTTGCACTTTGAAATAATTATTTCAAAACAGGTTGAAGTTTATTTCAATGTGCGATTTTCGATACCAACCCGTTTTGAAATAACGTTGCACTTGGAAATAATTATTTCAAAACGGGTTGAAGTTTGTTTCAATGTGTGATTTTTCGATGTCAACCCGTTTTGAAACAAAGTTGCAAATTGAAATAAAAGTGAAGTACAAGGAAATGGTAAAAACAGAATACACCCATACTCGTATACATTTGTGGTGTTTTTCCAGTGTCCTATGACTAATGACTTCAAGTCGGCGTCACATGACGTCATTGACTTAAAATGAATATTTTACTACAAAAAGTGTTCCTATCATTTTTAAACCGTGAAAGTTCATAAACAGTCATGACGTCCCATTGGCGTCACATACCTTTGTCGTACTACCATGCACGGAAATGGTAAAACAGAATAAACCCATACTCATATACACTCGTGGTGTATTTCCATTGTCTGTGAACTCATTGCGTCAAGTCGGCGTCAAATGACGTCATTGACATAAAATGCTTATTTTACAACAAAAAACGTTCAATTTCAATTTCTAACCCGTAATAGTTCAAAATTAGTCATGACGTCACTTTGGCGTCACATATTTTTATCCTCATATTTCACTGCAAAACGCATGGCAATGTAATTCATGGCAAAAAAGAAGTCACATGACGTCATTGACTTAAAATGAATATTTTACTACAAAAAGTGTTCCTATCATTTTTAAACCGTGAAAGTTCATAAACAGTCATGACGTCCCATTGGCGTCACATACCTTTGTCGTACTACCATGCACGGAAATGGTAAAACAGAATAAACCCATACTCATATACACTCGTGGTGTATTTCCATTGTCTGTGAACTCATTGCGTCAAGTCGGCGTCAAATGACGTCATTGACATAAAATGCTTATTTTACAACAAAAAACGTTCAATTTCAATTTCTAACCCGTAATAGTTCAAAATTAGTCATGACGTCACTTTGGCGTCACATATTTTTATCCTCATATTTCACTGCAAAACGCATGGCAATGTAATTCATGGCAAAAAAGAAGTCTTCAAAATCGTTTTCATCATGCAAAGTCCACATTGTTTTACTAATACATGAAAATTGAAAGAATTATTTCAAAACGGGATGAAGTTTGTTTCAATGTCCGATTTTCGATACCAACCCGTTTTGAAATAACGTTGCACTTTGAAATAATTATTTCAAAACGGGTTAAAGTTTGTTTCAATGTGCGATTTTTGATGTCAACCCGTTTTGAAATAACGTTGCACTTTGAAATAATTATTTCAAAACGGGTTGAAGTTTGTTTCAATGTGCGATTTTCGATACCAACCCGTTTTGAAATAAAGTTGCAAATTGTAATAAAAAATACTTTTCCCTGCACTGGAGTAGTAAAACAGAATACATCCTTACTCATCTACACTCGTGGAGTGTTTCCAGTGTCTGTGAACTCATGGCGTCTAGTCGGCGTCACATGACGTCATTGACTTACTTAAAATGAATATTTTACTTTAAAGTTAAAAATTAGTAATGACGTCACTTTGACGTCACATACCTTTATCCTCATGTTTCACTACGACACACATTGCCATGTTACTCAAAGCAAAAAGGAAGTCTTTAAAACCGTTTTCATCATGAAAAGCAAGTTACGCATTGTTTTGCTACTACATGTAAATTGAAGTAATTATTTCAAAACGGGTTGAAGTTTATTTCAATGTGCGATTTTCGATGCCAACCCGATTTGGAATAACGTTGCACTTTGAAATAATTATTTCAAAACGGGTTGAAGTTTGTTTCAATGTGCGATTTTCGATATCAACCCGTTTTGAAATAAAGTTGCAAATTGAAATAAAAGAGGATGAAGTACTTTTTCCTGGAAGGAAATGGTAAAAACAGAACACATCCATACTCGTATACACTCGTGATGTGTTTCTAGTGTAGGACACGTCACGTCAAGTCGGCGTCACATGACGTCATTGACTTAAATTGAATATTGTACCGTGAAATGACACAGTTTAATATGGAAATGGCACGGTTTAATACGGAACGACACGTGTCAGGGCGTATGCACTGAAATAAGTACTGATTAATACGGTTTTAGTACAGACTAAAACGGATCAGTTTGTTCTAATACTGTTTAGTTAGGATGTACTACGGTTATTTGATCCGTGCTCAGATTTTGAACACGTTCAAATATTGTCACGAATATACAAGTACTATTACGTATGACTACGCTAAAATACGGACAGCTACGGACCAGTACAGATTGCCACGAATGATGCCAGGTCGTATCCGTATATAATCCAGCGTCAAATCCGTGAAAGTTAGGCCTAGGCATTAACCGTGTCGTACTGTAACAACCGTATCACTCGTGGCCCATTTCCTACATTATCATACCGTAGGTACGTCAAACCCGTAGTCACACCGTTGTGTGCATCCGTATCGGACTATCCGTAATTGGCATTTTCGGCGAGGTGATCCTTCAATGTGTGACCTAGGCATAACGATTTAATCGTACATGTAAGTTTGCCGATATTGTTAGATCGGTTGGTTATCCTCGGATACATATTCGACCAGCGCAAACGTTTGATCTGTCAACACCTTTAAATATTTCAAGGCTTAGTCGTATATATGAGAGACATAGTGGGCTTTTGCTCATCATTCCCCGACTGCTCAGCGAATCAGGTGGACGATGGTTTAGGGCTTGGTTGACATTACGTGAAATCTAATTGGGATGGTTTGAAACAGTTGAGGTTACATGGCGATAAATGTCAAAGTCACTTGCTTGTGATAGCCATAAACTACAATAGAGACCATAAGCTACCACAGAATTTGTAATTGAACATTACAAATACAATTATATAAATGGACCTGTATGGTCAAGTTAACCTTTCTCTTTGAGCCAGTGGCCTAAAAGTAACCAGCGGTACTAAAATCATAGGGACATACTATCATATAAGGACTGAAGATCATAGAATGGTATAGGCAATGCAGAAATACAACAAACTAGAATGACACATGAAGGACGGATGGATAGACAGACAAGCAAAACAAATGGACAGACATGTAGAGCAAATATCAATCACATTACCGAAAAAATAATAATAATAAACAAAACAACAAAATATAGCAAAAAAATAAATAAAAAAATAAAAAACCAAAAATACCTGCCAGATGGTTTTCTATCTTGACGCAGTTGGCATGCGTACACACTAACAGAACCATAATCATAATTGTTTTAATTATGTTACATTTCTGGCGCAACGCTAAGTACAATTATCATGCATGTACGAGGGAAGATTTAGAATGTCATGTCCTAAGACAGGGGGAGTCACTTTTATACCAACTTTTTCATTTATTCTTCACCATGTTCCATGAATTTTAAACTCTTGGTCTAACGGCCCTGGAACAACTTTTTGGTTCCTTCTTTTACTTTATTTCAAAATGGGTTGGCATCAAAAATCGCACACTGAAATAAACTTCAACCCGTTTAGAAATAATTATTTCAATTTGCATGTAGTAGTAAAACAATGCGGAACTTTGCATGATGAAAACGATTTCCAAGACTTCTACTTTGCTTTGAACTACATTTCAATGTGTTTTGTAGAGAAACATGAGGATAAAGGTATGTGACGTCAAAGTGACGTCATGACTAATTTTGAACTTTAACGAGTTAAAAATTTATACCAAACGCTATTTGTAGTAAAATATGCATTTTAAGTCAATGACGTCATTTGACGCCGACTTGACGTCATGAGTCCACAGACAATGGAAACACACCACGAGTTTATATGAGTATGGATGTATTCTACTTGTACCATTTCCGTGCAGGATAGTAGGATAAAGGTATGTGAACGGCAAAGGGACGGCATGACTATCTTTTAACTTTCACGGTTTAAAAAATGATATTGAACACTTTTTGTAGTAAAATATTTATTTTAAGTTAATGACGTCATGTGACGCCGACTTGACGTCATGAGTCATAGGACACTGGAAACACATCACGAGTGAATACGAGTATGGATGTATTCTGTTTTTACTATTCCCTTGCAGGAAAAAGTATTTCAATCACTTTTATTTCAATTTGCAACTTTATTTCAAAACGGGTTGTTATCGAAAATCGCACATTGAAACAAACTTCAACCCGTTTTGAAATAATTATTTCAAAGTGCAACGTTATTTCAAAACGGGTTGGCATCGAAAATCGCACATTGAAACAAACTTCAACCCGTTTTGAAATAATTATTTCAAAGTGCAACGTTATTTCAAAACGGGTTGGCATCGAAAATCGCACATTGAAATAAACTTCAACCCGTTTTGAAATAATTATTTCAATTTGCATGTACATGTAGTAGTAAATCAATGCGGAACTTACTTTTAATAATGAAAACGATTTTGAAGACTTCTATTTTGCTTTGAATTACATTTCCATCATTTTGAAAAAGAGGATAAAGGTATGTGATGCCGAAGTGACGTCATGACTATTTTTGAACGTTCACGGGTAAAAATTGATATTGAACACTTTTTGTAGTAAATTATTCATTTTAAGTCAATGACGTCAAGTGACGCCGACTTGACGTCATGAGTCCTAAGACACTGGAAACACCCAACGAGTGTATACGAGTATGGATGTATTCTGTTTTTCACCATTTCCTTGCAGGAAAAAGTTCTTTTGTTTCAACCCGTTTTGAAATAATTACTTCAAAGTGCAACTTTATTTCAAAACGGGTTGATATCGAAAAACAAATTAAAATAAACTTCAACCCGTTTTGAAAAAATTATTTCAAAATGCAATGTTATTTCAAAAGGGGGTTGGCATCGAACATCGCACATTGAAATAAACTTCAACCCGTTTTGAAATAATTATTTCAATTTGCATGAACATGTAGTAGTACAACAATGCGGAACTTACTTTGCACGATGAAAATGATTTTGAAGATTTCTATTTTGCTTTGAATTACATTTCAATATGTTTCGTAGTGAAGCATAAGGATAAAGGTATGTGACGTCAAAGTGACGTCATGACTAATTTTGAATTTTAACGAGATAAAATTTGATAATGAACGATATTTGTAGTAAAATATGCATTTTAAGTCAATGACGTCATGTGACGCCGACTTTACGCCATTTGTCCACAGACAATGGAAACACACCACGAGTGTATATTAGTATGGATGTATTCTGTTTTTACCATTTCCGTGCAGGGTAGTACGATAAAGGTATGTGACGCCAAAGGGACGTCATGACTATGTTTTAACTTTAACGGGTTAAAAATTGATATTGAACACTTTTTGTAGTAAAATATTCATTTTAAGTCATTGACGTCATGTGACGCCGACTTGACGCCATGAGTCCTAAGACACTGGTAACACACCATGAGTGTATACGAGTATGGATGTAGTCTGTATTTACCATTTCCCTGCAGGAAAAAGTACTTTAATCACTTTTATTTCAATTTGCAACTTTATTTCAAAACGGGTTGACATCGAAAATCGCACATTGAAACAAAATTCAACGCGTTTTGAAATAATTATTTCAACATGCAACGTTATTTCAAAACGGGTTTGCATCGAAAATCGCACATTGAAACAAACTTCAACCCGTTTTGAAATAATTATTTCAAAGTGCAACGTTATTTCAAAACGGGTTGCTACAAAGGTGTCTCATAACATGTAAGCTAAATTGGCTTGCATTTTCAGTAGGGCTGACACTTTTACCTTGTATAATGCGTCTTCCACAAAGTGGCTTAAACTAGGTGAGAAGAAAACTAGAAAACATTTAAGATAAATCAATAACTTTATTCAATGTGAAAAGGCTGAATTCAAATCAAACCATATAACAAGAAAAGTGATATATTTGACAAACATAATATTTATATGAACAGTTTGTAAATAATCTGATATGTTCATACGATGCTGATAAAGCAAGTTGACTACTCACACATGGGTACACAATGTCGTGGGGGTAAGGAATGTGTTATCATATAACACTCGTTTACTGCTATATAAAGTTTACCACTTCTCATACAAACCACTTCATGGCTGACGGACAGATTGGATCTAGATGAGATGCCGAGTAACTATAGGTGTTTCATCAGAATCCAAGCTGTTTGGCACTCAAAGTTTCTCAAAAAATGAACTAATCGGAAGTAAGCGAAACTTTCAGAGTACATTGAGCAGACATTAATGTGTTCAACATGAGAACGGTTGATTTACGGTAAATTGGTCCAATTTGAACTTCACAACTAATTCCATGTACATGTTGAAGTGGTACCGCAAACAAAATGTATGTACGTATAAACAAAATGTATTTAAGTATAAACAATGGACATCGGTTGACTTAGCAAACAGTGCAGGCCTAACGGACAGGACTCATTCGGTAAGCATCTGACGCTATGTAGCATTTATAAGTTCACTTGCGTAAATGAGCTATATATAATAAAACATTGGATTGCTCCAGATATACCATACACTGATCGCTTGCACTTGCCAATTTCCTTCACTATAACATATGTAACGGGTAAATTAGAACTGAAATGATGCAACCACTGTGCATCCAGATTAACAGCTACATTCGAAAAGCGATGTCGGATAAAGGTCTACGTGGCATACAATGTCAGCATGCCATGTTTTACATGTATTTTGATGCGGCTCATATAATGAACAGAACTTGTTTATTATTTGATTATTATTTTGTTTTATAGCTATCAATGATTTACAGTGATTTCACAGTTGAATAAATTTCACAGTCATATATATCATTATTTGATATCGTCACTAGTGTTAGTATCAATCCAGACTGGCGAATTTATTATTTTTGCCTTTGCCATTTGTGTACTAATCAATTAAAATATGTCATTCAAATGAGCTGTTGTTTCGTTAAGAAAACTCTTTTTTCGAACGCGTTTTAACCTGATATTAACCCTCTCCCTCATATAAACGCCTTTTCACGCATTGCAAACACAGTAGACCCAAATCAGGTGGCTCCTATAGGAGATGTGTGATCAGGGTCTGCTCTATTTGCTTTGACGTGATATAGATCTGATTCTGCAGTTTTTTGTCAAAGCAAAACATTCCTTTGAAAAAAATACATTATAAACATTGTGCTAATAAATATTCATGATGTCATTACTTCTCACATGACTATTGAACAAGTAAAGGGTTAATGTGATATATAACAAATCTCCTCTAATGCAACACAAACAGCAGTATAATGTTGGGTCTTAGAGACAGCTAGTACCTTAATGTAGGACAAAAATTAGGCAGAAATTTCCTATAGCAGTTTTCTATGGAGGACGATCAACGCCAAAATTGAATCATGCTTTGTGGCATTTCAATTTGCTTCATGTTAAATGCATTATGCTAAATGATTATTGCATGTCACGATGTGCTTTCTTCTTTCTTTGAAGTTTCTTCCTCGATCCGACATTTGACCTTCTGTAAACTTGTTTATTGATTATAATAACGTCAAATAATGTGTTACATTGTTTAAACTTCTTTGGAGCATATTCTTTGTGCTATTTGCTTATCGCTTGGTGCTTGGTGCTTGATGCTTGATGCGTGGTTCGTTGTTCCATCTTCGCCCCGGTCTTTGTCGTACTCTAGTCAGCTCGGACTAAAATGCTGAAGTGATTTGCCGAATACAAAGGTAAAGAAGGAAAACGCTATGAAGACATAGAAATAGAAGGATTTAAAAAACACACAAAAAATAGAAGGGTTACTGATCCATTACATTAGAGAGAGAGAGAGTGTGTGTGTGTGTATGTGGGGGGGGGGGTATTTACTGCTGGGAGAAGAATAATAATAACAAGAGGGTCTGAAAGGCCCTGACATCGCTCACCAGACAATCAGAGGATAAGATTTTCAAAGTTTTCACTATGTGTTTCTATAGAAAACTAGCCGGTACTTGGGTGAACCAATTTTGACACAAGGGGCATAATTTATGTAACTTTTGTAGAGGACCTCAAGTGAAGAAAATTTAAGAAAATGTAAATGAAATTTAAACATATAACAATGTAAATCTAAATAAGGGCATGCACAAAAGTATGTATACCCTCTCCCTGGGCAAATTGGTTGAATTTCAGAAAGAATATATTAATCTATATCGTTAATAACTCAAAGTCTCATCAGGTTCAATTAGTTTACTCTCTATTTGCATTTTTAAAAATTTGAAGCAGAGATCATTTTAGATTAACTAGTATTGAGCAAAAATATTTTCTCGTATTTATAATAATTACAGCGTGAGTAAATGACGTCACAAATATGTGATTTTAATAGCGCGTGCATTCATCCACCTGAATCGGGGTCAGATGTCATTTGTGCATTTCATTTTTTTATGTGCAATACTTTATATATTATAGCTTTATATTAACTATTTGGATGCTAGTGGCAAATCAAATCTATGATAACAGATTGGATCCAGATTAGACGCCATTTTACTCGGAGTTTTATCAGGATCCAAATGCGTGTCCATAAAGAATAAATCTACAAATTGAAGCAGACAACAATTATTAATTATCCAGACGCAACATTACTGAACTTCTGAACATTTATTTCTTGTGTATATAGATCTGTGTTTTACTGTTTTGTATTTTGTATGAAATGCTTGTTTTGAGGGCCTCAAGGTAGATTAGTCATGATGACTAATTTAGCTACCCTCGTTAAATAAAGTATTCAATGTTCAAATTTTCAGATATTTTCATTACACCTTCATGGGTTATTATTATTCATATCTTAATTTATTTTCAACCCTTCCCCTGTTCTATGTTTATTCAAAATTTAAATACCTACTGAATATTCATGGACAAAATAGTTATAAAGAAATATGGAAGGTGGGACAGTGTAGACATTTTAGAAAGTAAAGAAACATCTTTCAATTCTATTGACGAACGGAGCGGACCCTGATCAGACAGCTGCTATAGGAGCCATCTGATCTGGGTCTGCTGTGTTTGCAAATGTGTGAAAAGATGTTAACATGAGAGAAAGGGTTAGTAAACATATTATAAGTATATTGTACACAAAATGAAAATAATGTAATGTAATGTAGATCTATTTCTCAAACCCAATATAATTCTAATAAAAATATGCTATTTTATGATATATTAGACATGTTTATATTTATACATGTAATCTTAGCCCTTTCCCTGTTCTATATTTAGTCCCGATTCCAATACCTATACAGAATATTTATGGACCAAAAATTATAATGAAAATATGGAAGGTGGAACATTGAAGTCATTCAGAAATTCTAAATAAACAGATGAATGAAATTCCATTAGCAATCAGAGCAGATCCTGATCAGACGGTCCGTACATGATCCACGCGTGGTCTATCACACATCGTCGATCAGGGTACTACACAGTTGACCCTTTACTCAATGAATATTCATGTGAAAAATAATGACAATGAAATAGCATATGGACACGTGAATTTTATCAGGGCAAACTATGCAGAATGATATCTTTGACAGACCATCAGCAAACAAGACAGACCCTGATCAGACGGACATAAAAAAAAGCAACAAATAAAATTGCACCAAAGGCAACATCTTTTTTAAATAATTAATCCCTCCCCCATACACACACGTCCGAATAATGTTCTTTTTTTTCGCTCAAAACAACATTTAAAAACCAAACCAAACATTTAATTCGATCTACGTTGAATCCATCCTCAGTACTTTCAGTAGTTTGATTATCTGGTTTTACATGCAGCGCCACCTATATGGCGAGTTCGGCTGAAGTGCATTATGCCTTCGGCGTTCGTCGTTCGGCTTTATGCTTGTTGCTATGGGCTTACCGCATTGGGTCATGTGTCATTGAAGAAACTTCAATGAAAGAAGGACTCCCATCTTGACATGCAATAATCGTTTAGCAAACTGTTCAACACCACAATGCAGGATGCATTTATCATGAAGCAAACTGAAATGCCACAATGCATGATGCAATTACAATGAAGCAAACTGAAATGCCACAAAGCATGATGCAATTTTGGCGTTGATCGTCCTCCATAGTTTTCTGCAGTACTTTCGTCTTTTAATAATCAGCCACGTGCTTTTATATATGAGCCGTTCTCCAGGAAAACCTGCCTAAATGACATTGCTTATGACGTTGTGAAAAACCCGGTATTTTGATGACGTCAAATTAATATGATTACGACATGAGAAGTTTTAAATAGAGTTATTTGAATTAAATATATTATTATATATATATAACTTAAGAAGAAGATTATCCCCTATATGATGTACTTCTTTAAAATCTGTCTTTTAGAGTCATTTCATTATTTAAATGCAATCACGAGTCTTAAAAAGCAAGTGACTGGTCAATGCGGGGCAAACTAATGCAGAAAGTTAGACGATTTCTACATTACTTCCGATCTGCATTATGCTACCACCTGTTCTAAAGACCCATCCCTCGTTTTAACCCTCTCCCTGTTTATGTTTATTCCAAATGTCGATATCTACCGAACATTCATTGAAAAAGTAGTTATAACGAAATATGGAAGGTGGACAACTGCAGCCATTTTAGACAGTAAAGAAACAGTTCTTTCAAAGTCCATTAGCCGTTTGAGCTGGGTCTACTCTGTTTGCAAATGCGTGGAAACACGTTTATATGTCGGAAAGGGATAAGAAACTATATGAAATGATACACATGCAGATATTTCCAAGCTCTCGAGAATTGTCATATGAAGGTTACATGTGCACCGGGTTAACCCTTTACTTTATAGAGACACATTTTGACGCTTTTTACAAACAGAGGATTTATTGCGGAATTATAATAAAATGCAATTAAATATTTTATTCATGTCTCAGAATTAGCATTAAGTAAATTCTTAAAGTGTTTTGTCATTATTCTATTTTTAAAGGGAAAATTAAAGTTTAATGCTGCTACAATATTTAAATGCTGACAAATATATCTATTAGTTAATAGATAACGTCAAGGAACTCTATTAAAAAAGAATACATATAAGGCATCACATGTCGTTGTGTTTGAAACAGGATATGGACCATTCACAATAAAAATGTAATTCTATATAAGACATGGACCAAAACGCAATTCTCAATAAGATATGGACCAAAATGTAATTCTGTAAGATAATTACAAGCGAGGTTTTACGCAAGCGTAAAATGGCTGCGTAAAGCATGTTTAAGCAGGGTAGGAGATAAAACAGAGAGTAGTAGTAGTGTTAGTAATTTTGATTATACAAGGACATACAGACAATCAACTGACTTCTGAAATATAAGCAACTGTTCCTCTAAACAGGAATGAGTTTTGTTCCAGCTGCTTTTGCTTTGGTTCTTAGCATTTATAACAACTTTTGCAAACAGTCTGGATCCAAAATGAGACGCCAGGTAACTTTGCACCTCACCAGGGTCAAAACTGGTTTTCACTCTGACATGTATTTTTGAATAGATATGGAAGGAAAAATGAAGCAGACGGCAATATTTGCAGACATTAACCCCTTCAGTGCCATGAACGGGTCTGTAATATCATATGCAAAACAGTTTGGATCCAGATGAGACTGTGAGTTATTCGGTCTTTCATCAGGATCCAAACTGTTTGACACACTGTTTATCTTTTTATAAAGACATTGAACAAAAGTCCATTCTAAAACTTGAAGCAGACGAAAATATGTCTAGCAGACGGCAATTCTCAGGCATTGAAAGAGTTAATTAGGTAGTTGGAACACATAGTGACCTGAAAATGACATGCAGTTGTGTGTAAATCTGGAGTGTTGTCTGCATTAAATTGAAGCATGGCCATTTTGAATTTCCATCAAAAATATGTGCGACCGCCGGGGAAAATATATTACAATGCAGTAAATAAATTAAATAAAATCAAGTACTAGTTGGAATTTTCTATCACACATTTCAATAAAAACTAATCCCGCAGAAACTCATGAGGACTTTTAAAACCTATATAATATTGGGCTGCTTTCGCGGCCCAAATGAACATTTTCCCTTATATAAACACGTTTTATGCCTTTGCAAACAAAGTAGATCCAGATTAAACGGCTCCTATAAAAGTCTTCTGATCAGGGTCTGATGCATTTGCTAATATATTTTGCTGGTTTTGTTTAGGCTAAATATTCCTTTTAAAATATTAACTTATTATAAAATAAATTAATGAATATTCATGAATCATTCGTGCAGAAATGTTCATTAAGGAAAATTTTGACACTAATTAACGCTAGCTGTTTTGCTGCCGTTGCTAATCTGTTATTATCTAAGCTACATGTAACATGATCCAAAGAGAGGCTGGGTTATCTAAGCTAACAGGATCCAAAGAGAGGCTGGGTTATCTAAGCTAACATGATCCAAAAGAGAGGCTGGGTAATTGGGCGTCTCATCATTATCCAAAATGTTTCTTGATGTGATTATGATTTTTAAATCAACAGGGAAAAACAAGCAACCAAAATTCTAGCAGACGACATTTTTTGCAGAGGTTAATAGCAGTTAAAGAGCTAATGGGATACAGATATGATGTGATAATTCATATGACGTCACTCAAGTTATTCTAATGTATCGCGGCCACCAAAGAGTGTCCTGGAATTTGTAAACAATGTAGACCCAGATCAGAGATATCCTAGAGGAGCCATGTGACCAGGATGTGCACTGTCTGTCATTCAAGACCCTGCAGCAAATGTAAGCCTTTCATACTGATTACTTAAATGAATGGACACAATACCACGCTGATAATACACCATTCAAAGGGTGAATAAACAATAGTGATGACGTAAAAAGGCATTTGAAATAATTAACAGTTTGATTACTCACTTTACAATATTGACAATAGCTTCTTATTGTTATGAGCAACTATTTAACTCTTTCACTGCCAAATTATCTCGTCTGTTGACCTTGTCGTCTGCTACACTTTTCTCTTTTAATATTCTACGTTTTCGTTTCAAAAACATTTTCACAGTAACAAACAGTTTGGATCCTGATGAGATGCCGATTTACTCGGCGTCTCATCTGGATCCAAACTGTTTGCATAGATAATCACAGATGCGACATTGGCAGCGAAAGAGTAAAACGAGGAATGCATATCGTTGGACAAGTTGATTAATGTCATTATATGGTCATAATATAACCTGGAGACCCGTTAACCCTTTACCCTATGAATATTGATGTAAGAAATAACGTTATAAATTATGATTTAACTCAATATCCATAATGGCATATGAACATGAAAATCTTTGGCTCTGGTAAACACTTATAATCAGATATATATGACCCCTACAAGCACAAAGAGCATAGACCCTGATCAAACGGTTCCTACAGGAATTATTCGATCTGGGTCTTCTCTGCATGCAAAGCAGTTACAAGACGTATACACTGAGTGAAGAGTTAAATACATATCCTATACAACCTTCTTTCATTTGCCCTCAGGATTTAAAATCTAAATTTTAAAAAAATGTGTGCATACATTTTATGTGCCTTTTTGTGCCTCTGTAAAATTCGTTTATTGAGACGATTGTGATAAATAGAGCATTTGCTCAATAGGAGCAAATGTTCTATTTATCACAATGGTTTCAAAACTACACACTTCTAAAATTCTCCTTTCCTATAGTTAATGCTCCTTTTCGTCAGATTAATTCAAAGAGGTCTAAAATAGTCTAGGAGGGATTGAGTTACTACGAGCGGTTAGAATGTTGTTTTTTTATCCTCGACACAACTTTATTTACTTATTACGATGAAAGAAAATACATTACACTGTTCCTAATTATATATCACAAATGCTTTACATTCAAGTTTGCATTTTTAGCTTTCTATTTTGTTTCAATTTGAGTTTTATTTTCATAAATGGCAAAATGTCTGTTCTAAAACAAAACAAAAGGACAAGTTATCCATCGCTGATAATTATTATCTATAACATTCTATTTTCTTAAAATTATCAACTTCTAGTTTATAACACAGCCTTGAAGTGAGCCATATTAATTAATAGTATTGCGTTTATATACACATAACAGACATGCTTGTGTGTTTTAAAGATAATATAAAATTAATTTTAACTAATCCGAACTGCAGTATAGAAGAATGAAAACGGTCTTTAGACATATGGCTGCTTAACGCAGGCTGAAAGTCAAACAGAAACCTCAAAGAGCAGCTTTCTACGAAAGACCGGTGGTGACATTTCACTATACACACTTCATACTTCATTGTTCACACTTCAAACTTCATGAATAAATGCTATGAAACACTTATAAAACATTCATACTTCAAACTTAAAAGTTCGCACTTCATTGTTCACACTTCAAACTTCATGAATAAATGCTATGAAACTCTTATAGAACATTCATACTTCAAACTTAAAAGTTCGCACTTCATACTTCAAACTTTAGACTTGACACTTCAAACTTCACACTTTACACTTAAGACTTCAAACTTCAGACTTCACTCTTCATACTTCAAACTTAAAAAATTCTCTATCACGTGGTTTCGCGTCATCGGCTAATGAATGTGCGCGGATAGCATATGACTAACATTTTTTAATAGCGTAACAAGGGACTAATGGTCCAAAATATGTCTATTCTGGAGAGTTTCAAATAGTGTAGATCCTGATCTGAGGGCTTCTTTACTGGTCTTCATTGTTTGCATAGGACAAGTGTACTCATCACAGGTACTTTGTTTGTAAATGATGTGTATACTCATCGCTGGGGGCTAATTGGTTATAGAAGAACAGCACTAATAGTAATACATATTTTTTTCATTTATCTAACATTTGCTGAAAACCAAAACCAACAATAAAAATTGGTGAATTTAGTGTGTGTGTTTTGATTCTTCAATAACTTTCAAATATATTGTATCTAGATGCCAAGCAATAAAAAAAAAATGGAAGAAATGAATTCCTCCAACTCCTCCAAACTCGATCACCTTTACAAAAAAAACGCGGGAAAATCTCATGATGTCATTCGTGTTTATATACAATGTAGTAGTTGTGAACCGTGGAGTGTGAATTTTGAAGTCTGGAAGGTTTGAAGTTTGAAGTTTGAACTGTGAAGTTTGAAGTTTGAATAAGTTTGAAGTGTGAAGTATGAACACTGTAGTTTGAAATCTGTAGTCTTGTATTTATAAAGTACAGGGTTATCAATAGATAATAATACCTATGTTAGGATTTGTGTTAGTGAGGTTTAAACCGTATTCCTTTATACAGTGTTTATAAAGTTAACACATTTAAGAGTTATATGCCTTCAGTCAAGCATTGATATACATGTACATGAATATTTCTTTCGTTTCTTCGCCTTCCTTATGACATGTCTCTGCGTTCATATGTAATCCAAAACACAAAATAAACTAGAACACTGACCAAGTCAGAAAGGGCCCCACATGATGATCAAACTTGGCCAAGGCTGTTTACCTATAAACATTCTCAGCACGTATGGTGTATAGCAAATGAGAAATGTTTGAATTAAAGAGCAGACAAGACAGAAATGGCAAATTTTGACTAATCCAAGGGCCATTACTCAGGAGTCAAATGTAATTTAGCTGGTAATCGAACTTAACCAAGATGTTATAGCTATAAACAGTCTCTGCTGGTTTGGTGAAGATCAGATGAAAACTATTTGAGTTAGAGAGTAGAATAGGCTAAAATGGCAAATCTTGACAGAATCAATGACCATAACTCAGAGCTGTGTTATGCGATTTGACTGGTAATCAAACTTCGTCAAGATATAAACATCCTCTGCAAGTTTGGTGAAGATCAAATGAAAACTATTCTATATGAATTATAGAGCGGACAAGGCTAAAACGGACAATTTTGACTGAATCAAGGGCCATAACTCAAAGGTGTCTCATGTGACTTGACTGATAATCAAACTTGGTCAAGATTTTGCACATATTAACCCTTCTCTTGCTGAATTTTAAAATACATTTCTCCTTCTTTACCCATGCCCTGTTGTATAATTACATATATTTTCACTGTGTACAAGTATTTCGCTGTGCAATCACTGTTATGGAGTGCACTGGTTGCTCAATCAACTTGTAAATAGTGCAGACCCTGATGAGACAGCTCCTGCAGGAGCTGTCTCATCTGGGTCTTCACTATTTACAGGTACGTATATTGACGTGAATAGCAAGCGAAGGGTTAACATTTTCTGTAAGTTTGGTGGATATCAGATGTAAACTATTTGTGTTAGAGAGTGGACAAGGCTAAAACGGCCATTTTTGACTGAATCAAGGGTCATAACTCAAAGGTGCCTTATGCGACTTAGATGATTTTCCGCAAGTTTGGTGAAGATCAGAAGAGGACTATTTGAGTTAGAGAGCGGACAAGGCTAAAACGGCAAATTTTGAGTGTATCAAGGGTCATAACTCAAATGTGTCTTATGCGATTTAGCTGGTAATCGAACATGGTCAAGATTTTACACCTATAAACATTCTCTGTAAGTGGTGAAGATCAGATGAAAACTATTTGAGTTAGAGAGCGGACAAAAAAGCGTGACGGACTGACAAAGGGACGGACGGACGGACTGAACTGACTGACGGGCAAGGCGATTACTATAGGACACCCACACGAAGGTGTGGGGCCCTAATTAAGTTAAATAGATATAGCCCTTTAAAGAACTGGTACTGTATTTTTTTCTTGAAATGTTTGTTTGTGATCACAGTGAGAAGAATGTAATCTCAATCTCCGAGTAAACTAATTGCAGTTTTCTCGGATTCAGAGAAGAAATGACCATGCAGGTTTTTCAAGCGACCATGCTATCACATTCTTCTCAGTTCGACCTTTTTATAGAAATTTGAGAAGGTGAGGTCCGACAGACTTTGGCACAGGAATCTGATCTGGGACATCTCTAGAACTTATAAACTGCAGCACAGATACAGATTAGAAGGTATCTGATCGGTTCGTCCTGATCAAGTTCTGTGTATTTTATAATGTTATCAGTATATAAGGCCCTTACACACGCTGCTCATGTATGTATAATTGTTGATTAATTTGTAACAATAAATGGCTATTCTTCTATATAGCACATGCTACATGTATATGCAGCCTATATCAAATTACATAACTTTAAATAATTTTAACAGTAGACCCATAGGCTACTATAGGAGCCGTCTGATCAGGTTCTACTCTATTTGCTTATGGCATATTATTGATCTGATTTTGAAGTTTTTAACAGTACCAGTTTTTTTTCTTTTTCACATGCCATTATAAATATTAAGCTAATTAAGCTTCGTACTTACATACTTCCTTACATGAGTATTTATGGAGTAAAGCAGTACACTTTTACGTTGTTATAATAATTTTTAATCGACTTTGGCATGTATTTTGCTGAGAACATATTGGCACTAAGTCTATGTTTAAGAATACAGGTGAACTTCGATATCTCGAACTGGGATAACTCCAACTCCAAAAATTTCAATTCTTCCAAAACTTACAATATAGACTTGCTCTAAAATGTACCGGTACAGATATCTACAACCACATGTGACAGGTTAATACAGGTCTAAATTAATACTGAAATCTCCTACAGGACCTGTATTAGGCTGTGGCCTTGATATATTGTTAAGATTAGAAATAGGATGAGTCGAACTTCTGTTATCTCAAACTAATTTGTATAGTCCCTTGAAATTCGAGTTATCGACGTTCAACTGTACTGCATTTGATATGCAAATGTGTAGTCGCCTGACATGATATACAAATGTGTAGTCGCCTGACATGTATACTGAACAAACGATATTTGCACTTTGAGGTGTGCTATATACACTATCCGTCTTAACCGTTTTTTGATGAATACTATACCTTTATTTCATGAATATTCATGTAAGAAAAACTGACATCATGAATATTAATTAGATTATTTTTATAATGGTACATGACCACAGTAATATTTTGCCATGCCATAAGCCGTAGACTCATATCCATATTATTTCACAAGCAACTAGAGCAGACCCAGATTATACGGTTCCTACAGGAGACATCTGATCTAGGTTTACTCTGTTTGCATGCCCAGAAATGCGTATTTATGGAGTAAAGGGTTAATGTAAGGTATAATGCCATTATATGGCATTTCTGGACATGACAGAATCTCTAGAATATGATCACTATCATTTCATAAGCAACACTGTTTGCCTGTGTCCTTTTCAAAGGACACTGGGCACAAATTGGAGAAAAGTAATCATGTGCCTAGAAAAATACGAAAATGTTTACAGATCACAACTGGCTAAAGCGATCCATATTAAATCAAGCTCAATTGTGATAATTGCATATAAGCTTAATTGTGTGAATGCTTTATACGAAAAGGTGGGGAAATGGGAGTAGGGCAACGTACATGGTCAGAATTTACTACAAATTTTTAAGATATCACAGTCATAAAAACAACAATTAACCCTTTCAGCGCCGTTCACACATGTTATACCATGAACAAATATAATAAAATGAATGGCAAAGATGTACATTTTCCATTAGTGTGTATTACATGTTTGATGTACTTTGTAACCATTACAAGATATTATTTGTTTTCAAATAACGCTAAAAGGGTTAAGAAAAAACAGAATCACAGAATATCTAAATCACGATCTTTCAGTGGAACTTCTGTGTCTATGTCTCTGCAGGTTAGCGGAGCATCTTGACTAGCCGGCGGTGGATTGGATTTCTGGGACGACTTTTCTGAACCAGTGATCTCTGAGGATAAAACTGGAGAAATCCGATTAGACCTTGCACGAGACGGAAACGACGAAGTGGACTTGGCTGAAGCTTCACTGCTTATAGAAGTATTTGCAACTGATGACTTGTTTAGTTTTGGCGTTTTAGATTTATCACTTGCATCTGTGTTTTTTGGTTTGGATTGTTGATTTTCAGAATTGTTAAAATCGGACTGAGTTTGACTGATATCCATTTTGATGACGTCATCACACATAAGCGCTAAATCTGATTGATAGGCAGTGCTTGACGTCACACCGTGGGAGGAGCGTCTAGGCGATGAGGACACTGATGTTTTGGGGGAATGATTCTCGCTGTTTGTGCTTGTATTTGGGGGTGATGTGAATTTTGAACATGTATTTGAACAATGACATGAAGACACATGGGATAAACACGGTGAAACACTTGGGGAAAACATACGCACGATTTCTGAAATTTGCTCGTCAATGCGATTCATTTTTTGGTGCATTATTTCCATTTCTTCTTTAAATTCTAGACGGATGTCATATAACGATGCTAGCATTTGTTGTTCAGCTGCTGACAGCGCCCCACCTGAGTGTTGCCTACTAGAATTAGACCCTTCGGAACTCTCATTGCTTATCTGATCTAGCTTTATATTGCTCCGAAGAATACCACTATCTAACGATTCAGTTTTTTTAAGATTACTCTTTAGTTCATCTTCCGTCGATCCTCCAACAGGCTGGTCTTCTAACACTTTATTCAGTTTTGCAACGTGTCTCATTGCCAGTTTTGATGCTTCATTGTTCTTTTCAACTGCCCTCTTCAATGCTATTTCTTGGGCGCTTAACTCTTGCATTCTGAACGTGGAATTGTTGTTGGTTTTCTCACCGGATAACATCCTAGCCCATTTTGAAGACCCTCCGCCAATTTTAGGCACACTGTTATTTACAGAATTAGGGTGTTCTGAGACATTTATAAGCTTAGTGGAGTGGCCTGGGCCGTCACCTGAGGAAAGATTTGGACCACCTTTTTCCAAGTCTGAATGTTTATTGTCACCTATTTTCCTGAATCGGGAAATGAGCTTTCTGACAGGATGGTCATTCGCAAGCTCTAATGGAGGGTCGTTTTTTCTTTTCTCTGCTAATTCCTTTTCTTTCTTAACGTCAGCAACTTTCCTGAATATAATCTGCAAAAAATACGCAAAACACGTTCAGTTTTAATAACAATAAATATAAAGGTTTCTGACTGGAATCAACACTGCTTTCAAAGTTATTGTAATTCCTTTAACTTTTCCGAAGCCCTTATCGTATTTGTGATTACCTATGCAAACAGTTTGGATCCAGTTTAGACGACCAGTAGCACGGCGTTTGTTACGGTGGTATTTTGTTTGAAACAAACGGAATGAAATTAAACAAACGAAAACTGTAGCAGACGACACTTTTGCAGACGGCAATATTTAGAGGCGAAAGAGTTCATGATAGGAACAGGAAGATGTAAAACAGAAAAAGATAAAGCAATGTTTTAGTAGTGTCAATGTTTAAAGAGCATGGTGCATACAGTAAAGAAGTAATGACATCATGAAACAAGAGTGCTAGTGGGCACAATATACGCCCGTCGGGGTATTGTTCAACATAAAATGGGGTGCCTACAGGTGAAGCTTGTGATGGTGAACAAGTGTTCCAAGTTTAAAAAGGGGCATAATTCGGTCAAAATGCTTGACATAGTTATGTACTCTTGCTTACAGGTGCAAGTTGTGAAGGTAAACAAGTGTTCCAAGTTTAAAAGCTTTATCTCAAAGGGTTATGTAAATAAATGGACTTTAACAAAGCACTAACCAAAAATTCTAAGTTAAAAAGGGGCATAATTCGGTCAAAATGCTTGACAGAGTTATTTTCTCTTGCCTACAGGTGAAGGTTGTGATGGTGAACAAGTGTTCCAAGTTTCAAAGCTTTATCACAAAGTGTTATGTAAATAAGTGGACTTGTTCCACATAAATTGAGGTTAACATTTTTGCTAAACGCAAATGCTAAACGCAAATTCTAAGTCCAATTAAGCGACCTTGACCTTAGATAAACGAGCCGGGACTTGGCAGGCTACTGTAGCATGTCTAGACAAACATTGTGGTTAAATTTGGGAAGGATCCACCAAGCGGAACTTGAGTTAGAGATGTTACAGACAGACACACCGGTTAACATTTTTGCTAAACGCAAATTCTAAGTCCAATTGTGTGACCTTGACCTTGGATAAACAAACCGGGACTTGGCAGGCTACTGTAGTATGTCTAGATAAACATTGTGGTTAAATTTGAGAAGGATCCACCAAGCGGAACTTGAGTTAGAGATGTTACAGACGGACAGACGGACAGACGGACAGACAACCAGACGGACAGACGGACAGACAGCGCCATTCCATAATACGCCCGTTTGAAAAACGGGCGTATAAAAATGATTAGACAAGATGAATTTTTAAAATAGCACACAGAACACTGTACAAAACACAGAACTTCTTATAATGAAAAAACCTATAGAATCAGATCTATATTATTCCATAAGCAAACAGAACAGATCCAGATAAGACGGCTTCTACAGGATGTGGGTCTGCTCTGTTTACAAAGGCGTTATGGAGTACAGGATTAATCATCGTAATGTGACAGTTGCAGTCAGTCATTTACAAACAGATGAGCACCAGATCAGAGGCCGAGTGATTGCCCAGTTTATGGAGTCTAACAGGCCGAGTGATTGCCCACTTTACGGAGTCTAACATGCCGAGTGATTGCCCACTTTATGGAGTCTAACAGTTTCACATTAGATACCGGTACACACACTGGAAACTCGAGACTACGAAATTTAAGTAATGAAACAGTCGTGTCTTTGTAGGCAGTTGGCTTCTTAACGCAGCGTGAAAGTCATGCAGAAAGCTCCTAGAGAAGCCTTCTGCATGACATTCACCCTGAATTAAGCTACCACCTGTGTTAAAGATCAATATTGGTGAGTATTTGAGTGTTCGAATGATCGAAATTTTACTGTAGTTTCCAAAAGGGTTGAACAAGTTATTGTCATGCTGTCGCAAACAAGAAAAACATATAATTTTACATCGGGTTCAGCTTTACCTCATGAAAAATAGAAATCTTTAACATATAAGCACCAGAAAAGAGCCTTGTCAGACAGCTCCTACAGGAACTGTCTGATCTGGGTTCACTGTATGGAAAGAAGTAAAATTGGTGTTATTATGTAGTACGTGTACAGCGTTAAGATATAACGAATATACTATTGATAGCTTGTACATGTACTAGCAAAGCACTTATTGCAGTTTGTAAAAACTCTTGTTTTCTGGGAGAATTGTTAAGCATTTAAGTAAGTTTTCAATTAAAGCAGTCTTTCAAATTGCAGTTTGCGATGCAAATTAGCGTTGAAAAGGTCATGAAATTGAGAATAGAATAAGTTTCAGTACCGCTAGATCTAATCTTATGAACGAATTGCACATTACCTTTGCACAATAGTTTGGATAGTTTGGATGTAGATGAGCCGCGTCATAATGATCACAGCTGTTTAATAGCATGTTTTAGCTTTGCAAACTCGAATACAGGTTCTATTTTGAAAACCAATTTGGATGACCATATGTGCAAAGAAACAGATTTGTTAGAATACATGTACTAAAGGTTAATGACTCATTACACATCAAGTTGGCTCATTATACATTAGCTTTACCGACTTCCTTTGATTTTGTTGCAGTAGTGTTTCCTAATGAAGCATATTGATTACAAAGTGAATTAACGACTTGCATTTATTCCCGTAAATTATCTCACAAGATTGAAGATTTAAGAAAAATAACCTCGACAGAAGATAATCAATTACCGATAGCCCTTATCCTGCCGTTCGTCACGTGACCTACCTGTATCTTACAAACAGCTTAGATCCAGATGAGACGCCAAACGACATGTCTCATTCAGATCTAAACTGTTTGATGCTCGGACATGTTTCAAAACCTACAACGAATCGCTCGTCATTTAACATTTAGCCTGCTGAACCATTTATTTCTACACAATTTGTCACCCACATTTTTTATCCACTACATTTTCAGAATTCAAGCATAGTGAGTACATTTACCAAACTACAATCGAGGTGTCAAACAGTTTAAATGTTTGGTGTGAAGGCGTATTTATTGAGAAAAGGGTTGCAGACATTGTCGTCTACTTTAAGTTTCAGAGGGGATTGTCCTTCTATTTCTTTTAAAGAAACAACTCGGGTACATGTATTAGTTTGGAAAAAGGCTTAATACATTACAGTGACGAAACATAAACATTACTATAACAACAGGACAGTTTATTATAAAAGGTGTGGTTCTTTTAAAACAAATAAACATATCAATGTTCGAATCTTTAATTTTTGTCTCAGCCATGAACTTAAAGGAATTTTACAGCTGACTGTATTGGAAATACGGTAGTTTAGCAACATATTTTCAAAGCATTAAGTTTAGGTCTGTGACTACAAAGCATTAAGTTTAGGTATGTGACTACAAAGCATTAAGTTTAGGTCTGTGACTACAAAGCACTAAGTTTAGGTACATGTATCTGACTACAAAGCATTAAGTTTATGTATGTGACTACAAACCATTAAGTTTATGTCTGTGACTACAAACAAATAGTCAACTGTTGACATGTACATGATTATACATGACTATAAAGTCTTACACATAACTATAAATAAATAGCCAACTATTGACATGTACATGACTATATATGAATATAAAGTCTTACACATAACTATAAATAAATAGCCAACTATTGACATGTACATGACTATATATGAATATAAAGTCTTACACATAACTATAAATAAATAGCCAACTATTGACATGTACATGACTATATATGATTATAAAGTCTTATATTTGCTTATGACATTATAAGTCGTAACGGTAATGTTTCAACATGCTTATCCGTTTTGTGGATAGGATTTATTGAGTATTTTTTCAGCATCAAACTCCAAATGTATGCGTTTAAAACATAGATGGAATATTTAATGCATTTTATAGACGATCTGTCCAACTAGGGGATTCTGTGGGAAACCCCGTACATCTCTTCGAAATGAAACATTTTTCGAGCATCGCGATTTGTTTGTTAATAATTTGAAACCATCTTTGGACAAAATCGATATTTTCGTTTTTCCCAAGGAAAGGTGATGTTAAAAAATAAAGGGACTTTAAATATTTGCTTTATCCTCCAACATTTGATAATTCCAATTCTAATTTACTACTGATTCGTGTTGCAGCGCCGTAAAACCCATCCAGAACACCAACCATCTAAATCAACTGGAAATATAGTGTTTTACTTGTACCTGCTTTAAAAATAATCAAAGCAGATTAGTGACTAATAATGGTTTATTCGATGCATGACCTTCATCCTGTATTAATCTGTCGCATGTGCTAAAGACCGGCATTTGAACGTCTGGTTAAGGGGAAGGGGGGGGGGGGGGTACTGTACTACAGCAGAATAATAACATAGCAGTAGTTCATTCAGAAACACGACCATTTCTGTCTCAGCTAATCTTCGCCATTGCTTGTAGTTTTCGACTATTTGATGTATATGCATAGGTGCAATGTCTAACGCTTCCCATTCAGCTCAAATAACTTTAAAGCTGTATGCGATGTTTACTTCCCATTTGACTCATATATGATTCAAATGTGTATCAACGGTGAGTCGAATGAGTAACAATCGTGAGCAAAATGGGTACTTGTCCCTATTGAGAGACCAATGGATACCTATAGTGAGAATAATGGGTACAAGTACCTTTAGTGAGACGAATGGATAACTATAGTGAGCCAAATTAGTACCAATAGTGAGCCAAATATCTACATGCACCTATAGTGAGACGAATGGATACCTATACTGAGCCAAATGGTTACCTATTAAGAGTCGAATGGATATATATAGTGACCAAAATGGGTACCTATACTGAGACGAATGAATATCTATAGTGCAACACTATTTTTTCCTTTTGTTCTGCCGCAGACTTCACTAACATTACAATTTACAAGTTTCTGTTGCCATAAATGACCACTTGATATGCAATTTATAGCAAATAAATAACTGGCAGCTACTGATAACAAAATTATTACATGTATGTCTATTCTATCAGCTGCCTTTTCTGTTTGAATAGTGTTTACAACAACATTTGGCTTATGAAATAAATAACTCTTTGGCTGCCAGGAATTGTCGTCGGCAAAACTTGTCAACTTCAATAATTATTTCTTTATTTTGTTGCCCGAGTTGCTTCAAAAAATAATCCTGTAAGCAAATAGTTTTTATCCCAATGGGACGATGAGTTACTGGGCGTCGTATCTAGATCCTAGCTGCTTGAATAGATAACCACAGATTCGGCAATGGTATTGCGAGAATTAATCATAAACAGTAAAATCTCAATTATTCAAACACTCAAATGCGTATCTTCTATTCATTTTTTTTACAAAAACAGTCACAATCATTAACACTGTGGATTCTGATGAGACGCTTAGTTACTCGGCGTCTGAATCCATCTGGATCCAAACTGTTTGCATATAGCTAATCACAGATGCGACATTGGCAGCGAAATAGTTAAATATATTAGTCGTAGTTGGCAAAATACGGATGCTAAACGTACAAACCACACACACACACACATACACACTAACCCTGTGCCTTAAGTTGTATGTCAATGTAAGATTCCTTGTGAAGGAGTTGGCAAAGGCATGGTAAAATTCGAGAACCTCTAGAAGTCTGTCCCTTTTAATGATATGCAGGTCACAGTAGGTCAAGGCTCTAACGTTGGCTGTGGACTGGCCAAACGTCCCCTCCTTCCAGAAGTTGTCCCCGAAAACATCACCTTTGCCTGAGATAAATATAAAACGGTATGATGGTGGGCGTAGCTAGCGATACGCACTTACACACGTGTGTAACATCATCAATCTGAAAGGTGAAACACTATTAAGGCCAAAATGGAACAAAATCGAAGGCTAAGGGTTGGGGTAGATCTGTCTTGAACTGTAAGCTTTAACCCATCGACGCCTCTGTAAAAGTCACATTTTGAAACCATTGTGATAAATAGGGCATTTGCCCCTATAGGAGCAAATGCTCTATTTAGCACAATGCTTTCAAAATTACACAATTATAAATTTCCCCCGGGAAACCCCGGACCCCTATAGCCATAATGCGCACATTACATTTGGATTCAGCTACGCTCCTGATGATTGTAACATAACACTTCATTTCATTTTTGAATGTTAATCAACTTCTTTATAACAGCCACTCAAAATACAAAATACCTATATTGCACATACTTTGGATCTGGGTGAGATGCCGAGTAGCTGGGCGTCTCACTAGGACCAAACTGTTGGACATTTTGGTCATGTTTCTGAATAAATCAAAATAAGTCAAATGTAATGTTTGAAGTAGAATGCAACTTCTTCTAACGAAAACTTGCTTTTAACCCTTTACTCCATGAATATTCATGTAAGAAATAATGACATCATGAATATAAATTAGATTAATTGCTATAATATTATATAGACACTGGAAGTTTTGGCCATGGCAGAAACTGGAGAATCATATCTATATTATATCATAAGCAAACAGAGCAAACCCTGATCAGACGGCTCTTGCGGGAACCGTCTGATCTGGTTCTACTCTGTTTGCAAAATCGTAGAAATGTGTATTTATGGAATAGTGGATTAATATGCCAATCCATATTCTATCATATTTTCCTGTTTATGGTCTGGCTGCTTGGGTTCAAAATGTCGGGCTAAATTACTAAGCACAAAGCTCTCCCAGACGAAGTGTTCAAGTAAGGTTTATCTATTAATTTTCCCTCAATTATGTTTCACTGATAAGTCTTGAGATCACTTTTAAAAGCCAAGTCTGAAAATCAGGCGAGGATTAGTCGCCAGTTCCATCTTGATCCAATCTAAAGGCAAAACCGTCTAGTCTTTCAAAAGAAGTGAAACTAAATAAGATGATTGCTATTAACGATATTGAGAGCGGTAATAGATCATTAATTTGATAGACATCCGCCGGGAGTTTACGGGATTTTCTAAATTGCTATTTTCTCATAATTATTAACCTTCACCGAAGCCGTGATTACGTTTGAAAATAGATTGGAGCCAGATGCCTCTCACATGATTCGGAGCTATTTGACACTATGATTCATTGCATAGTGTATGTAAGGAGCACACAACAAACCGCTTCTAAACTGGAATTGTAATTGTTACCATTGTCGGTCAGCTTAATGCAAGGTGCAAGTAATACAGAATGATTCTACATAGCGTTCACCTTGCATTAAAGAGCCCATACTAAAACTCCGGTTAGTAGAGGTTTTGCTGTATGTATTTTGGCTCTAAAACCGTGCAGGCTAATTCATATGTCATTATAAACATAATTAAATTAATATTCATGACGTCATTGTTTCTAACATGAACATTCAACAGGAAAAGAATTTATATGTTACCCATTACTTTATATGTTTGAATCGTAACGCCTTTGCAAACAGAGTAGATTCAGATCAGATAGTTCCTGAAGAAGCCGTCTAAACCGGGTCTTCTCTCTTTGCTTATGGAATTATATATATATCTGTTTCTGCAATAGTCTAGAACTTCTTTTGTTCATATACATGTACTATTAATAATTCATCTAAATGATATTCATAATGTCACTACTTCTGCCATGAATATTTATTACGTAAGGGGTTAATATTAGTATTGTCACAAATCAGGATATGAACTGCCTAGTATATAAGTATATACAAATGCACCTACTAAGAATAGCAACAACTTCGTCATCCTGTATAACTTCTAGTGACCCGGATATGACGAAACATAAAGCATCTAGTGACTCCCCTTGGTGGAATATCAAATCTCCTGGCGCGCTGTGTGTCATGTTAAAATGCATGGCTAACGCCCGAAGACACCCGTCGCTGGCTAGACGGAATGCAGGGTGCTCCAGAAACACCTTTCTGTTGAGGTGCACGCAGAGGTCGGCTTTCATGTCCTTGGGGCAATAGTTCAATACCTGCAGGAAAAGGTATTACATGTATTTGCAATAAATAACAAATATTTGCATAAAATAAACAAGACTGTTTGAAAGAATTCGTGTGTCACCCGTTGAGTGTAATAGACTGGCGTAATTTATGGCGCGACATGCAGGAGTGACGGACAGGAAGGTAGACGGACTAATCCCAAAGCGTCACTCCTTTAAGCAGGAAAAAATGCACACCTCAGCAAAGTAAGGCATCAGAGGTGCCAACGGCTGGCAGTAAAAGTATGTAACATCTTACAAATGTTTGCAAGGACTCTTGTGGCAATAACTACATTCGACACGTCTATTTGAATGTCATTATTACTGTATTCTCCCTAACAAACGCCCCATTGTAATAAATGACCCCACTGTCAAAAAGGCCCCTTACTTCTAGGGGAAAGAAGCAATGAATAAAAACAACTAAAACCGTATATAATAACCATTAAAATTAGTAAAGAAATATAGGTTTGTTTCAAAATACAGTCGATAACTTAATACATATTGAAAACAATACAGAAAACTCTACAATGCTTTCGTTCTGCATTAAGCAACCACCAGCGCACAAAAACTCCTTATAAAAAATGTTCCGCCCCGGGGGCGTTTAGTAGGGACAGTACGGTATATTAGCGATATTTCAGTAACAAACCATCTAAGGCGGCCAGTTTAGGATCATAGATGTCTGTAAAGCAGGTAGAAGCTTAATACAGGTCCACCGTAATACAGAAAACTTCCGCCAACCCCTGCATTTTTGAAGAAGTAGACCCGGTTTGTTTTATTTTGCACAGTATGTTATAGCTACTATCTGCAATTCTGTAATATATCTACCAACCCATCTATATATACAGATATCTATCTATCTGGATATCTAAAGAAAATAAAGTGTATGAATATGTCAATGTTTCGATTTTTTTTAAAACTATATGCAATGGTCTCGGCTGATGTGGGGATATGCAATGGTCTCGGCTGATGTGGGGATAATTTTGAATCCCAGCGAATACAAAAATTCTGTTATGAATATAGAAGCAATTGATTATGTGAACATCCGACTACAATATACCCTAAGTCCTTTACTCCGTGAATATTCATCTAAAAATAATGACATCTTGAATAATAAAATTTGATTATTTTTTATATACTAATCAAATTTGAACACAAGAATGTTTTGCAAAGAGAGAAGCTGTAGTTCATAAGCAAACAGAGAGCAGGTATTGGCATATAGGTATTGGCAGACACTGTAAAGTCACATCATTTCATTATAATTCCATTAGCGAACGGAGAGCACACCATGATCACACGGCTCCTACAGGAGCCGTCTTATATGAGTCTATTCTGTTTGTAAAGGCGCGAAAAAGCATTTATACGAAGGAAACGGAGAGCCACAATTACACTTCGTTTTACGCATTAGCTTATTAATATTCATGGAAGAAATAATGACAGTATGATTATCAATAAGCTAATTTTTGTAATAGCATCAAAACATATTTAATGGCAAAAACTGTGGAATCTTATCCATATTATTCATTAAGCAAATATAGCAGACCATGATACACGGTTCCTGTAGGAGCCGTCTGATCTAGATATATTCTGTTTGCAAAGGTTCAAAAACGTGTCTCTGTGGAGTAAAGGGTTAAATGGCCTAGTTGTAAAGAGTTACTCATCTCCATGTCTGAAAATACGTGAAACGTTTAGAAAACAGTACTGACCCAGATATTGAGGCTTTGCACGTTTACCATCCAAACAATATCTAAGACAGACGCCACTCATTATAACACTTAATTAACTAAATTGAATTCAAATTATCTTATATTCATAGCTATGACAAACACTATAGAATCAGATCTAAGATCTGAACCTACGCTGTCTAATCTGCACCCACAGTTTTCAAAGATGTAAAAAGGCGTATCAGTGTAGTTAAGACCATGGCTGTTCCCCAGGTTTGTCATATTCACAGAAAGCGTCTAAGGTATACAGTACAACCTGTCTTAAGCGACCATTTATTTAATCAACCCAGGAGTCTTAAAAAGCAGGTGGTTGCTTAATGCAAGGCAAAGGTAATGCTGGAAGTTCCTATAGGAGCTGTATGCATTACTTTTGCCCTGTATTAAGCTCCAATATTTGACCTATTTTTAATGGCCGCTTAAGACAGGTTCTGCTGTACAAAACTATTTTTTAAAAGTTCTCTATTTCAAATGTAATTTAGCATACCAAATTTAGGATGATGATAATGGAAACGTAGAGTACAATTTTGTAATTAACAGTTTTGTTTGGCAGACGATTTTGATTTATTGTTCAGGCCAACATAATTTGATTACATACTCCTAAAAGTCACTTAGCGAGGCTCTTTTGCCTTTCCAATACTACAAATTATCCTTTTACCGGATACAAACGCCAATTCTATTCAGCGCACTTAGCCCTTTAGCCGATAGCACACATTTAAATGTCTTTGCAAACAAAGTAGACATAGATCAAACGGTTCCTGTAGGATCCGTCTGATCAGGACCTGTTCTGTTTGCTCATGCGTTAATAGAGATGTGAGTTTTCTTCCATGCTCAAAAATGTGCATATGCAAAACTGTAAATATTTAGCATTTTAAGTTCATGATTTAATTATTTCTTACATGAATATTCATCGGGCAAAATGTTATGTTTAGAAAAGACTTTTGAGTTATAAATGTGAGTTGACACTTGAAATCTTTGTTACACGAGAATATTTATGTGACATAACATGCATCTTTCAATGTTGGTTTTACTGTTGTTTTTAAAGTAAATTTACCTCCTCAATATTTATGACACCATGCATGGCATTATGAACAAGATGTGTTTGTGAAAAACACTATGCCCCCTCGATATGATATTTGACCCTGAATGATGACCTTGATCTTGACGTTTCATCCCTCAAACTGTGCAGTTTCATGGGGTACACATGCATGCCAAATATCAAGTATGTATCTCTACTGGTTCAAAAGTTATGGCCAATGTTAAAGTTTGTGACCTTTGACCATGAATGATGACCTTGACCTTGACATGTCACCCCTCAAACTGTGCGGCTTCATGAGATACACATGCATACCAGTATCAATGCTGTATATCTACTGGTTCAAACGTTATGGCCAATGTTAATGTTGGTGACCTTTGACCTTTAAAGATGACCTTGACCTTGACATTTCACCCCTCAAACTGTGCAGCCAAATGAGAAACACATGTATACCATTTATCAAGTCTGTATCTCTACTGGTTCAAAAGTTATTGCCAATGTTAAAGTCGTTGACCGTTGACCCTGAAAGATGACTTTGACCTTGACATGTCACACCCAAACTGTGTAGCTTCATGAGATACACATGTATACCAAATGTCAAGTCTGTATCTCTACTGGTTCAAAAGTTATGGCCAATGCCAATGTTAAAGTCGGTGATTTGACCCATATGTTTGACCTCTGACCTTTGAGGATGATGTTGACCTTGACATGTTACCCCTCAAATTGTGCGGCTTTATGATATACATATGCATGCCAAATATCAAGTCACTAGCGGTACTGGCTCAAACGTTATGACCAATGTTAAAGTTACAGACAAGAAACAGACAATTTGACATTTGACCCTGACGGATGACCTTGACCTTGACATGTCACCCCTAAATGTGCGGCTTTATGAGATACATATGCATGCCAAATATCAAGTCTCTATCTGTACTGGCGCAAAAGTTATGACCAATGTTAAAGTCGGTGATTTGACCCATATATTTGACCTCTGACCTTGAATGATGACCTTGACCTTGACATGTCACCCCTCAAATTGTGCGGCTTAATGAGATACATAGGCATGCCAAATATCAAGTCTCTATCTGTACTGGCTCAAAAGTTATGACCAATGTTAAAGTTGCTGACAAACAGACAAACGGACAAACGGACAAACAGACAAACAGACAGGGCATTAACAATATGCCCCCCCCCGATCAGATCTGGGGGCATAAAAAGGGACTCTTATGACATTGACAGAAACTGCAAAATCAGGCGACATGATAAGACACAGCTATCGTAGTTTAATGTTTCAAACTTAATAGAAACTTAATAGATCACATACACGAAACAGCTAAGCATGCTAAATCAGTAATATCACCACAAGAATTTCGGTTATAAAAACAACGTCATACTCGCATACATATCCATATTAACTCTTTATCTTTTGAAAAAATGCATCCGCTATAAATTCAGCTGCGAGAAACGGACCCATGTTTTACCCATACAGACAACAGCAAGTTCCTCGCCCTTGAACTTGCCAAGACAAACAGTAGAAACTGTTACGTATTAATTCAACTTCTCTCAGTTGTATATGTAACAATGTTTTAACATATTTCCATGTATTTTGTGAATGTGTTGTGAACTAAACCCTGTTCTTCATAAATAAGCATTTCTGCGCGTTTCTGCGCCTTTGAAAATAGAGCTGATCCAGATCAAACGGCTTCTATAGGAGCCGTCTGATCATTGTCTATTTGCTTAACAAAATAATATACATGTAGATCGTTATTCTTACTGTTTCTGTCATAGCCCAAAATTTCGTGTGTTCATGTCATTACAGAATCTAAAGTAATTAATATTCATGGTGTCATTATTTCCTATATGAATATCCATGGAGTATAGGGTTTAAATGTCACTCAAGTTACCTTTGCAGCGTCAATGCCTTTGGTAATGGCCCATGTGGACACAATGTAATCCATTACTCTCTCACTTAGTGATTTAGGGACGTCATGCAGCTTCATGAACTCTCTGACGCTGTTCAGCATGTCATGATACCTGGCAAAACTCGCATAGAACTGTTGAAATATCGTCGTCACGTTTGAGAAGATGGTGGCATATAATAGAGCTGTAAAAGTAGAATAAACATGTTGGACCTGTACCTCATATAAACACATTTTCACTCCTTTGCTCCTGTAGCAACCATCTGATCCGAGTCTGCTCTGTTATCGTATGGAATTATAATATAACAGAAACATCCTGTGTATAATTATAGTCCATCATAAAAATATCGGCTGATAAATATTCATGATTATGTCTTACATGAATATTCAACAGGAATGGGTTATGACATTGTATCTATAAATGACACTTTGTGGAATAATTTATAAATAATTAATTGAAAATTGCCTAAGGTTGTACTAAAATAGAAATAGATATCACTGACTTGTCCTTTTGGCTTGTTTTGTTTTTATAGTACAAACAGTGTTTGTTGCAACCACAGACGGTGAAAGGGTAAATACTAATCATTCAATGACCACATCAATGCCGATGCCAAAACAGGAATTCCATTATTGAAAAAGAAGTGAATAATGTTTACCTGCTTGTTTGGTAAAACGTTGCATTTTTTAAACAGAATATTACATTTTGTTGGTAAAAGTGTCCCAATAATCAAACGACAAAATCCATTTTATCCACTACTTAATCAAGCCTGTCATTTTGGATTTTCATAAAGAAAGATTCTGAATACTACTCCATTTACTAGTATTGCCTTGATGAAGGATTTAGGCTGACCCACTACTTGGTGGAGACACATATTTACGTATTGTGCAAACAGTGTAGACCTAGATAAGATGATTGTTGTTGTAGCCGTCTGATCAAGGTTTGCTCAGTTTACGTATGGAATAATACAGATCTCATTGTACGGGTTCTGTTTTTGCCAAAAGCGCTCACTTGTAAACGCCTTTGTAAACAATCAGATAATTAGTACTAGGTGATGTCAATAGTTCTTACATGGGTATTCGTGAGACAAAGAGTTTAACCTCAACAAATGGATACTATTTGTGTGATCCATATGAAGTTTTCATTTGGCCAGGGTCCCAGGTTATAAAACTTCTGAGTCTGAGAGTCTGAGTTGATTCTCAAGTATATGATTCAATCAAATGCATGAGAATGATCCCAGCCTCAAGCAAAAGGTTTTATAACCTCGGGGTCAGGTGAAATTATGTTACCCAAAATAGTGAGTTCTAAATACATGTATAATTTAATCATCATACTGCGTGTCACGAAAGCTATAAATTGTTTTGTCAAAAATTCGTTCCTTCTACAAATCACATAATAACATAAGGGTTTTGTGATGGGTTTAATATCAACATGAAAATTTAATTACAGATGGGCTAGGATGGAAAGTCTGTTTCCAAGTTTGTTAATACAGCCAAACCCGTATAAAGCTACGTTATGAATATAGATAGACGTTTTAACCCTTTCCTTCATATAAACGCTTTTGAACGCATTTGCAAACAGAGTAGACCAAGCTCAGACGGCCCCTGTAGGAGCTCTGTTTGCTTATGGTATACATGTAGTATAGATTCTATCTCAGCCAAAGATTCCTGTGTTCATATGCTGTATAAAAATAATCTTATCAATATCCATGATGTGTTACATGAAAATGATTAAAACAACTGGTTGCTTAATGTAGGACGAAACTATTGCAGAAAGTCCATGCAGGAGATGGTCTTGCATTAAGGTACACATGTACCAGTTGCCTGCAGTAGCCAGACTGCTATTTTGTTGGCCGTGGCGTTTGAGTTTTTTTGTTACTGTACTAGTACGTTACCGTTCATACACATGCTACAGTAAAACCTCTGCACGTTAAAATCAATACTGGTATTTTATTAAGACATATGACAGCTTAATGCAGTGTGAAATTCGTGCAGAAAACTCCCTTATACATTAAGCAGCTACCTACCTAACAAAATTTAAATTCTTCTTTACTACAATTCCGCTTTAGATGAGTGTTACAGTCCTTGGAATTATATATAGAAAGCAGGGTAAAATGATGTCATAAAAGTCGACAATTGTCTCGTTCACCTATGTAAGCTGGTCATGTTTTTTTTGCAGCTTATACGTACAAAACTAATTAACAGGGATTCAATTTAACGGCTTCAACCTTTAAGCCACTGATCTCAACTTGACCTCGCATTTGCAAACAGCTTGGATCCACATGAGAAACCGAGTCTCACCAGGATCCAAGCTGTTTGACACTAGGTCAATAGTTTCTCAAAAGCTTAATTAAATCGGAAGTATTCATAAATGCTCTAGATCCAAATTGAAGCCGCACATGTCCGTCGTTATGAGAGGGTGTAACTACTGCATGTAATACAGTAGAACCTGTCCTAAGCGGCCATTTATTTATCGCCTTAAACACCTGGTGGTTCCTTACTGCACTGAAAGAGTTATGCACAAATCTCCTATAATTAGACCTATGCGATAGTCACAGCCTTTCTTTGATGTGAGTTGAAAGATCCCATGATTTACTGCGGGATTAGTTTTTATTTAAATGTGTGATAGAAAATTCCAACTAGTATTTAATTTTATTTCATTTATTTACTGCATTGTAATATACTTTCCCCAGCGATGGCACATATGTTTGACGGAAATTCAAAACGGTTATGATTTACTGCAGACTACACTCCAGACTTACACTCCAGAAAAATGCAGCTGCAATAATTTTCACTGTGCTCACTTAGCCTCACTAATGCCTAAGAACTGTTTGATGTCCGATGTGTTGTTAACATTATGCAGGTCATCTGCAGGTCATTTGCTGTCCAGCATTATGTCTGCACTCTGAGCAATTAACCCTTTCAGTGCCAGAATTGTAGTCTGCTAGACATATTTTGTCTGCTTCAAGTTTTAGAAGGGACGATTGTTCAATGTCTTTATAAAACGATAAACAGGGTGTCAAACAGTTTGGATCCTGATGAGATGCCGAGTTACTCGGCGTCTCATCTGGATGAAAACTGTTTTGCATATGATATTACAGACCCGTCTTAATGGCACTGAAGGGGTTAATGTCTGCAAATTAGATTGTCGTCTGATATTGTCGTCTGCTGCATTTTCCCCTTCCATATCTATTCAAAAGTAATAACAAAACCAGTCTGGACCCTGGTGAGGTGCCAAGTTACCCGGCGTCTCATTTTGGATCCAGACTGTTTGCAAAAGTTGTTATAAATGCTAAAAACCAAAGCAAAAGCAGCTGGAACAAAACTCATTCCTGTTTAGAGGAACAGTTGCTTATATTTCAGAAATCAGTTGATCGTCTTTGGTCAGAACTTTGTATGCCCTTGCATAATCAAATTACTGAATTACTGAATAATAATATTGCTTTCTGTTATCTCCTACCATTCTTAAACGTTTTAAGCAGCCATTTTTCGCTTGCGTAAACCTCGCTTGTGACTGCTTAAGACATGTTTGCCTTTGTTTGACTGAGGTACATGTAAATATATACTGTATAGATTGGATGGCATTTTGTATTATCTCACTTGATGAGAGAGACTTCAAAGAAGGCTTGGTCAATGTCGAGATAAAAATAATTAGTGATGCCCTATGGTGAACGTCTTAAATAAGTTATTATGTTTTATTTTAATGGAAGGAATACACAATATCCGTACAGGCAATTACTGAACTTATTTTTACAGTGAACTTTAACCTTGTTTATTGCTGCAGACTTTGTGGTAACCCTTGTAAGCAGTTTGAATTGAAATGAGACATATCGGCGTCTTACCAGCAACCAACACGGTTAACTACTGCCAACTTTTGTCGTCTGCAAACTTTGTCGTCTGCTTTAAATTTCATTTATTATTTTTCTTCATTTTTATATCTTAAAATAGTCACGGGAAAACAGTTTGGATCCTGGTGTGACGCTGAATTACTCGGCGTCTCATCTGGACTCAAGCTGTTGTCATAGATAATCACAGGTACGGCATCTACAGCGAAAGAATTTCAAAAGAAATGGTACGAAATTGTGACCTCTGGCGAAAAAGAAATAAAAATATGTTTTGAAACGTATCGACTCAAAACACCTATGGTGGTATTATGAAGGCACCAACCCATGACTTGTAACCTGCTGTTGTATTAGCGATATCAGTTTTGATCCAGAACCAAATCAACTGCAATTTGTATTTTCCCGCCAATATCTGTATCCAATTCTAAAATAAGTTACTGAAGTAGAATGTCACCAAATCGAGGATCTGTAAGGCAGGTGTTAGCTTAATGCAGGTCAAAAGTAATACAGAAAGCTCCTATAGCAAAATAGAAATGACAGTTGATTTGGCCCTTGCTCAAAACTCATATCGCTAGTACAACAGCAAATTGCAAGTCACGGTTGGTCTCCTGAACCTGTCTTAAGTGGTCATTCATTTATTGAACATATTTATACGAAATAGGTGGTTGCTTAATGCAGGGCAAAAGTAATGCAGGAAGCTCCTATGAAAAATGGTTGGGTTTCAAAATAAGATCTACCTGGCCTTTCCTTAAACAATATGGGAAATAATGGGTCAACACACTGTGACAGGATAGACAAGTTATATTAGAAAGACATAATTACATGACACTAGTCTCACTTACATCCAAGAATCATCATAAAGACAGAAAAAAGCTTCTCCGACTCTGTAGATGCAGCCACATTCCCAAACCCCACACCCGTCATACAGGACAGTGTGAAGTACAGGGCTGTTAGGTAGCGCATTCCTTTACCGGGTCCTCCTACATACTCGTTGGACGTACTTGTGTTGGATTTCACAAATGGTTCCCCTGTTACGTTAGCCAGAGTGGACAACCAGCCGTACGTGATCCCGGCTCGATGTTCCGTGTTACCAATCGAGTACCAGATGCACGCCAGCCAATGGGCGAAGAGTATGAAAACGAGAATCAGCAAAACTAACATGGCTGCTCCGTATTCCAAATAATGATCCAGCTTGCGGACCACTCGTCCCAGCCGTAAGAGCCGAACCACCTTTAGCGCACTGAACAGCGTGTTGATTCCCTGAAACACAAATTGGGAACGATCTATAAAACGACTAAGGAATGACCTGTTGAAACCGTGTACCAAAAAAGGGCGGACAGACAAATTCGGGCGCGTAGTTTTGACCCAGATCACCAAGAGTGCAGACCCAGATCATGTAATCAGTGTACTTAAGTATGGTGTAAGTACATTTATTGTGCTATAATTGACATCTACGGCTCACAGACCAATCAGAAAATATACTTTGCAGTAAACTTTTTTCAGCGGCTAGCTGCCTATTTTCACTTTTGTTCTAGTTTTCCACCAATCAGAAATTATGTTGCATTGTAATTTGCATATGACCTACTAATATTTTGTAGTAAACTGTATTTTCATTAGTTAATACCTTGACTGGCAAACGTCCTTTTTATAATGCCTCTGCACATATCCAAACTATGTACAATCCAGTTACACAGTCTGCTAACGTGTCGATATTCCTGGGGCATTCTTACGACCTAGTAGTTATTTCAAAACACCGTGTTCTATGATAATAAGCAGCTTCGGCCTCGCAAATTGAAATCAATGCAATCGATCCATATTAACCTAACCACAGCAAATGTAAGGCATTCTGTTATAAAGACATTTTCTATAAACTTCTCAGAGTTCAGTCAAAACGCCATATAATACAGAAAGTGATTATTTACGCAGATGTTTAGCATCGAAGAATGTCGACTGTCGAAAGTTCTGTTCTTAAAATCAAAGTACTGATTTACATGTACTTATGATGATTTCAAAGCGAAACTTGTATTAAATTGGGATTTAAAGAATATAGGCAAACGAAATTGTTATGGTAGTGAAAATTTAACAATTGTTGTTAATAATAACTAATGATAATATAACTATAAGTAATCAACTTCAACAGTATGAAATATATGAGTATAATGTAGTAAGAAACAATGTGTAGACAAAATATAACCAACAGGATCAGTATTAATTATCTTCAAATACAGTTTTATGAATTTATTTGTCTGAATGTAGTAAAATATTTGTTTATCACAAGTGTAAACAGATCCATGCATTTGAAATCACTACTAAACCATATACTGAATTGAGAATAGTTCTAATAGATTATCAAATATTCTTATTAAGTTGCTACAGATGAGTATCGTGGCTAATCCAGCATTCTAAAAATAGAAAATATCTCCCAAACAGTTGTGGTCTAGTTTATGGACTCTTGCTGATGGGAAATAAGGCTGAACATGTTGAATTGAAATACAATGGCGAACCTCTTAAGATTGTTAAGAAGTTCACATACCTTGGTATAACGCTGTCTTCTAATGGCTGTTTTTATCAAGCTCAAAAGGCCTTGTCCCAACAAGCACTCAAAGCATTATATGGTCTTAATTCTTTATTTGAAAATATTTCTATGAATGTCCAAGAAAAGATAAAACTATTTGATTGCATGAGTTCACCTATATTAAATTATGGCTGTAGTGTATGGGGATTCCATAAGTCACCGGACATTGAAAGGCTTCATCTAAAATTCATGAAGCAGATTTTAAGGGTAAAACAACAAACACCAAATGCATGTGTTTATGGTGAGCTTGGCAGAGTTCCTTTACAAGTAATAAGAAAAAGCAGAATTTTAAAAACGTGGTCTGATATTATAAAATCACCACATTCGCTCCAATATAAATTATTGTACATGAAAAATCAAAACGGTGCCTATATTAATTCTTGGACAAATAACGTTAAAGGGCTTATTGAAGACCTTGGATTTTCTTACCTATGGGATAAAGACAATGTCACTAAATTACAGGTAGATGGCATGATTAGAAGCTTATATGACCAATATTTACAGCAGTGGTTCTCAGATCTAAGAAACTCTCCTAAACTTCAAACGTATAACTTAATAAAAACTACTTTTGAATTGGAACAATATTTTACCAGTGTTAAAAACCAGAATCATATATCTGCTCTTACAAAATTCCGATGCTCCGCCCACAAATTATTGATAGAAGAAGGCAGGTATAGAAATATACCAAGAGAACAGAGGATATGTACAAAGTGTACCATGAACAAACCTGAAACAGAATACCACTTCCTTTTAGTTTGTCCTTTCTATAGAGATATTAGCGCAAGTATCCTACCAAGTTATTATAACCATTGGCCTAATATGAACAAGTTCAAAACGATTATAAGCACACAGCAGACTTCAAATCTGAAGAAACGTGCTAAGTATATATTTGAAGCTAATGTTTTGAGAATTTGAGTCAACCCATTACTTTATTGATACTTTATATAAAAAATACTTACAGTTTCATATTGGTATTATTTTAATCCAATCGATATTTTCTAAATCCATACGAATATATGAAAACACACTTAACACAAACACTAATAAGATATAAACACTGATAACAAAACAACACGATGGTTTTTTATATCCAATGTATGGAATAACTTTCATTTCCCTAAATTTAGATATATCTATAAACCTGTATAATTAAATCCGACACATACACTTCCATTTAGCTCCAAATAAGCCTTCTTTTCAACTCAGCTGAATAATAATCTTAAATCGAACTAATATTCACGTGACACAAGCAACATGTCCATTTAAATCGTGCAATTTATTTTTCTTGCTTCCCATCCGTGTGCACCTTGGAGAAAATTTCTAAATGTTACAGGTGCGGATCAAGACCATCCCTTAAGAATTTCTCTCATTATCACTATAAAGGATAATGCGCTCATTAGTTGTTTGTTGTTGATAAGATTTTGTTAGTATATATATGTACATATTAATCATACTATTTACACGCATTAATGTAGTTACATTAACAATTATTCAAATATGAAAATGTAGCAGATTACATGTTTAAGCGTTAAATATGAGACAGGTGAGTGTCGTTGGTCTGCCTAAGTATCTACGCTTTTCATGTGGCTGTCCAGTAAACCTAATTGAATGGGACAACAGTCCAATGACAATCACCTGTCCCATACATTTTGTATCTGACTGTAAGATATTTGCCTTTGTTAAATTTTCAGTATTTATTATGACACAGCAGATCGACTTTATCTTCAAATAGATACTTATTTTGTATAATACGGAATCTCAAAATCGATACAATCTCACATTTGTTTTCATACTTTTCTCTTTCTTGCTTATATAATTGAACTTTAGAATATGTATTGTAAGTCATGTACATAATTATATGTTATATGGCTATGAACATTGTACGTGTTTAATGCCAATAAAATTTGAATTGAATTGAATTGATGAATGAATGAACTTTGTCAACCTTACTTTTGTTTGTTTTGTGTCTTTGTACTTGTGTTTGTGCTTTTGTTCATGTTTGTCTCTGGTGATGGTGTGTTTGTTGGTGTTTTCCGTGTTCCTCTCCTGTGTGTGCGTGTGTTTGGTTGTGTGCGTGTGTATGTGACATGCTGTCTATCGATGTTTTGGCGGTGATTGCGTATTGTATGTGGCTTTCTCATGTATGTGTATGCGTATAAATTGCTATATAAATTGCATTCTGTCGGTGTTTTGGTGATGGTGGCGTTTTGTGTGTGGCTTTTCCTGCTTGACTTTACTACTTTTTCATTTAGTTGTAAACAGTATATTCATACTCTCAAAAGGATATCAGTTGTCTTCACCACTGTATTGGTCATAATTTCAATCCCATTTTACTGTCTTATCTCTTACCGGATTCATATTCTATCAATTTTTCATTTTCATGGAATTGATAGTCAATGATAATGAGTGCTGTTCTTTAATATAGTGGAATAGTTCATTCACAAATGAGTTAAGGGAATGAATTCGACTCTAAGATACATGTAGTTTCAAATTCATATATTTGATACCATCAAAAATAGATGTACACCACGAAGATAATCGAGGTCTCCGAAATAGGTTGGCTTATTTAAGCAGTTGTTTCACAATTCTCCGGTTTCGTCAGGGTACAGGATACAGGGTACATGATATATATATATAAGATAAGCAGACACCACTAGTGTAGCTTTACATTTTTATGCCCGACCGGTTTCGTTAATACTCATCAGGGTAATAAATAGAGGTTATTACACGGGTGACTAGGGCCGCAGAGGGATATAGGCCCGTCACCTTGATATAGGTCCGATGGTTTTAGCCCGAGGGACTATATCTAGGTAAGGGCCTATATCACTCTGCGGCCCTAGTCACCCGTGTCATAACCTGTTTATTACATTTGTAAAACATTGGCGAAAATTTCAGCAGATCAGAGATAAGGCAGACACTATTTCTCAGCATGAAAACGGTTTTAAAAACTAAATTGACAGAAAGGCGCTACTCTGACGTCATTTGGATGACGTCAAGATGGCGGTTTTACAAGTTTCGAAAAATGAGCGTTGGAACTAGCGGCTACACTGCACTTTACCGGTATGTGTACTGTGCATGTGCATAAATCTGAATTGATTCGAGCGAGGATTGTCTTTGTAAAAGCGAGGGTTTGGAAATTGGGGCTAATCGGTATGTGTACGAGCACTTTGACAATATTTGCAGCATCTAAGCTGAACAAGACCTTCGCCTCGTATGTATCGGGGTCCTGTTGCTATAGATTTAGAACATTTATCTTGGCAGCGGGCATATAGGTTATAAGCCCGTCGCTAGGTCCGTATATTCCCGCTCTGACAATACGACTGGATTTTTTGACAGATATAAGACCATTTTGAGTGTAAAAATGTTACTATTTATAGTAACAAATGTATTAATAAATGATACATAGCAATGACGTTACTTGGTAACGACACAGTAACGACGTCATGACGTCATAAAGACGGCGTCAAATGACGTTATCAAATTCTGTTTAATTTTGGGTTAAATACCCGTATGTTACATGTATACATACATTAAGTATTACTGGTTAAAATGTACGTAAGTTTATTCCCGCGTGACAATTTATTGCTTGTGTGATTTGTATGTGAATTTGTTAATGTTGCCCACTAAACTGCAATGGGCCTTAAACAGTTATCGAAATAAAAGTTCAAAGTTCAAAGTTCAAATGTTTTTCCATAAGTAACATAGCTGAAACATCATCGGTGTGAAACTTGTAAAATGGAAAAATTGAAAATTTAGGATTGATATTGCAACACTGGTCTAAATGAGAACTTAACGGTATTTGTCTTGTTGATGGATCTCTGATTTGTTGGTCATGCACTGTCCTTCTGTTACGTAATTTGTCTCCAGTCTGACCAATATAACATTCTCTGCATCCATTACAAATGAGAACGCACAGTACATTTCTAACAGTACAGTTCATATTTTCTTTTACATGGAATACTTTGTTTTTAAACATAAGGAAGAACCTTCCACTATGCAGCTACAAAGTCCACAGCGGGGCTCTTTGCATTTGTTGACTGATGGACGCAATCCAAATTCTTTAAAATCAGATCGGGTTAGAATGCGCTTTAAGTTTGGTAGTTGCCGTTTGCCTTTAATCACCCTAGTACTGTTCATGATTCTTTTTATTGTTTAATCATTATTTAGAATCTCCATATTTTGTTTCAATATCTCTTTATTTTTTGGATTAAAAGTTGAAATAAACGGAATAATGTGCTCTTCGTTTCTTCTTTTAACTGTAAGTAATTCATTTCTTGGCATTTTAAAGGCTTTAATAATTCCTGTCTTAACTATTTCTGGCGGATAATTCAATTTAATAAGATTAAATGCCAATTCTTCTAAACGTTTTAAAAGAATATCAGAATCGCCTACAATTGTACAAATTCTGCGAGCTAAAGAAAATGGAATGTTAATTTTAGTGTGTTTTGGATGACAAGAATTAAAATTAAGATATTGTTTGGAATCTGTAATTTTACTGTAAAATATCGGTGGTAAGTATTGTCCCATTTTTTATTACCAGTACATCTAAAAATGGTAGTGCTGTTGAACTTTCCTGGATTTCAAATATTATATCCGTATGAAGTGAATTTAATAAAATCTGGAATTCATTTAAGTCATATAAAGAACCTAGCCAAAGTATAAAGCAGTCATCTAAATATCTTTTCCACTGGTCCCGTATAAACTGGCCGAATTGCTCTCCCTTTTGCCGAGTGGCAATGTCATAAATGAGAGAGAGAGAGAGAGAGAGAGAGAGAGAGAGAGAGAGAGAGAGAGAGAGAGAGAGAGAGAGAGAGAGAGAGAGAGAGAGAGAGAGAGAGAGAGAGAGAGAGAGAGAGAGAGAGAGAGAGAGAGAGAGTTCATTTCAAATAACAACAACAATAATAATATCTTCATCGTTTTCACCCAAAGACCAATGGTAACACGTTATCATATGGCTTCGCTTCGTCATTTAAGGTTTGAATAAAAAAGGTATAAATACATTCTCTTTAATACATGTAGTAGTATAAATGAAAGCGTTGCAGACACTGCAATATTCTTTGCATGGGAACAATGTTTTGAAAATCAAATTCTTATATTTGGCATAAAATAGCAGTTCTAGAAGGGAAATGTTTAGATTATACTCTCTCGGAGTTATAGGTTATAAGTTATAGGTGTGATTACCTAATCGCTTGCATAAGGTTATCCGAAGCGCACTTCTTTATTCATTGAGATCCTCTCTAAATCGGACTTTTAGTAAAGAGGGTTCAGATATTTTAGTCAGGTGGATGCTTAATACAATCTCCTATGGGAGCCTTCTGTGTGTCTTCTCCCTGCATTAAGCTGCCACATGTCTAATCGACCGCTGATATTAAATTCAAAGTCGTGTTTAGATTAGTTTTATTGTGTAAATAAAACTTCTAAAGAGTGGTCACAACATAGGGTTTGATGGAGAACTGACGAGTTCAGTATTAGTGTACGCACGTTTATCTGTTACTTTGTGATACTCTACTGCTAGGACAATGAGTTTATCTGTTGCTTTGTGATACTCTACTGCTAGGACAATGAGTTTATCTGTTGCTTTGTGATACTCTACTGCTAGGACAATGAGTTTATCTGTTGCTTTGTGATACATACTCTACTGCTAGGACAATGAGTTTCGTCATTTTATACAATAGGGCTACAATGTATAGAGACCACAAACTGTATAAACACAGACGTCTTATAGGAGAGAGACTTTACTGTGTGTCTATTACAAAAAGTAATAATATTTATAATGAGATTTGTATTATTGGAACATGTTGGTGATTTAACCCTTTCATTGCCACACTATTACCTTCATTGTTGTTTACACAACAGCCATGTCCAAAGCAGTAAACAGTTTGGACCCTGATACACCTGATTTAGTTCTAAACTGTTCGCAGAGGCCATCATGAATTCACGCTTGGCAGTGGAAGAATTAAAACTAATAAGCAATACCCTCGATGAACTGCAAACATGTATACGTACCAGAGGGCAAGGGTCACTTATATCAAATTGACTGATTTCATTAACCCTTGGTCTATTGAATGGTTATCCAAGAACTGATGTATTTATGAATACCATCTACTAATGAAAAGACTAGATATTGATCCATGAACCATCTGAAAGGTCAAAGAACGACGTCGTACAAGACTGAATGTTATTTTAAGCTGTAAATTATTCTGTAAAGGCTACTAAAACATGGCTATTTAGAATGACGGCAGCTTAATGCTGCACGACATGTATACAAATACTATATATATATTAATAATACATATCCATTAACTTAAGTTTGATATGGTTAATTTTTCAAGGGAAGTTTTGGCTTAGACAAAAACTGTAGGATCAAATTTATACACTTTCATAAGCAAATAGAGCAGATCCTGATCAGACGGACCCAACGAGAGCTGGGTCTACTCTGTTTCCACAGGCGTATAAAGGCTTATTTATGAAGTAAAGTATGAAGTGATAGACGTAAAACGCATCTGTTGTAAAGTAAACAGCAGATTACATGCAAAAGTTGTCCGATCTTCTCTTCCAGTTTATGCACTAATTGATAATATTGGCAAAGTTATAAAAGGAATTTCCTTGTAATATGTCAAGCAATGTATGTGTTTATCATTCAGAACCATGCCTTTTGATGGGGTTTCAGAACCGGATAATTAGTATATAGACCTCCACGATGATGTATATGTGATATATGCAAACAGTGCAGACCCAGACTGAAGGGCCCCTCTTCATGGTCTGTATTGTTTACTACACCAACCAATGGCAAACGTCTTCAGCAACATATATTTCTGTCACAGAAACAACTCAATATAAAGAATGGATGGATTGCAAATTTCCAAATTATATTTGAACAAAAGGGTTACCCCTAGATTTGGATAAACTTATTACTTGGGAATAATAGCCTCAAATGATATACGTAACAGGACCACATCAGAACTGGATTAAAATACACATGTACTTTTAATACTTATCCCATTTTAAGATAAAACTCTGCTCAAAGCTGGATCTGATGCAAATTGTAATACTTCCGATTCGACCAAGCTTTTGAGAAACTGTTGACCAAGTATCATGACAAACAAGCTTTTGAGAAACTGTTGACCAAGAATCATGACAAACAAGCTTTGAGAAACTGTTGACCAAGTATTATGACAAAAAGCTTTTGAGAAACTGTTGACCAAGTATCATGACAAACAAGCTTTTGAGAAACTGTTAACCAAGTATCCTGACAAAAAGCTTTTGAGAAACTGTTGACCAAGTATCATGACAAACAAGCTTTTGAGAAACTGTTAACCAAGTATCCTGACAAAAAGCTTTTGAGAAACTGTTAACCAAGTATCATGACAAAAAGCTTTTGAGAAACTGTTAACCAAGTATCATGACAAACAAGCGTTTGAGAAACTGTTAATCAAGTATCATGACAAAAAGCTTTTGAGAAACTGTTGACCAAGTATCATGACAAACAAGCGTTTGAGAAACTATTGACCAAGTGTCATGACCCCAAGCTTTTGAGAAACAATTGATTTAGTACCATGACACAAGCTTTTGAGAAACTATTGACCTAACGTCAGTCAGCCTGGACTCTGATGAGATGCCAAGTTACTCGGCTCCTCATCTCGATTCAAACTTTTTGCCAATGTCAACCAAGTGGTGTTTAGCAGGGGAAATGTTAAAATGACCTTGACCTACAGTGTACATAACACCTTCATGATCAGTTTGATATCCAAACAGTTTCACAATAGATTTAAACCAATTTCAAAGACATTCAATAATTGCTGTCTGTCTCGATTGTCAAACTACATTCTTTTAACATTCTTAAAACAGTTTGGGCCCTGATCAGAAAATGAGTAACTCCCGTTGCATCTGGGTCCGTACTGTTTCCAGAGGCTATCGCAAATTGGCTCTTAACCCTACGCATGCTGAATATTCAAATGTGAACCAATCCACTATTAATATTAATGAGCTGAATCAATCTAAAGTTATATCAATTGTAGGCCCTGAATTAACATGGCAAATAGTGCAGACCCATATCAGAGAGCTCATCATTAGGATGCGAGTTGATTGACAATTGGTCTATCTTTTTCAAACGTTTAAACAAATCGAAAGTAGATTAAAATTACAGCAGATCACAGGAGCAAGCAGAGGATTAATATTTATCTCTTTGTTGCGATGTCTAATAAGTGGTCACAAGATAAGCGGAGAAATAAGAGAGGGGTGAACGCCTATGGACCTCTGTATTAATGTCTGTAAGAGGACAAGATGTGAATTGGACAGTGCTAATGGAAACTGTCCGACATTCAATTCATTCGTTGTAACTCCTGCTCTCTGCAAACGTCTACTTCAATTTTCATCGATGAAATTTCCTCATTAACATAATCACAGCATCACACCATTTTGGATCCTGATGAGACGCAAAGTTACTCGACGTCTGATCTGGATCCAAATTGTTTGCATTGGTAATCGCATATTTTTCATTTACAGCGAAAAGAAATAAAACTTTACTCCATAAATACGCATTTCTACGCATTTGCAAACAAAAGTAGACCAAGATCAGACGACTCCTACAGGTGCCGTCTGATCAGGGTCTGTTTTGTTTGCTTATGATATCAAATAGATATGAGTCTACAGTTAGTTTCTGCCATGGCCAAACGTTGCTATGTCTATGTGCAATTATAAAACTAGAGTTATTAATAGTCATGATGTCATTATTTTTTTACGTGATAATCCATGGAGTAAAGGGTTAAATATCTTGCTTCCAATAAGTATTACAAACTACCAACATAACTCGAAGTGTTCAGACACCCAATGTTCCTTTCAATGAGTTTGTAAAACTGAATTGAGTCAAACTGGCACTAACTTGATAACGTTTAATTAGACGTTCATAGTAGCAAACTCATATCCGGGTCTACACTATTTGCCTAAATGTATATTTACTGTCTATTTTACTGTCTATTTACTGTCTATTTTACTGTCTATTTACTGTCTATTTTACTGTCTATTTACTGTCTATTTTACTTAGAGTAATTAGTGTAAGTCTAAACACAAAGGCAGACGATAATTTTGAAAAAAGGTATTCAAAGGGTCGATATTGTACTCAGACGAAATTGATTGCTGCAGACGATAATTTCCAATGTATTACTTAACCTTCAGAACACCGGAATACTCTCGTCTGCAGGGTTATCGTCTGCTCCTTTTCTAAAAAATCATTTTGTATCCTATTTTCCTTCTTTTTTATAAAATATAAAACATGGACAGAGCGTCAACTTATGAGACACCGGGTTACTTGGAATCTGATCAGAATACAAACTTCTTGAACATATTATTGATTTTGGCCACAGTGTGCATAAGTGTTAGGTTTATGAGATGACTAAACTAAGCATTTTAGAAATTAATGACTGGCTACATGTTTAATGTGGAACAGACAAAATTAATCCTTTAGCTGCCAATGGTCAAACAGTGCTTACCTGTGATAACTGTTTGTATCCACATGAGACGCCGTGTACGCCGAGTAACACCATGTCTCATCAGGATCCAAACTGTTTGTATCCACATGAGACGTCGTGTACGCCGAGTAACACCATGTCTCATCAGGATCCAAACTGTTTGTATCCACATGAGACGTCGTGTACGCCGAGTAACACCATGTCTCATCAGGATCCAAACTGTTTGTATCCACATGAGACGTCGTGTACGCCGAGTAACACCATGTCTCATCAGGATCCAAACTGTTTGTATCCACATGAGACGCCGTGTACGCCGAGTAACACCATGTCTCATCAGGATCCAAACTGTTTGTATCCACATGAGACGTCGTGTACGCCGAGTAACACCATGTCTCATCAGGATCCAAACTGTTTGTATCCACATGAGACGCCGTGTACGCCGAGTAACACCATGTCTCATCAGGATCCAAACTGTTTGTATCCACATGAGACGCCGTGTACGCCGAGTAACACCATGTCTCATCAGGATCCAAACTGTTTGTATCCACATGAGACGCCGTGTACGCCGAGTAACACCATGTCTCATCAGGATCCAAACTGTTTGTTTCTTGAAAAGAAATGCAAAACTGGTGCAGACAACCCGTTTTGCAGATGATACACTGTGCAGATGACAAGTTGTGCAGACGTCACGGCAGGGCAGGGATAGGAGTATTCATACAGTAGTATGACATAGGGAGATATTATCCTACGCAAATGACATTCATCCATCGACCATTGAAGGTGCATTAGTTTGGAACTGACTGGTCCAATAGGAGCCGTGTGCACGTCAGTGTCAGCTCAGTTTGCTTTACATGAAATAGATCTGATTCTACAGTCTTTGTCAGAGCAAAGATCCCTTTTATGTTTTTCACTATGACAAGCAGCTGATAAAATGTTCATGCTGTCATTATTTCTTACATGGATATTGAACAGATACAGGGTTAACGGTAGTTCAGTCATATAGCGACCTTCAGCTACATGCAATTACATGTGGAGGAAGAGTCCCGCGTTTTTTTCTGTGCACGAAACAAATCGATTTGTGCACAGAAGAGCACCCGGTTATATCCACGGACCAGCGCGAACCAGCTGGAAGGCTTTCCCATAAGAACAGTCCGAGTTCGAACCACAGCGGCGAGGGGCTAAGAGGTTGTCAATCGAACACCATAACCACTCTGCAGTAAGCAACCATCTGCTATCTAAGACTCGTTTGTTCAATAAATGAACGGCCGCGTAAGACAGGTTCTACTGTAGTATACGCGATAGACTTTGAAGGTCTTGCAGTGGAGTAAGAGTTAACACACGTTTAACCCATTCCCTCATAGGAGAGTTTTAGACCCAATCTCTTTCAATAAATCTACATTTAAAGGGAGAAAAGGAAATATTTAGAAGTGTGTAGTATTGAAACCGCTGTGATAAATAGAGCATTTGCTCGTATGGAGCAAATGCTCTATTTATCACAATGGTTTCAAAAAGTGGCAGAGGCGCTAAAAGGCGTCAATATGAGGAAATGGGTTAAGCATAAATGAGATACAATTATTATCTCACATTATTCTCATTCATAATAAGTATGTCTATTCTATTGACTAGCATGTACCAAAATGACCGAAAGTGGTCTGCAACACATCTTTGTGCGGTACGGACTTTCATCATTGTTGACCCATAATTAATTGGAATTCTAGCTTTAGAAATGCTATTCATATATTAACCTTTTATATGACCCCATAAGAGCATGACTATTGATTAGACGAATGTTTGATAATAGTAGGCTACATGAACGCAGGGGTGTTTTGGTTTGGCAGAAACTGTAGACTCAGATTTTTATTATTCAATATGCCAACAGAGTAGATCCTGATCAAATGACTGATGCAGGAATCGTCATATCTGGGTCTACCTTATTTGCAAATGTTTGAAAAGGTCACTATCAGGTAAGAGGTTAATGATAGGTAAACGAAAAAGTAAATAGTTATGTTCTCTTGTGCCTATTGATTACCTCATCGACATCCTGAAAGGCATTGAACACATCGTAAGGTAAGCACGAGAGTAGGTCTATCACGAACCAGCTCTTAAGATAGTTCATCCTGATGATTTTAGGGTCTGATATCACTTCTCCATTGGCCCCAACGAACGTTGTGTGGAAATTAAGAATGATGTCGATAAAGAACACAACATCCACAATGCTGTCGATAACGAGTAGTGGAACCTGGTCCATGGTTTTGTTGCGGAAGGCGGAGTTGTACGGAACTGTGACGGCGGTATAGAAGGTAAGGAACAAGATCATCCAGTCCCAAATGGTCTTGAAGAGGCAATAGTGCAGAATGATATGTGGAGGGGTCTTTGGAGCTTCAAGGCGATACTGAGGGAGAACGTCCGCGTTGAGGTTCATTATCTGAAATGGAGAATGTGCCTATGGGTTCTGTAGAAGAAGTTTGTAAATTTGCCGTACAGTGTGGCTTCATTTGTTTACTGTGCGACAAAAGCATGAAATTATAGCAGTCGTGGGCGTGAAAAATTTCAATTAAACAGCATTTATGTCACAATTAATGTAAACGAATATTTATAATTACTTGTTTGAAAACAGGAGTGCCTTTCGCTGCCAATGTCGTATCTATGATAAGCTATGCAAAGAGTTTGGATCCAGATGAGACGCCGAGTGTCTTATCAGGATCCAAATTGTTTGTTACAGTGACTGTTTTTGAAACAACAACGAAGAAAAATAAAAACAAATGAAAAGTGTAGCAGACGACAAAGTTCGCAGACGACACAATTTGGCAGCGAAAGAGTTAAACCCGCTGCGAATCAATATTGTCGGCTTAAATTTAAATCTAGAGCAATTTTGAAAACTTCTGATTCGAAACACTTTGGAGAAAGTATTGATCGAGTGTCAAACAAGTTGGATCCTGACAAGATGCCGAGTTACAAGGCGTCTAATCTGCATTCAAGGTGGACCCTGACGAGATGCCGAGTTACAAGGCGTCTAATCTGCATTCAAGGTGTTTGTAAATACAAATCAGGTCGCAGTTCGCGGGATAATGGTTAAAATAGAATCATTAAATCGACTTTGAAGACTGATTGATATAACGATCGAGACGTTGTTGAAAACATTAAAATATTTAGCGTTTTAGAACGTTTACGATATAGGTTTAACGGGACGTTATCATAATATGGTCCAAATGAAATGAGATACATGTATTTACAAAGCAAGACGCCCCTTATAATGTGTGGTGTAAGCTATTGGGTTATTATTTGTTACGAGCCTCGTTCTGGGGTTTCTATACTACATACAGAAATTATACAGTAATACTCCTCTAAACCGGCATTTGAAATTAGCAACTAAATGCCTAGTGCCTAGTGAAAGTTATGCTGACTTTCTGCATCCTTTTCACTATGTTTTTAGCAGCAGCAAAATGCCAAAAAATACCTATTCGTTTCTTTACTCAATGTGCTGTTTATTCGAGAGTGAAATATGGATAAGGCGTGCAAGTATACCCTTTTCCCTCATAATTATATACGTGTTTTCACGCATTTGCAGAGTAGACCCAGACCAGACAGGTCCTATAGGAGCCGTCTGATCAGGGTCTACTCTGTTTGCTACTGGTCTTTGACAGTTTCTAAAATGGGTACACCTTTCCCGTATTTCATTATAACTATTTTGACCATGAAGGACATGAAATTTGAATTAAACATAAAACAGGGAATGGGTTTAGAGCTGCTTTCAAGATGCAGCCTGTATTGAGCGGCTGTTGTATATAGAGGCTGTAGTCACTTGTATTTAGTTTGTTTTATTATATACTTACATTTGCTATTTGTGACGGCCGAGTGGACTCGAATCTCATGTTGGTGACGTTTGAAGAAAATTGTAAAATAGTTGACCGATTTCTCGTTACTGATCTGGCCAGTCTGGCAAACTTGCTCATGCCTGAAATTAATACAATATTGAAGAAACATGAGGCTAAATATTTTTATCGATAAACGCATTAAAAGAATGAATAAACGAATGAATAGATGGATTTTCTCATAAACTCGTCCTCGGACTGCCCTGTTTGCGTATAGATATGTTTGTTTAGTGCCAGCAAGTTCATTTGTTTTGAATCCTGATGGGACGCCGAGGTACTGGCCGTCTTATCTGCATCTAAATTATTTCAGATTTATATACAGTCATCAATGGAGCTTTACCTTACCTGGCTCTAAAAATAATCTCTTCTCAATTTTGCATCTGGTGTCATTTTGACAAATTCCGATTCGATCAAGCTTTTGAGTAAACGATTGAAGGGGTATCAAGCAGTTTGGTTCCTGTTCAGTGTAACTCGTCTCATCGAGATCCAAGCTGTTTGCAAAAGTGAGTCTGGTCGTGAAAAGCGTGATACAGTTGAACGAATCAAAACTGATAGTATACAACTAAACTGATAGTATACAACTAAACTGATAGTATACAACTAAACGGATAGTATACAACTAAACTGATAGTATACAACTAAACTGCGTGCAATGTTTGTTTAATACAGTATAACACCTGTTTTCAGCGGCCACCACAAAGATATCTGTTATGTGTTTGTAAGGCAGGTGGTAGCTTAACGCAGGTAAAAAGTAATACAGAAAGTTCCAATAGGAGCTTTTAAAAGAAGGGTTGTGTTGTATTATAATTGGTATTGAGCGGTTTACATATTGGCAAGTAGGCTAAAGGTTGAAGAATGTTTTCATTGATCTACTGTATCCCCAGCGGTGCTAGTGCATTTAGGATTTAGTTGAAGTAGTCATATTATCTGTTGACAAACCAAAAATAGTCGGTTCAAATATTATTTTCACAGTCTGAATAATTTATAAGACAAGCTTTCTTTAAAACTTTAACTCCATGAATACATAAGAAATAATGCCATCATGAATAATAAGTAGATACTGGCATATAAACACAGGCACGTTTGGTTATGGCAGAACATGTTGAATCAGATCAATTATTTCACACAGGGTCCGTCTGATCAGGGTCTATTCTGTTTGCATGGGTGTTAAAGGGAACATCTATTGAGAAATTGGTCAAACCGATGCATTGTAACTGATGTAAAGTTTTATTACAACAGTCTTGTTAAAGTGACCACATGCTTTATTAAAATAGAAGACTGTAAAAGCATGCGGTTGCTTAATGCAGGGCAAACGTGATACAGAAAGCTCTCTCTTTTGTCCTGCATGAAGCTACCATTTGTTTTAGAATTTGGAAGGCTACAGTCGAATCTGAGATAACAGTTACACTCGATAAAACCAGCCGAGTATGTGTCAAACAGGTCGACACTCGATAAAACCAGCCGAGTAGGTGTCAAACAGGTCGACACTCGATAAAACCAGCCGAGTATGTGTCAAACAGGTCGACACCTGTCGAGATACCAAGCTAATCTGCGTCTCATTTGGAACTTAACTGTTTGCAGCAATGTGCCTTCAGCCAGATTAACCCTTTACCTGATAGATGCGACATTTCACGCATTTGCAATCAGAGGAAACCTGGGCCCAAGGTTATAAAAAGTCTGAGTCTGTGATCATTATCGAGTATCTGATTGCTCAGATTTTGAGCTTGCTCAGAATCTAACCAATCAGATGCTTGAGAATGATCTCAGACTCAAGCAAAGCGTTTTATAACGATCAGATAGTTACTGTAGGAGTCATCTGATCAGGGTCTGCTCTGTTTGCTTAAGGTAAGGAATTAGTATACATCTGGTTTTACAATTTATGTCCAAGTAACATAATTCTGTGGGAATATACCATTGTAAAACCTCAGCTAATAAACAATCATGATGGCGGCGGTTTATTTCTACATAAATTTCAAATGTTTAGATAGAATAATTATGGTATGTTGTTTCATAGGAATTTCACCTCTGCTCGTCTCGTCGTCGATGGGCTGTTTTAAGGCTGTGATGTCCTTGAATGTACAAAGGATTAGTATCACTTGATCTTTCTCGTTCCTGATCGGGGCGATGTTCATGAGCAGCCATAGTGGAGACCCTGTAAGAGCACAAACACACATAGTTTAGATATTTAGAAAAAAAGAGTTTTAAACTATTCTTAACGTTTTCCCCCGATGTTAACCCTTTTCACGCATTTGCAAACAGAATTTAGAATAAATATAGACAGGGAAAGACTCTATATTTAACTTTTTATATCTCATCTCGCATTAAGCTACCTATTGTCTTAATGACCAATAGTAATACGTATTGTTGTGTGTTGTAATGAATACAAAGGCTTAGCTGAAACACAAGGGATTAGTGTTTTAATTATTATACATGTACATGTAACTGCATTGCTTAACTAAGTGTTTTGTACTTTGTCATCTACCTGATATTATACTCGTATAGATCACCGTCTACACCCTTTATTTATAGTTATAGTTTCTGTCATGGGCAGACATCATGTGTTCATAACCATAATCATCTAATTAATATTCATCATCCTGTAGACATTGGGTTTTAGTTAGAAACCCCCTCTAATGCGACCACTTGATGAATCAACATGGTTGTCTTTATAAGCGCATGCGCGTGCGTGTGCGTGCGTGCGTGCGTGTGTGAAGGAGTATTACCTGGGGTGCTAATGTAAACTATGTATCATTACTCTTTTTATTTGAGGTCTAGTGTAAACTCTGTATTAATTCGGGTGTTTAGTATAAACTGTGAATAGTACCTATTTTAATTCGATTATTTAGTCTATACTCTGCATAGTTACAGTTTTAATTCGGGAGTTTAGTGTAAACTCCGTATGATTACTGTTTCAATCCGGTGGTTTAGTGTAAACTCTATATGATCACTGTTTTATTTCGGAGGTTTAGTGTAAAACTGTGTATAATAACTGTTTTAATTCAGGGGTTTACAGCAAACTTTGTGTAGTTTCTTTTTTAATTCAGGAATATAGTTACTGATTTGTTTCGGGTGTTTAGCTGTAACCTCTCTATAGTTACATGTATCTCTATAGTCTATAGCATATATCAACCGAAATTTAAATAAAGAAACATTAAGAACGATTTATGCAGTTGGCTGCTTAACGCAGAGTGAAAGTAATGCAGGAAAATCACAGAGGAGCTTTCTGCTTAACTTTCACACTGCATTAAGCTGTTTGAACCATTTACTCCATAAATACGCCTTTCGACGCCTTTGCAAACAGAGTCGCTTCCTTGCAGTGCCAAATTGCTAAACAAATCATTTCTTCAGTTTCCAAGTAACTCGGTGTCTTATCAGGATGCAAACTATTAGACATTCGGTTGATAGTTTCTCAACTGTTTAATCGAATCGGAAGTAGTCAAACTGCAACAGACTCAACTTCGAGTAGTCAAACTGCAACAAACTGCAACAGGCTCAACTTCGAGTAGTCAAACTGCAACAAACTGCAACAGGCTCAACTTCGAGTAGTTAAACTGCAACATACCCAACTTCGAGTAGTCAAACTGCAACAAACTGCAACAGACTCAACTTCGAGTAGTCAAACTGCAACAGATTCAACTTCGAGTAATAAAAATTGCAACAGGCTCAACTTCGAGTAGTTAAACTGCAACAGACCCAACTTCGAGTAGTCAAACTGCAACAAACTGCAACAGACTCAACTTCGAGTAGTCAAACTGCAACAGACTCAACTTCGAGTAGTCAAACTGCAACAGACTCAACTTCGAGTAGTCAAACTGCAACAGATTCAACTTCGAGTAATAAAATTGCAACAGGCTCAACTTCGAGTAGTTAAACTGCAACAGACCCAACTTCGAGTAGTCAAACTGCAACAAACTGCAACAGACCCAACTTCGAGTAGTCAAACTGCAACAAACTGCAACAGATTCAACTTCGAGTAATAAAATTGCAACAGGCTCAACTTCGAGTAGTTAAACTGCAACAGACCCAACTTCGAGTAGTCAAATTGCAACAGACTCAACTTCGAGAAGTCAAACTGCAACAGATTCAACTTCGAGAAAACATTTATGTAACAGTGGTATTAGGGTAATTTACACCCCCGTGTTACTATGTGTATGCGTCTAATCTTGATCCAAACTGCTTGTGTATGTTACATGTACTACAATATGGTCAACACGTTGTTTTTGCATCAACGAAAACATTTATGCATAATACGAGTGCAATAATTTAAACGTCGATGACAAAACAATCGGCAGAAATCCCAAGTGCTGCGTTTGTACGACTATTGTGATTTGTATTAATGTATCTTGATCTTAACCCTTCGCTTGCTGAATTTTAAAACACATTTCTCCTTCTTTACCCATGCCCTGTTGTATAATTACATAATTATATCTTCACTGTGTACAAGTATTTCGCTGTGCAATCACTGCTGTGGAGTGCACTGGTTGAACAATCAACTTGTAAATAGTGCAGACATCTTGGTCTTCACTATTTACAGGTAGGTATATTGACGTGAATAGCAAGCGAAGGGTTAAATCTTGTTTGTCTCAAAATGTGTTGCAAATGTTAGTAGATGCATTGTGATATTATTTATAATTTTCCATGATCGTTAACCAGACACTGTGAATATTTCTATCGATCGACGGTTCAAGTGAACTCCATCAGAACATTTCTGTTCTGTAAAATACTAATGGCATCATGAATGTTTTTTATAATGGTATATGAACTCAGGAGGTTTTAGCTACAGCAGAAACTGTAGAATCTCATCTATATAACTCGATAAGAAAACACAACAGAGCCTTATAAGAAGGGTCCGACATAAACAGTCTGATGTGGATCCACTCTGTGACATAAACAGTCTGCTATGGAGCTACTCTGTGACATAAACAGTCTGATGTGGATCTACTCTGTGACATAAACAGTCTGATGTGGAGCTACTCTGTGACATAAACAGTCTGATGTGGAGCTACTCTGTGACATAAACAGTCTGATGTGGAGCTACTCTGTTCGAAAATGCGTCTCAAGCGTCGCTATCAGATTAAGCGTTAAAATGTTATACGTCAGTAAAACCTTCTATTTTAATCCTGAAATTATCCCCTTCTCCAAGCTTAACGCTTACAATGCTGAAAGTATCCCCTTCTCCAAGCTTAACGCTTACAATGCTGAATTATCAAATGGACTATTCCAAACTTCAAACAGGTCAAGCTTACGGTTAATATTTAGGGAATTTTCTAAAGAAATGTGTAACATGACAAACAGTACAGAGCCTGATGAGAGGGATCCTTTAGGAGTCCTCTCATCGTGGTCTACACTGTTTGCGAAGGACGTAAATGACTCGTTTCATACATAGAAAGGGTTAATTTCAAAACCAAAGTGCCACAGTGTCACACACTTTGGACCCGGATGAGACGACACTCTAGATCCGAACTGTTTGCAAATGTTATCACAAACTGTTCCATAATGTTGAAAACGTTGACATGTATTTTCCCATGGATGGAGCACCTATATTAAAAGGGCATTAAGCCTTGATATGACACGCGTGGGTTTTCGTACATGCGTCTTAACAGTGTAAAGCTAGAAGTTCTGTATCACTTTTGCATTAACACTGTTATCTGTAAAATGTGTCGTCTGCTTCAATTTTCATTTCTATTTGTTCCTCGTTTTATGTTTCAGGGAAAATTTACAGTATCAGCCATTTTGGATTCTTAATGAGACGCCGCGTCACTCCGTATTTTATCTGGATGTAAACTGTTTACATAGGTCATTGTAGCAACGCTCAAATGTCGGAACCAGCGCTAAATGTCCCACTTGACGTTATATGTCGCATCTGTAACGCCAAATGTCGCAACAAATTGTACTACCGCTCCATATGTCGCTACATCAACGCTAAATGTCGCACTTCTTTATAAGCACTATTTTTATCCCGGAACAGTGATCCAGGGTTTACCGGGAATGAACCGGATACGACCGCAAAGGCCCAGTCTTACTGTGCCGGTTGGAGATGACAGTGTATCCCGGCGTACAACCGTAACGTAACGTACAATCATAACCCATGTACACCTCCCGTAGGAGCCGCCTGATCAGGGTCTGCAATATTTGTTTAACATAAATATGATTCTCTTGTTTTGCCATGACCAAAATTTCGTGCCAATGTACTATTACAACAATTTATCTAATATTCATGATGTCATTGTTTCTCATATTAATATTCACGAAGTAAAGAGTTAAATAGACGATAACCCATTTATCACTCGTGTTTATCTCTTAAACGCTGATATAACAGAGTGGAATAGTTATCACAGTTTGCAAGGGCCAGTTCATTCCGTATGAAAGGGTATCACATAATACCCCATAATAACCTCATAATGTGAGAGGGGCTTGAATGACGCAATAAACGGATTAAACTTCGAGCTGTTTCAATATTTAGTGTCTTCCAATTCGTTTATTAGAAACTACCAACCGGGTGAAATGGAGCAGATAACTTTTTGATCATACCTCGAAATACTGGATAAGGGTTAACCCATGTTTGCCCAAGGTTTTCATAAAATGGACAGAGACAAACACATCAGACACAGACAGGGTTCCTGAGGGAGTTTTCACACCAGGGTATGCACTATTCGCTTCCCAAATTATTTTTCAAAGGTCATGTTGACAAAATGAATATTGCAGAACACCCTCAAAATGATAATTAGATTGATTCGTAATAGTTATATGTACATGTATATACGAGGACGGGGTCAACAGGAACCGTTAACCTTCTACTCCATAAATAAGCCTTTCTACGTCTTTGCAAACAGAGTAGATCCAGATCAGACTGCTCCTGTAGTAACCTTCTGATCAGGGCCTGCTCTGTTTGATATAATATGGAAATGCTTCTACAATTTCTGCCATGGCTAAGATCCCTATGTCTATGTGCTATCATAACACGTAAATTAATAGGGAATCCACCGGGCGCCGAAGGCGCCGTCGATTCGCTCTACGGTAGATGGTTAAGCCCCATAAAACTGCGTGTCAAAAGTGAATTAGGCTATTTCGGGAGTTTTCATTGGAAAGCATTGACCAGCGCCGAAAATCCGAATTTGACATGTAACTTTCTGAGAAATTCAAATGATTCGGCGAGGCTGTAAATCGGGTGATAAATCGTGGTACAGTCATTTTTTTAGAAAATTCTTATCGCTACATTTCGGACATTCTTCAATTTTCTTCTGACAGTTGCCGCCATCTTGAAATTGACACGATTCGACGAATTACTGTAAATAAAACATGTCTTCATCAAACAAACATTGCAGATAATGCCTATAAATACACTTGAGAGGGTGCAACAGATAAGTTGTATTGTAAAAAAGTGAACTTTTATAATGAAATGAAATAAAGTGTATTTTAACATTATTCGGACTTTATGCCGCCGAAAACAAACTTGAAATGATTGAGGTTCCAGTATGTTGGCACGCGACAGGTAGGCCTGTGTTACATTATAATAATCACTCCTTTTTATGACGAGCAAGCCGCGAAGCGGTTTCCGAGGAACATATTGCTTTTTTACGCACCACTTTCATGATGCTCAGCTAGTCCACTTTTGCGTACGCCTCTATCAAGCTACTTTCGGGTTTAACGATATCCCAGCAGACGGCAACCATCACAAAAATGGAATGCTGTCTTACAGTTCATTGATGAGACTAGATCCTCAGCTATACCATGTTAGGATGTGTCTGGTTGGACTTCGTTAACATTTACTCAAGTACACTTTTGCAGAGTATACCCAGATCAGACAGCTCATACAGGGACATCTTGATTTTCTGTCACGAAACTAAATTCCCGAAAACAACAATGTTGGGATACAATGATACAATGGGTACAGATAAACAAAAAGCTTTGAGGCGTGAGGGTATTTACAATATTGAACTAGTCCTCGAAATTGGGGTGAGAGGTGTTTACTTACAATTTAAGATCATATTTTTTACTCTTACATATGTTCCAGCACGACTAGCTAAGTCAGTTAGGTCGAAGTAATCAAATTGTTTTACCAATGAGTTGTGGGTCATGCGTTAGAGTCCCGTCAGTAACATGTAATTTTATTTTTTCTGTAACCAGGTGTTCTTATAAAGAAACATACCCACTCAGACCCGGGATCGAACCTGGATCGCAGTCATGCACTCTACCACGTCGCCATAAAAGCGCTCTTGTACAGCAAGGCCGTACAAGTGATTATAAACCTACACATTGTGACATACTCCACAAGCAATTTGAAATTCGTCGCAAATTTCTATGGGTATGAGAACGACTGGAAATCGAACTCGGAGTTCATGCAGTGTAACAGTCACAGTCCCCCGTAACGGCCGTTGGGCGCCAAATATAACCGGGTGTTCTTATAAAGAAACATACCCGCTCAGACCATGGATCGCCAGGTTCGCAGTCATGAGCACTACCACCTCGCCATAAAAGCGCGCTTGTATAGCTGTACAAGTGATGATCAACCTATACACTGTGACATTTCTTTTTCATTTGCACGAAATAACCATGATTTTGAAGTATTACACAGTGTGTTAGTTACATGACTGTGAAATAAAATGGCTCCAGTATGGATTTATAGCGAGACTGCTAGAAAAATAATTGAAAATGTTATAGACGTATTGTTATGAAACGAAAATAATTTTAATAAAATGATGGAAATGAAAATATAAAAAACACCACTAAACTGTTTTGAAACTCATATATTTACAATAGAAAATAGCAGCAAAATATTGGTCAACAAAAAATATATGCATACGGCAGGCCTCAAACTCGCATCATTCAAATTATTGTTAAAGTTTAGGGAGCCGCTTTGATTATTAGTCCTCCACGCTACCCATTGCGCCACGACAGATTATATATATGTCACGTGTTTAGCATCAATTTGGCCATGGCAGAAATTGTACTACACTCTGTTTGCACAGGCATACTGAGTTCAGAGTAAAGTGTTAACATGTAGTTCTACCTGACATATCCTAACTGTAACATAATATGTGCTGAATGGAAAGTATACATATTCCTTGCAAGCCGGCCCACTAGTCCTACCAAATGCCAATCAAATTCAACTGCAGTCTCTGGAGAAGAAGATTTTAAAGGTTTTCTATATATAGAGTTATAATCTTATATATTCATAAGGAATTCTAGCCCTGTCCCTGACAGGCATGTTTTTTTAGATATGAACATACATGTAGCTTTAACAATTTTGTAGAGGACTATTTCTATCAAATATCATTCAATTGTGACCATTGTTTTTGGATAAGATACCCTTTACTCAATAAATACGCCTTTCTATGCCTTTGCAAACAGAGTAGACCCAAAGTTGAAAAGAGCCATCTGATCAGGATCTGCTGTGTTTGTTTGTGAAACTACAATAGATCTGACTCTGTACTCTACAAAGCTAATAAATATTCATGATGTCACTATATTTCTTAAATAAATTTATATTCATGGAGCAAAATAAAAAGTGTTAAATATTTTTGTTGCCATGCCAATTAAAGTTCTACATGGATCCAAATTGTTTAACAATTTTGATAGAGCATGGTACAAATACAATTTATGCAGAGTTTGGTTACATTCTGCCATGTAGTATCGGAGGAGATGGTGTTTAAAGCAACAGTTACTGTTGATGGACGGTCGGACGCCGGACGATCCTAAAATTCACCTGAACATACTCAGGTGAGCTAAAATGCAGCATATTCCTTGCAAGCCACTTCGCGGAATGCTCGTTATAACAAAGAATGGTTATGTAATGAAACAGTCCTACCTGCCGCGTCCCCACACAATCAAATCATTGTATTTGATCGGCAGCATTGACAGATTGGGTCGAAGTTATAGAAAAATACTCCTCACAGGCCGCTTTGTGGCTTCCTCGTCATTCATTAGTGAAGTTCAATCACTTACAATAAAACTTATTTGTTCACTTAATAGGCATTATATCCAATATGTGTGTTTGATGTAGACACATTTTATTCACTGTAATTTGTTGATTCGAGTCCATTTCAATATAGACAGCAGATGACTCTCAGAAGAAAATAAAAAAAGGTCCGAAATGTAGAGAAAAATTACTGTACCACGATTTACTACCCGATTTACTGCTTCGCCTTAATTTCATTTCTCAGAAAATTACAATGCCTTCCAATGAAAACTCTCGAAATAGCCTAATCCATTTCTGACACGCAATTTTTACTGGGTTAACCATATATCATAGAGGGAATTGACTGTGCCTATGGCGCCGGGTCGATCCATATTAATGTTGTCTTTAAATTAACATATCGGTGTTAAGCAGATTTCATTCTCATAACATGCTAAGGGTCAAGGGGCTAATATACATAATACACATGGCGATTATTAATCCAATACATGTACATCTCTGTACGTAATAGAACTTAGAATAATAGTGTGGACACAAGCGCAATATGACCAGTTTATGAGGCCAGTTTATAAGTCTCCCACCGGTTACCGGTTGGGGGACTATAAGTTTGCTCGATTCCGTCCGTCTGTCTGTCCGTCCGTCCGTCCGTCTGTCACGCTTCGTGTCCGGGCCATATCTCCTACAAAGTTATGCCAAATTCATTATAACTTCACACATTGAAGAAGCATGATGAGGGCTAGTGTCATGCACAAGGGCCATAACTCTAGCATCAATATTTTGGGAGTTATTCCCCTTTTACATATTTTTTTGTCCGGACGATAACTCTTTATCTACTGGTTCAATTGATTTGAAACTTCACATATGGAACACTCATGATGAGGGGTAGTGTCATACACAAAAGCCATAACTCTAGCATCGATATTTTTGGAGTTCTTCCCCTTTTTCATATTTTATTGTCAGTCCGTCTGTCACGCTTCGTGTCCGGGCAATATCTCCCACAAAGCTAGGCCAAATTTATTATAACTTCACACATTGAAGAAGCATGATCAGGAGTAGTATCATGCACAATGGCCATAACTCTAGCATCAATATTTTTTGAGTTACTCCCCTTTTTCATATTTTTTGTCCGGACAATAACTCTTTATCTACTGGTTCAATTGATTTGAATCTTCACATATGGAACAAGCATGATGAGGGGTAGTGTCATGCACAAGGGCCATAACTCTAGCATCTATATTTTTGGAGTTATTCCCCTTTTCATATTTTCTTGTCCAGTTAATCACTCTTTATGTACTGGTTCAACTGATTTGAAACTTCTCATATGGAACAAGCATTATGAGGTGTAGTGTCACGCACAACTCTAGCATCAATATTTTTGGAGTTACTCCCCTTTTTCATATTTTCTTGTCGGGACAATAACTTTTTATTTACAGATTCAATGTATGCAAGAAGGTACTAATACCATTCAGGTGGTCATGTGTATGCCATGGTCAACCACACCATGGGTGGGTGGGGTGGGGAGAGTGGAGGTTTTTTTTCAGTCCGGTGGGGGACTCATGTCTTGCATAGCAATACAACATGCCCTTGTTGATTTTGTTTCTAACAGTACCGACTGCCAACATCAATATGTTGGCACATATTTCAAAACATTAGATGGCTGTATAAGTTGTCAGTTAAAGCTGTTGTTGGCTTCATGAATAACATGTACTCGTTTCTTAAAGTTCTCAAAAGGAAAGGTGATATGAAAATAGCATATTAACAAGTTGAGTCTGATAAGACACCGATTCGCAGGATGTCTCATTTGAAAACAAACATTTTTTTTCAAATATAATCAATATTCATCCATTGTGTAGAAAGGTGTAACGTCGTCTGTCGAATCTGAATTGCCAGTAAAGACAAATTCAGCACATTTTAGGTATCCTGCAGTAAGCTCCCAGCGAAACCTTCAGTATGACTTCAGACCGGCATTAAGCTCTCGTCTGCTTTAAAACCCGATAATGATACTTATCTGAGTGTTCGATTAGGAGAGTTTTTATTGCATGACATTTTTTTCGGAAATAACACAGACATATATTTTCGGAAATTTTCCACTCGTGTGTTTAGCTCGTTAGCGATTAATTTGTGAAAAGTTTATGTTACAAGTACAAATGTTGCTGTAAAAACAGCAAAGGAGAAGCTCCGCGCAAAAACACCAGACATATCACAAATGACCCATCTGTCCAGGGTCTGCTCTGATTGGTTATGGAATGATATAGATATCTAATTCTACAGTGTCTGCCATGGGAAAATTAATCGGATTTTCATTTATTTTGTTAGGGGACGGGGGTCTATCAAAGTATTGGCACATTTTAAAAACAAAACAAAAAAAACAACAACAAAACACAACAACATTTCTATAGACAGGGAATCATCAAGGCATTTTATTCTTGTCTAGACAAAACACCAGTCTTTTAAAATACAAAGTCACTGTGGTGAATAAATCAAATCGTTATTCATACATGTACATATATCTTGAAGTATCGGAATTTCCTGAATGTTCATATGGACATATAGTCGTTTCGCCGACCTTCCCGTTCGTCGACCTTATTTAAATAATGCAGTAAAATCTGTCATAAGTGGTCATTCATTTATTAAACATATTAGTCGTGAAACAGGTGGTTGCATAATGCAGGGGTAACTTTTGTTCTGCATTAAGCTACCACCTACCTTACACACCTAAAAATAGACTGTTTTGGTGGCCACTTGCGAGAGGTTCTTAAGTCGTTTCGTCGACCGTATGTCATATAGGGATTAGATTTTCACATGTATATCACGGCTATGTGTTTGCTGTTAACTTTTCAAATAGGCGCGTGCAGGCAATTATCGCAAACCGCCAAATCATAATTCAGACCCAGATCAAGATCACGTTATATTTTATAAAAATTATATTCCTATAGAAGCTGTCTGATCAGGGTCTGCTAATTTTTGCTAATGGAATTAAATAGATCTTTTTCTATACTTCCAGTAGGTATTGAAATTTGTAATAAACATAGAACAGGGAAAAGGGTTAAGACCCAGATCAAGATCACGCTATATTTAATAAAATGTGCAGTTCGTGACTTTAAATTTGTATTCAACATAACGTTATATTAGATAAAAACAAAGTTTGTTACTTAGTTAAATATTTCTTCAAAACTGTAAGTGTTTAATCAATAGTTTTAGCTACTACATGTTGATGCACGGATAAAAAAATTGTTATGCTTTTTGTCGGGCCGTTTTGAATAAAATGGGGCCGATTTGATCAGACAAAATATATGGGGGAGCTGTTTGACCAAATTTGGGGCCGCTTTGACTCTTTTGAGGACGGATTGACCATGTACCGATTTGACTTGGGCCAAGTTTGGTCCGGTTCGATCCGTTTCCGTCCGATTGTTATTGTAGTGAAAAATAGCACAATGCTTCCCAGAAATACTTTCGTATGGCATTATGACTTATTAGTCTATACAAAGTCCTAAAAGGGCGTTCGTAAAACAAATACACACACACACACACACACACACACACACACACACACACACACACACACACACACACACACACACACACACACACACACACACACACACACACACACACACACACACACACACACACACACACACACACACACACACACACACACACACACACACACACACACACACACACACACACACACACACACACCACACACACACACACACACACACACACACACACACACACACACACACACACACACACACACACACACACACACACACACACACACACACACACACACACACACACACACACACACACACACACACACACACACACACACACACACACACACACACACACACACACACACACACACACACACACACACACACACACACACACACACACACACACACACACACACACACACACACACACACACACACACACACACACACACACACACACACACACACACACACACACACACACACACACACACACACACACACACACACACACACACACACACACACACACACACACACACACACACACACACACACACACACACACACACACACACACACACACACACACACACACACACACACACACACACACACACACACACACACACACACACACACACACACACACACACACACACACACACACACACACACACACACACACACACACACACACACACACACACACACACACACACACACACACACACACACACACACACACACACACACACACACACACACACACACACACACACACACACACACACACACACACACACCACACACACACACACACACACACACACACACACACACACACACACACACACACACACACACACACACACACACACACACACACACACACACACACACACACACACACACACACACACACACACACACACACACACACACACACACACACACACACACACACACACACACACACACACACACACACACACACACACACACACACACACACACACACACACACACACACACACACACACACACACACACACACACACACACACACACACACACACACACACACACACACACACACACACACACACACACACACCACACACACACACACACACACACACACACACACACACACACACACACACACACACACACACACACACACACACACACCACACACACACACACACACACACACACACACACACACACACACACACACACACACACACACACACACACACACACACACACCACACACACACACACACACACACACACACACACACACACACACACACACACACACACACACACACACACACACACACACACACACACACACACACACACACACACACACACACACACACACACACACACACACACACACACACACACACACACACACACACACACACACACACACACACACACACACACACACACACACACACACACACACACACACACACACACACACACACACACACACACACACACACACACACACACACACACACACACACACACACACACACACACACACACACACACACACACACACACACACACCACACACACACACACACACACACACACACACACACACACACACACACACACACACACACACACAATCTGTATTAATCAGCAAAACTTAGCAATCCACGACAGCACCGTACTGGAGAGATTACTAGGACCAGTTAACTGTAAACATATTGACGTGTACACGGAAAGGAGTGTCTTGTAAAACTCGTGGCCGACAAATTCGCGACATATTCGGATAGCGTAAATAGTGCTAATCATAAATATTACCATTGCATACATCTTAAATACATTTATAAAAAAAACTGAATTAGAAACTTAATTAAATCATGCAAAGTATACACGTCAAGCCAAATGTAAATCACGGATACTTGAGCATTGATCGAAAGGGTTAAAATATCAAATCCGTGTCCATGAACCAAAACTATCGTAAATACAAATGGCGCGGGCGAGGAGCAATCATCTGTAGGTCAACAATTCTGATACGGATAATAGATCCAGTATTTGTCGTCGCCTCATAAGGCTCTAAACTGTTTGACCCACTAATAATAGATATAAAGAGAAGTGGAAGAAAGTCGGCTTCAAAACTGATTTTTAAGACATTTTATGTTACGAACTTTTGTTTAGTATTCTAAGGGTTATGTCAGTTAGATCTGCCCTCTTTTTTAACCCTTAACTCCAAGAATATCTATGCATGAAATAATGTCGTCATGAATATTAATTAGATTCGGTTTTATAATTGCACATGAATACCGTAGCAGAAACTGTAGAATCATATCTATATTATATCATAAGCAAACAGAGCAGACCCTGATCAGAAGGCTCCGTCTGATCTGGGTCTAACCTGTTTGTAAAGGCGTAGAAATGTGTATTTATGGAGTATAGGGTTAACGAACACAACCCTTTAGAATATTATGGCCGATATCAGTGACATTTCAAACATTTTATATCCTTTCAAGATGAACGGAATTCGATTAGGGCCATGTTATCTCGACACTCGTGGTTCTAGGGTCGAAGAAAGCAACACTACGAGATCGCGATAATGCGAGCTTTTATAGTGACTTTGCCACAACGAGAGTGCGATAGTAATACAGCGATATTTTATAACCGCGAAAATGATCTTACAATACAACGATGATGATACCACGAGAGAACGATGCTGTTAACGCGAGATTTTATAAGCACGAAATGCATATTACGATACAACGATGATGATACCGCGAGGGTACGATAGTGATCAAGCGTGATTTTATAACCACGAAGCTGACATTACGTAATACACGGATGTTGTTAAAACGAGAGTACGGAAGTGATAACGCGAGATTATCCCCTGTTTCGCCTTCTAGTGCTATGTCAGGACGGCGGAAGAGACGGGCGAGCAAAGGACGGGATGGACGCATAGGACACTATCTGGTAACGAAAGAGTTATATTAAGAAAGAGTGTCGTACCTGTGATTACCTAATAGGTTGGGTCCTAGTCATGGTTACCGTAGCATCCCCCCTTGACTTTTTTTATCGGTACCAAATTGTTCGTTGGGGTACTCAGAACACGTTTTGAGCATGCCTCCCCCCCCCCCCCCCCCCCCCAAAAAAAAAAAAAGTTTGTCCCAGCTATGTTTTATTTAACAGTTTCCATGGTAACCCGAGGTAATTTTCGAAACTACCCTGGTTCAGAAAATGCGCCATAACTTTGCTTTTAGAGGCAATAGAAGGACACAATAAGTACCAAAGTAAAGCAGAGACATATACATGTAGCTTGAATATGATATATAATTATATTGATATTCATAAATGCATTCTTATGAATATTAATGAGGAAGTAAAAAATGAGTTTTTTTAGAAAAACGAAGTTTGTTGTTTAGTCTGAGAGGCCTATTAATGCTAAAACATTATTGAATTTAGGTTTAAATTGTTCGTTGTGGTCCTCAGAACACATTTTGAGCATTCCCCCAAAATAATTGTGTCCCAGCAATGTTTTATCTAACGGTTTCCATGTTAACCCGAGGTAAATTTCAGAACTATCTTGGTTCAGAAAATGCGTCATAACTTTGCTTTCAGAGGCAATAGAAGGACAAAACAAGAACAAAAGTAAAGCAGAGACATATAGCTTGAATATGATATATAATTTTAATAATATTCATAATGTATACGTATGAATATTAATGAGGAAGAAATGCAATTCGTTATTTTTAGAAAAAGGAGTCTGTTGTTTAGTCTGAGAGGTCAATTACTGGACAAAAGTATTGAATTCAGGTTTAAATTGTTTGCTGGAGTCCTCAGAACACAGTTTGAGCATTCCCCCAAAATAATTGTGTCCCATCTATGTTTTATTTAACGGTTTCCATGGTAACCGGAGGTAAATTTCGGAACTACCTTGGTTAAGAAATTGCGTCATAAATTTGCTTTTAGAAGCAATAGAAGGACAAAACAAGGTACCAAAGTAAAGCAGGGACATATAACTTGAATATGCTATGTAATTCTGTTAATATTCATTAATGTACATTGTATTCCTATGAATATTAATGAGGAAGTAAAAATCCGGTTTGTAGTAAAACGAATTTGTTGTTTAGTCTGAGAGGCCTATTAATATACAAGAGTTATTGAATTCAGGTTTAAATATTTTGATATGATCATGCAAAGAAAATAAACCATCTTTGGTTCATGTAATATTTCTATAAAGCATGTATATTTAAGCTAATTTGCATATAATGTGGGTAAATGAATTAGCAATTTTACATGAGCACTATATTTAGTATTATTTTGGCAGCGTTAAGTTGGCTGCCAGTTCGCAGTTCGCAGTTCGTTATTCGAATAACGAACTGCGAAATATTTCGCAGTTCGTTATTCGAATAACGAACAACGAAATATTTCGCAGTTCGTTATTCGAATGTGAATAACGAAATAGTTTGCAATTCAATTTACGAATAACGAAATAGTCATTTTAGCCATAAATTAACAGTACAGTAGAACCCCTCTAATGCGACCACTAACAGAATAAACATAGGTGTCTTTATAAGCAGCTAGTAGCTTAAAGCAGGGTAAAAGTAATGCAGGAAGCTCCTATAGAAGTTTTCTGCATAATTTTCGTTCTGCATTAAGCTACCACCTGTCTCTGCCAGACTTATGCCTCTTTTTGGTGTTCGCATTAAAGGGGTTTTACTATTCGAATAACGAAATATTTAGCAGTTCAACCTCTGAATAACAAAAGAGCCAAACTAAGTTTTAAATAGGTAATGATGATATTTTAGACACACTAGACCCAAGCCATATCTGAATCAATTGTTTCTATATAAAATCCGCAGCCATTTCGCAGTTCGTTATTCGAATAACGAAATATTTCGCAGTTCAACCTCCGAATAACGAAATGGCCAAACTAAGTTTTAAATAGGTAATGATGATATTTTAGACACACTAGACCCAAGCCATATCAGAATCAATGATTTCTATATAAAATCCGCAGCCATTTCGCAGTTCGTTATTCGAATAACGAAATATTTCGCAGTTCAACCTACGAATAACGAAATGGCCAAAACCAGCTATAAATGTGCAAAGATGATATTTTAGATACCCTAGACCCAAGTCATAGTTGAATCAATGATTTCTATATAAAATCCGCAGCCATTTCGCAGTTCGTTATTCGAATAACGAAATATTTCGCAGTTCAACCTCCGAATAGCGAAATGGCCAATCTAAGTTTTAAATAGGTAATGATGATATTTTAGACACACTAGACCCAAGCCATATCGGAATCAATGATTTCTATATAAAATCCGCAGCCATTTCGCAGTTCGTTATTCGAATACTGAACTGCGAAATGGCTCCGGATTTTATATAGAAATCATTGATTCAAATATGACATGGGTCTAGGGTATATAAAATATCATCTTTGCGCATTTATAACTGATTTTGGCCATGTCGTTATTGGGAGGTTGAACTGCGAAATATTTCGTTATTTGAATAACGAACTGCGATATGGCTCCGGATTTTATATAGAAATCATTGCTTCCACTATGACATAGGTCTAGTGTGTCTAAAATATCATTATTACGCATTTAAAACTTATTTTGGCCATTTCGTTATTCAGAGGTTGAACTGCGAAATATTTCGTTATTCGAATAACGAAATGCGAAATGGCGCCAGAGTTTATATAGAAATCATTGATTCTACTATGACTTGGGTCTAGGGTATATAAAATATCATCTTTGCGCATTTATAGCTGGTTTTATCCATTTCGTTATTCGGAGGTTGAACTGCGAAATATTTCGTTATTCGAATAACGAACTGCGAAATGGTCCCGGATTTTGTATAGAAATCATTGATTCCACTATGACTTGGATCTAGTGTGTCTAAAATATCATTATTAAACATTTAAAACTTATTTTGGCCATTTCGTTATTCGGAGGTTGAACTGCGAAATATTTCGTTATTCGAATAACGAACTGCGAAATGGCTCTGGATTTTATATAGAAATCATTGATTCAACTATGACTTGGGTCTAGGGTATCTAAAATATCATCTTCGCGTATTTATAACTGGTTTTGGCCATTTCGTTATTCGGAGGTTGAACTGCGAAATATTTCGTTATTCGAATAAGGAACTGCGAAATGGTTCCGGATTTTGTATAGAAATTATTGATTCCACTATGACTTGTGTCTAGTGTATCTAAAATATCATCTTTGCGCATTTATAACTGGTTTTTGGCCATTTCGTTATTCGGAGGTTGAACTGCGAAATATTTCGTTATTCGAATAAGGAACTGCGAAATGGCTCCGGATTTTATATAGAAATCATTGATTCAACTATGACTTGGGTCTAGGGTATCTTAAATATCATCTTTGCGCATTTAAAACTGGTATTGGCCATTTCGTTATTCGGAGGTTGAACTGCGAAATATTTCGTTACTCGAATAACGAACTGCGAAATGGCTCCGGATCTTATATAGAAATCATTGAATCCACTATGACTGGGGTCTAGTGGATCTAAAATATAATCTTTGCGCATTTATAACTGGTTTTGGCCATTTCGTTATTCGGAGGTTGAACTGCGAAATATTTCGTTATTCGAATAACGGACTGCTAAATGGCGCCAGAGTTTATATAGAAATCATTGATTCCACTATGACTTGGGTCTAGGGTATATAAAATATCATCTTTGCGCATTTATAGCTGGTTTTATCCATTTCGTTATTCGGAGGTTGAACTGCGAAATATTTCGTTATTCGAATAACGAACTGCGAAACGGTCCCGGATTTTGTATAGAACTCATTGATTCCACTATGACTTGGATCTAGTGTGTCTAAAATATCATTATTAAACATTTAAAACTTATTTTGGCCATTTCGTTATTCGGAGGTTGAACTACGAAATATTTCGTTATTCGAATAACGAACTGCGAAATGGCTCTGGATTTTATATAGAAATCATTGATTGAACTATGACTTGGGTCTAGGGTATCTAAAATATCATCTTTGCGCATTTATAACTGGTTTTGGCCATTTCGTTATTCGGAGGTTGAACTGCGAAATATTTCGTTATTCGAATAACGAACTGCGAAATGGTTCCGGATTTTGTATAGAAATTATTGATTCCACTATGACTTGAGTCTAGTGTATCTAAAATATCATCTTTGCGCATTTATAACTGGTTTTTGGCCATTTCGTTATTCGGAGGTTGAACTGCGAAATATTTCGTTATTCGAATAAGGAACTGCGAAATGGCTCCGGATTTTATATAGAAATCATTGATTCAACTATGACTTGGGTCTAGGGTATCTTAAATATCATCTTTGCGCATTTAAAACTGGTATTGGCCATTTCGTTATTAGGAGGTTGAACTGCGAAATATTTCGTTACTCGAATAACGAACTGCGAAATGGCTCCGGATCTTATATAGAAATCATTGAATCCACTATGACTGGGGTCTAGTGGATCTAAAATATAATCTTTGCGCATTTATAACTGGTTTTGGCCATTTCGTTATTCGGAGGTTGAACTGAGAAATATTTCGTTATTCGAATAACGAACTGCGAAATTATCCCGAATTTTATATAGAAATCATTGATTCCACTATGACTGGGGCCTACGGTGTCTAAAATATTATCTCTGATAATTTATAACTAATTTGTATCATTTCGTTATTCGAATAACGAACTGCGAAATATTTCGTTATTCGAATAACGAACTGCGAAATATTTCGTTATTCGAATAACGAACTGCGAAATATTTCGTTATTCAAATAATGATCTGCAAAATGGCTCCGGAATTAATATATAAATCTTTGATTTCACTATGACTGGGTTGTACAGTGTCTAAAATATCATGATTGAACATTAATAACTTACTTTGACCATTTCGTTATTCAGAGGTAGAACTACGAAATATTTCGTTATTCAAATGGCTCCGAACTGTATGCATATGATTTGATTTACATATGAGTTTGGTCTACAGTGTCTTGAATATATTCGGATATTGAACTAGGAACTAATTTGTTATTCGAATGAAAACTGCAAAGTGGCCTGACTTTTATTTATATACCCACGATAATCCGGTTCTGCAGTATCTAGAATATAATTACAGTAAAACCCCTCTAATGCGAACACCAAAATGGGGCATAATTCTGTCTGGCAGAGACAGGTGGTAGCTTAATGCAGAACGAAAGTTATGCAGAACATTCCTATAGGAAGTTTCTGCATTACTTTCATCCTGCATTAAGCTATCACCTGCTAATACAGACACCTATGGTTATTCTGTTAGTGTTCGCATTAGAGGGGTTCTACTGTACTGTTAATTTATAGCTTAATTGACCATTTCGTTATTCGTAAATTGAATTGCAAACTATTTCGTTATTCACATGCGAATAACGAACTGCGAAATATTTCGTTGTTCGTTATTCGAATAACGAACTGCGAAATATTTCGCAGTTCGTTATTCGAATAACGAACTGCGAACTGCGAACTGCGAACTGGCAGCCAACTTAACGCTGCCTATTATTTTGGGTATGCTATCTTTTCTGTGATTTATTTTACGTAAAACAACAGATATATTGTACCAAAAAGACGAGAGCAGAGCAGAGGGTCATTACTTTGTATACATAAGTGACTTGTTCATGAATATAAATGTCATATTTATGAATACTAATGAGATGTAAAAAAAAGCATACACTTAAATGAGCTGTTCTTATCTATTATTTTTTTTAAATCTGTCTGGATCTTGATACAGGCTGAAACAGAGATATCAATATATTAAGCTAATAAATATTACCCTAAATCATGAATATTAATAAAAATCAAATAATACTGAAACATAAGTAAAGCCGACAGACGAGCAACAAAACTTCTACATATTTTATGCAGATGATTTCATAAAAGGACATATTTTATACATTTGAATTATGGTATATATGTATCATGAACAGAAAATGGTCAATTACTGGAAACTCTCTCTTAAGTTAATGAAAGTGCATATGTAATTATGTTTCCAAAAGCCTTATTTAACTGCATTTAATTTTTTCAGTAGAATCCCCACTCTCCGGAGAGAGGAGGCTGTTGACCCATAGGGACACGATAGCCTTTCTCTACAATAGAGAGGGTCCAGGGCTCCTCAGTGATAGTGCACCACAGTGATGCTGGGTCGGATCGGAGGGGGGAGGCAGAAAGGGCGAGTCCCTTGGGCTGGGGCCTAGAAGGCACATAACCCCTAGAGTGGGAAGGAACACTGAGACGCCAGTCTCGAGTAAGGGTCCTAACCGACTTTTGGCCGGGTCCCGCTTAGGGGAAGAATAGGGTCTAGGTTTTTTACCTTTCTTGGGAGGTCCCGTAAGAGGCTTACATTTAGCAGCCGGGACCTTAGGGATTTTCCAGGAACCCAGACCGAAAGCGGTAGGGTTCCTGGTAGAAGTCCTGTCAGATCTTTCTCCTTAACATTGCCTCCGAAAAGAGACGCCCACATCTCGTCCTTCGACTTGTCCTGCAAACTGAGTGACGGTGTCACGGCGACAGCGGAGCATATTCGCTGTCGATGTGAGCCCTTGACCCAAGACCAGTTTGGCAAAACGGCCCAGATGGTATGAAAGGCACTTAGTAACTTCGGATTCAAGCTCCACAGAGAAGACCACAGATAGGAGGTCGATGTTTGAAGCGACCCCATCTGTTGACGCTGATGCAACTCCCGACGCTAAAGACGCGAGAGAGAGAGGGACATCGGGAGAGGAAGACTTAATGCCCACCCTGGGGCTGTCGGATTTCAGTGAGGGGATCTGATAAAACATCCAAGGACGATTGTCAATTGAAGCCAGAGGCCTTAGAGAGACCGAGGGAGCCCATGTCCGTAAGAGTTTAGCGGACATGGTCCATCCAATTGCCGGGCTGGCACAAAAATCTTTGTCCAGGTCAGGGCAACGGGAAAGAAGTCCCCTGGAGGGGGAGAGACTCCCTAGACTTAGCTAGGTTAGGGAGGTCCACTTGTTCGACTAACACTTGCTACGAAGATGATATAGGACCCCTGTGAATAGGATTCGGGGGTCTAGGGCAGACATGGGAGGATTCAAAAACAATCTTCACACGCCTTCTCAATAGAAACATAGATGTTCAGAATCATCTAAAGTAGAAGAGGACTAAGTCCCGTCTTAATCTGAGTGAGAGGCCTCCACAGAGTCCGATTCCCTAAAAATAGGATCATCCCTAGGAGCCATAATGGACAGAGTGTCTTCCTGCTCTCCCTCAGAATCCACCCCGGTGACCGCCATAGATGGCAGCACCCGGGAGGAGTGGGACCCGCCACAGACATATAAGTGTGGGCTGTGGATGGGTTCACATGAGAGTTCTCCCCCTCCAGAGATGAACTCACAACAGCCCTGCTGACATGGGTGTAAGAAAGACGGGTGTGTGTGTGGGGGGGGGGGGGGCGAGAGGAAAGGGGAATGGGCGTCAATGAGGGGGAGGCCCATGGCCTTGCTGGTCAGGTCGACAGTGAGGTGAAGCTTGCTGGTTCCCAGAAACGAGTGTCGGCAGGCGAGAGTGACCAGCCGACGAATCTTAAAAGGAAGAGCGATATTTTCGCATAGAAGAGTAATGGTAAGACCTCGATCTGCGCCTGCGATGAGAGCAGCGCGAGTGCCGATTTCCATCAGAAGAATAAGAAGAGTTTTTACGCTTCCTACCCATTGGGGTGGGATGGAGGCTTGGGAGTCCGAACTGTACTCAGAAGACGAAGAGTAATGACAGGGTCTAGACGACCAATAACGTCTATACTTAGCCAGAGCAGATTCCTGTTGACTTTCACCACTGTAATGCGATGTAGAGACAGAATGCCCAGTAGAAAAGTCCACTTCGATATCTCGGTCCAAAGGACCGAACCGGTGGAGAGCAAAATTGGGACACCGGACCAAAGAATTCCCGGTGACATCATCGGGCCGGATCTCATTAGACCGGTGTGCCGGTGAAGTCGTGAACGAAAGCATGGACACCAGGACACCGTGGGCCGGTGCCTGATAACTGGGCCGAGATTGACCAGGCAAAACTCTCCAGGCAACAAGCTGACCCGGACACCTGGCAACAAGAGTACCTGAGACCAGAACAAAGGGACCATTCAAGAGGTAAACGGGGAACCCGCGCACGGGTCAGCAGTTGGGTGCCGAGCGGCAACTAACAACTGGGGAATCGACTGCACCACATGGGCTGTTGACGAAAGAGATTTAGAAGAAGAAGCAGGCTTCTCCTGAGCTTTAGGGGACAATCATTTGTCCGTGATGAGGGAATCGCTGACCAAAGAGAAGAATACTTCTTCCGTCGGACAGCAAGCTCCCACGTCTCCCCTGTCCAGAAGGACGAAACTGGACAGGGAGCTGAAGCGGAGCGTCCGCAGCAGGCCAGAACACTTTATGTGTGTCCCAATCTGTCGCGAAATGCCCACAAGAAACCTTGCGTTGGCCTGGCATGCATTGGTAAATAATCAAGTAAATACATAAAACATCGCGAGTAATTTCAAAGTCACGCAAGGTTAATATGGGTAAACATAAGCTGATGATTGCAGCTGAGATGCTATACATTTTCTATTGTATTGCAAAACACTCATTAATATTCATGAGTATAAAATTAGTATTCTTCATGAAAACATGCATGAGGCTAAATTCCCCCGCTGCATTTTCTTACAAGAAATGTGTTGTTCACATACATGTATATTGCAACATAATAGTAATACTTACTTTTCAACCTTTTCAACAACTGTTTACATTCTCATTAATATTCATGATTTTGAAAATAATATTCATTATCTACATATTTATATACATGAATATCAATATCTCTGTTTCAGTCAGTATCAAGTTTTGTACTGGTTTACTAAACTCATTCAAGTGAATTTATTTTAACATCTCATTAATATTCATAAATATGCATTAATATTCATGAACAAATTAAACATGAACCCAAAGTAATGATCCTCTGCTCTTGACATTTTTGGTTCAATATCTGGTATTTTACGCAAAATGAATAATAGAAAAGATAGTACACAAGAAACAATGCTAAATATAGTGCTCATGTAAAGTTGCTTATTTATTTACGCATGTTATATGCAAATTAGCTTAAATATACATGCTTTATAGAAATATTACATGAATCAAAGATGGTTTATTTTCTTTGCACGATCATATCAAAACATTTAAACCTGAATTCAATAACTCTTGTATATTAATAGGCCTCTCCGAATAAACAACAAACTCGTTTTACTACAAAACGGATTTTTACTTCCTCATTAATATTCATAAGAATGCATTTATGAATATTAATAAAATTACATATCATATTCAAGTTATTGGTCTCTGCTTTACTTGGGTTCTTGTTTTGGCCTTCTATTGCCTCTAATAGCAAAGTTATGACGCATTTTCTTAACCAAGGTAGTTCCGAAATTTACCTCCGGTTACCATGAAAACCGTTAAATAAAACATAGCTGGGACACAATTATTTAGGGGGAATGCTCAAACTGTGTTCTGAGGACTTCAGCAAACAATTATAACCTAAATTCAATATTTTTTGTGCATTAATTGGCCTCTCAGACTAAACAACAGACTCCTTTTTCTCCTTCTATTGCCTCTGAAAGCAAAGTTATGACGCATTTTCTGAACCAAGATAGTTCTGAAATTTACCTCGGGTTACCATGGAAACCGTTAAATAAAACATAGCTGGGGCAAAATTATTTTGGGGGAATGCTCAAAATGTGTTCTGAGGACCCCAACGAACAATTTAAACCTGAATTCAATAACTCTGGTTTATTTTCTTTGCACGATCATATCAAAACATTTAAACCTGAATTCAATAACTCTTGTATATTAATAGGCCTCTCCGAATAAACAACAAACTCGTTTTACTACAAAACGGATTTTTACTTCCTCATTAATATTCATAAGAATGCATTTATAAATATTAATAAAATTCAACCTATATGTCTCTGCTTTACTTTGGTACTTATTTTGTCCTTCTATTGCCTCTAAAAGCAAAGCTATGACGCATTTTCTGAACCAAGGTAGTGTCGAAAATTACCTCGGGTTACCATGGAAACCGTTACATAAAACATATAGGCTGCGACAAACTTATTTTGGGGGGCATGCTCAAAACGTATTCTGAGGACCCCAACGAACAATTTGGTACCCATGAAAAAAAGGGGAATGCTAAGGTAACCATGACTAGGACCCAGCCTACTATGTAAACAGTTTGCCACCATACATGTAACCATGTGTCACCATACATGTAACCATGTGCAACCATACATGTAACCATGTGCAACCATACATGTAACTATGTGTAACCATACATGTAACCATGTGCAACCATACATGTAACCATGTGCAACCATACATGTAACCATGTGTCACCATACATGTAACTATGTGTCACCATACATGTAACTATGTGTCACCATACATGTAACCATGTGTCACCATACATGTAACCATGTGTCACCGTATATGTAACCATTTGTCATCATGCATGTAACCATGTGTCACCGTACATGTAACCATGTGTCACCATACATGTAACTATGTGTCATCATACATGTAACCATGTGTCACCATACATGTAACTATGTGTCATCATACATGTAACCATGTGTCACCATACATTTAACCATGTGTCACCATACATGTAACCATGTGTCACCATACATGTAACCATGTGTCACCAGTCATGTTACCATGTACAACCATACATGTAACCATGTGTCACCGTACATGTAACCATGTGTCCCCGTACATGTAACCATGTGCCACCATACATGTAACCATGTGTCACCATACATAATTTATAGATTTGTTATTTTTCCATTCAAGTAAATTATTTAATTTTCTTCATAATTCATGCCTCTCTATGTCAGACCATCAATAACAAGGACCACAATGGAAATTTTTTCTCTTTTTTGTGTCATCCTTGATATTGATGTGACTGACATGGTTAATAACACATATAACACTATTATCAATATTTATTTTGTTATAACTCTAACATATGTATGTGTTGTAAACTATTTGTCTTGTTGCTCAATATTGAAATAAATCTATCTATCAACCATACATCTAACAATATGCAAACATACATGTAACCATGTGCAACCATACATGTAACCATGTGTCATCATACATGTAACCATGTGCCACCATACATGTAACCATGTGCAACCATACATGTAACCATGTGCAGCCATACATGTAATCATGTGTCTCCATACATGTAACCATGTGCCACCGTACATGTAACCATGTGTCACCATACATGTAACCATGTGCCACCATACATGTAACCATGTGCAACCATACATGTAATCATGTGTCTCCATACATGTAACCATGTGCCACCGTACATGTAACCATGTGTCACCATACATGTAACCCTGTGCAACCATACATGTAATCATGTGTCTCCATACATGTAACCATGTGTCTCCATACATGTAACCATGTGCCACCATGCAGGTAACCATGTGTCACCAGTCATGTAACCATGTGTCACCATACATGTAACCCTGTGCAACCATACAAGAAAATATGTGTCACCATACCTGTAATCATGTGTCTCCATACATGTAACCATGTGTCTCCATACATGTAACCATGTGCACCATGCATGTAATCATGTGTCTCCATACATGTAACCATGTGTCACCACACATGTAACCATGTGCCACCATGCATGTAATCATGTGTCACCGTACATGTAACCATGTGTCACCATACATGTAACCATGTGTCACCATACATGTAACCATGTGTCACCGTACATGTAACCATGTGTCACGATACATTTAACCATGTGTCACCATACATGTAACCATGTGCCATCATACATGTAACTATGTGTCACCATACATGTAACCATGTGCCACCGTACATGTAACCATGTGCAACCATACATATAATCATGTGCCATCATACATGTAACCAACCATGTGTCTTCATACATGTAACCATGTGCAACCATACAAGAAACATTGTGTCACCATACCTGTAACCATGTGTCTCCGTACATGTAACCATGTGTCTCCATATATGTAACCATGTGCAACCATACATTTAACCATGTGTCACCGTACATGTAACCATGTGTATCCATACATGTAATCATGTGTCACCATACAAATAACCATGTGTATCCATACATGTAACCATGTGTCTCCATACATGTAACCATGTGCAACCATACATGTAACCATGTGTCACCGTACATGTAACCATGTGTATCCATACATGTAACCATATGTCACCATACAAATAAATAACCATGTGCCACCATACAAGTAACCATGTGTCACCATACATGTAAACAAGTGTCACCGTACATGTAACCATGTGCAACTATACATGTAAATATGTGTCCCCGTACATGTAAACATGTGTCCCCGTACATGTAACCATGTGTCACCAAACATGTAACCATGTGCCACCATACATGTAACCATGTGTCCCCGTACATGTAACCATGTGACACCATACATGTATCAATGTGTCCCCGTACATGTAACCATGTGTCTCCATACATGTAACCATGTGTCACCATACATGTAACCATGTGTCCCCGTACATGTAACCATGTGACACCATACATGTAACCATGTGTCACCGTACATGTAACCATGTGTCACCATACATGTAACCATGTGTCTCCATACATGTAACCATGTACAACCATACATGTAACCATGTGTCACCGTACATGTAACCATGTGTCACCATACATGTAACCATGTGTCTCCATACATGTAACCATGTGCAACCATACATGTAACCATGTGTCACCGTACATGTAACTATGTGTATCCATACATGTAACCATGTGTCACCATTCAAATAACCATGTGTCACCATATATGTAACCATGTGTCTCCATACATATAACCATCTGTCATCATACATGTAACCATGTGTCACCGTACATGTAACTATGTGTATCCATACATGTAACCATGTGTCACCATTCAAATAACCATGTGTCATCATACATGTAACCATGTGCCATCATACATGTAACCATGTGTCACCATACATGTAAACATGTGTCATCATACATGTAACTATGTGTCACTATACATGTAACCATGTGTCATCATACATGTAACCATGTGTCACCATACATGTAATCATGTGTCACCATACATGTAAACATGTGTCACCAGTCATGTAAACATGTGTCATCATACATGTAACCATGTGTCACCATACATGTAACCATGTGTCATCATACATGTAACCATGTGTCACCATACATGTAAACATGTGTCATCATACATGTAAACATGTGTCATCATACATGTAACCATATGCAACCATACATGTAACCATGTGTCATCATACATGTAAACATCTGTCATCATACATGTAACCATATGTATCCATACATGTAAACATGTGTCAGTCACCATACATGTAACCATGTGTTATCATACATATAACTTTGTGTCACCATACATGTAAACACGTGCCATCATACATATAACCATATGTCGCTATGCATATAATCGTATGTCACCGTACACGTAACCATGTGTCTTCATACATATAACCACATATGTACGGGCGTTTAGATACAAATGTACTGACTTTTCTCCTGCTAAGCACCACACAGTTTGGATCCATATACGAGACAGAGAGTACCTCTGCGTCTCATCACGATCAAAGCTGTCTGACATTAGGTCAATAGTTTCTGAAAACTTTGAACGAATCTGATGTAAGTAAAATATTAGACGGATTACATGTTAATTGCACACTATTCATGAAACGAGCCATTACACATGCTTGGCAAATAATCATCCATAACATGTTCACCTAATTATTTCTAAAACTGATCTTTGTTATTATTAATCCTTACCATGCTGAGATGTTTTTGTCTGCTCAAATTTCACTCTAATGCAATTTTGCTACTTTTAATTCGATCAAGCTATTGAGAAACTATTGAGCGAGTGTCAGTCAGCTTGGATCCTGATGATTGGATCCTGATGATTGGATTCTGATGATTGGATCCTGATGATTGGATTCTGATGATTGGATCCTGATGATTGGATCCTGATGAGGCCCCGAGTTACTCGACATCTCATCTGGATCCACCCTGTTTTCATTTTTTTTAATGCGAGTGAGATGTTATTAGTGAGAGAAGGGCCTGTGTCAAACAGTCCGGATTGTGAAGAGAAGTCTCATTTGAATCCAAACTGCTTTTTGAGAAGGCTATCAGTGAAAGGCCCATTGCCTACAAAATACAGCAGAACCTGTCTTAAACATAGCTCTAAGTATGGGTCTGTGAGGCAGGTGGTAGCTTAATGTAGATCAAAAGTAATACAGAAAGCTGCTTTAGGAACTTTCTACATTACTCTTGTCCTGCATTAAGCAGCCACCTGCTTTTTAAGACTCCAATGTTCAAAACCTGACTGTCAGTTTATGACAAGTTAATGTCTAAGCGGTATTAATCAATGGTTTATGCAGTTTTATTTTATGGAAAGTTGTCCATAGTTACTATCATACGTGGAGAAAACAAATGGTATTTCATTTTTATTACCATACAGAGATGTGTTAGCGTATATAATAATGTAATACTGGAATATTGCACGAACGATGTGAACCATGTTTCGACGTGTTTGACAAATAGACTTGACAGTTCACCGGACAAACGTCAGCTTCTAACTGTTCAATTTGTCATTGTAGATACCACGTGACTAGTACTAGTGCGTGTATAGCCACTCAATATATCTTCATAAATAGCCACCAAGTACGAAAGCTTTTCCAAATGGGCTTCTCTTATTCTAACCTAGGATTGCTTAACCCTTTCCCTGTTTGAATATTCATGTAAGAAATAATGACATTATGACTATCAATTAGATTAATTTTTATAATAGCATATGAACTCAGGACATTTATTCAAGAATCAGGTCTATATAAAAAGCAAACATAGCAGACCATGACCACAGGACATTAACTCAAGAATCAGATCTATATACTATCATAAGCAAACAGAGCAGACCATGACCACAGGACATTAACTCAAGAGTCGGATCTATATAATATCATAAGCAAACAGAGCAGACCATGACCACAGGACATTAACTCAAGAATCAGATCTATATACTATCATAAGCAAACAGAGCAGACCATGACCACAGGACATTAACTCAAGAGTCGGATCTATATAATATCATAAGCAAACAGAGCAGACCCTGACCACAGGACATTAACTCAAGAATCAGATCTATATAATATCATAATCAAACAGAGCAGACCCTGACCACAGGACATTAACTCAAGAGTCGGATCTATATAATATCATAATCAAACAGAGCAGACCCTGACCACAGGACATTAACTCAAGAATCAGATCTATATAATATCATAATCAAACAGAGCAGAGCCTGACCACAGGACATTAACTCAAGAGTCGGATCTATATAATATCATAATCAAACAGAGCAGACCCTGACCACAGGACATTAGCTCAAGAATCAGATCTATATAATATCATAATCAAACAGAGCAGACCCTGACCACAGGACATTAGCTCAAGAGTCAGATCTATATAATATCATAATCAAACAGAGCAGACCCTGACCACAGGACATTAACTCAAGAATCAGATCTATATAATATCATAATCAAACAGAGCAGACCCTGACCACAGGACATTAACTCAAGAATCAGATCTATATAATATCATAATCAAACAGAGCAGACCCTGACCACAGGACATTAACTCAAGAATCAGATCTATATAATATCATAATCAAACAGAGCAGACACTGGCGCTATGAAGGAAACTCTTGGTAATAACTGTAGAATCAAATGAATAATATTTCGTGAGCAAACAGGAACTATCCTGATCAGACAATTGGCTCAGAACCTGTATGATCTGGTCTTTTCTGTTCGCAAATGTGTTAAATTGCGTGTAACATTGCGTGTACATAAGATGAAGGAGGTGATGGAGAAATGGAATTACAAGTAGAACATCGATACCTCGATCTAGGATAACTCAAACTTGTGGATAACTCAAACTAAACGTTCAGTCTTATACAGAGTTATTCTAAAATGTATCACTGCGCATATCTAGAAACACATGTGCCAGCTTAATGCAGACCGAAAGTAATGCTGAAAGCTCCTACAGGAACTTTCAGTATTACTTTCGACCTGCATTAAACTGTGAACTTGAGAAAGTGTCCAGCTTAGAAATCGAATGACACGAATTTCTGCTATCTCGAATTAATGTGTATGGTCCTTAGAAGTTCAACTGTAATTGTACCTTCGCTGTTTTTCAAAATAACGGTTGTCCACATTTGTCACTCATAACATTAATGGGAACTTTATTAGTTTCACACTAGTCGGCTCCAAACCTGACAACTGACCTCAAGTTTCAATCCAAAATGATATTACTATTTAGATTACACGTTGTCGTTAGGCATGTGTCAATAATTAGTACGAAATGGTATTAACACGTTATCATGCAGTTCACATGTCCATGAACATTGTAGTCGACAACAGACACAGACCAGCCGCCATGTCTAGCATGTTTGTCAATTTACATAATACTGCAATACTGTGACACAGGTGCTGATGAGTGTCAAACTTGATGTCTACCATTATCTTTACCTCCTACTAAAGTCTTGTCATTCCATTGGTCAATAGAGGTCACGAGAAACCCCCATAGATTCCTTATGGGGGTACTAAAATCCTGTTCATGGCTTTACAAGAGTTACTTCCCTAACTTGATAGCCATATGCTTTTCTCTCATTTATAATAATCTCTTATGTTTATCCTTACAGTTTTAAAACATGCATACATATAATTTATGCTTTAATTTGAGTTGAAATATAAACATTAATTAGTTTTACAATGATAAAAAAAGAAAAAAGAAAATATATAAGCGAGATTTGAGGCAAATAAAGAATATTTACTTTAATTTTATTAAAGGGAGGTAATTTATTCTGTTCTTATTGTAATATCAAGTTTGCAAGAGCTAGCTCCCTTGTTTCCCCATGAAAAGCCATACATGTAGGCCTATGATGCAAACATGCGTGTAAATACTTGAAATTAAAGGTGGTCGGTAAGATAAATTCGTTATGCAGTGCTTAGTGTCCCTAATATGGACTATACACTGCCAGCAAATATTAATATTAGGGACACTAAGCACTGCATAACTAATATTACCAGATTTAAGTCTGGGTCATCTGTTTTCGCGATGTCCCGAAGATATGCTCTCTTAAGTAACATTTTAATTGTTTGCGTTAAGTCAATTGTGTATCGCATGAGTATTCATGAATATTAAGCAGAATAGTACGGGTTAATAAAAAATATCTCACCATAGGGCGTCACGAGCCGCTAACACCGTGAGTACATGCATATTGTCCCACGGATACAACCCACCATTGTGTAATGAGTACAACATTTCCTCTTGGTTGAAATAAGTTGAACTCTTTTGACGCTACATAATGTATGTCTACAAACAATGTCTACGTTCAGTTTCAAGGTGGACATTCCTTGAATTTATTCTCTAAAGCATACGTGGTATTTGAATTAGTTTGGATCCTGATTAGACTCCGATTTACTCTTCGTTTTATCTGGATCGAAACTATTTGCAAAGTTAATCACTGATCTGCCCAAATGCAACATGTCCTGTGAGTAGCTTTCTGGCGACGTCAGCGGTGAAAGGGTGGGGTGAATAACTTTGAAACAGAGAAAACACTTCAATTCAAAGGTGTATTGCCAAACAAGTTCCCTGCCGGGCGAAGGAAACACATTTATAACGTTTGTTTGTTTAAATAATGCACCAATTGTGTACAAATAAAACGTTTGCCAATGCATGTAGGAAATACTAGGCTGACACGACATTGGATACTGCCTTTGTTGGAGAACCATCTGTGGCATTGACCTTTAGAGTTAATGGAAATATGTTGTACTTTACGAGTCATATCCTCACAGTATGGGCAAGTTTCTTTTTTAACTTTGTTTTACGTTATTTCGTTAGAGGAGATGAAGTCACTAAGTGATGACATTCAACTCTTTCACCGCCAAGTCGCCAAACTGCGCCACTACAAACACTGAAACACCCGATCAGACGCCGCCTTTTAAGGGCGGCCCGTGTGATCAGTAAGTTCACTGTCTGTCTCAGTCTCTAGTTCTGTGTTTATGGTATGCTCCTTTGTAAATAGCATATATCAATCTAAATTTCTTAATTTTACGAAATGTTTAAACAAACTTCGGTTGCAGACAATACTTAGAAAAGAGTCGCCAACATAAGTCAATCTTGATCACGCTAAGTATGTCATATTGTGACTTGTGCCCCTTTGTTAATAAAACATCCCATGAACTGCATCAATTCAACTGGTAAAAAGTTTGAAAGCAGACAATTTTTCTAAGTCGCCATCAATGAATGTGATAGTAAAGAAGTGTTAATTCTGTCAGATAAGATTCCTCTGAAAACGGAAAACAATTTGTTTTCATATAGACAGGGATACAGTCAGATATATGGTAGTACTAAATGTCACATACGTGTCGTGGCTAGAAAAATGTCTGGCATTATGTTAACCTTTTCGCTGCCAATGTCGCATCTGTGATTACCTATGCAAACATTTGGATCGACGTCAAACCAGAATCCAAAATGTTTATTACTGTGAAAGTTTCTTGAAATAAAAATGAAGAAAATAAAAATGGAAAATTGTAGCAGATGACAAAGTTTGCAGACGACAAAATTTGGCCGCGAAAGATATAATCTTAGTTGATTAACCCCCAGTCGGCTGAATAACTGTCTGAACATTAATTGAACAAAATGTTGTATCAAAGTATAACACGGAAGAAAACAAGTTTTATGACAAACAGTGCACACCCCGATCAAAGATCTCCCTTAGGAGCCATTTGATCTGGGTATACACGTTTTGCAAATGTCTTATATACTCGGTAACTGCAACTTTAAAGTTACTCTTTTGCCGCTATATGCGAATACATGACAACATTTGAAAACAGTTTGGGTTCAGATGTGACACAATTAACCCTGCATTTCATCAGGGTCCAAACTGTTTAGAATTCTAATTATATTTTAGAAAGAACTCAAGAAATACCATTTTGAAACATTAAACAGGCGATAGTATCAACAGATGAAATGGAGGGAGACAACAAGGCTAAACATTTTAACACTAAGTTTCTTTAGTACCCATCAAAAGGCGCCAGTTTACTTCTTTCATCCATTTCTTTCCATAAGTGCAAGAGTGTCAATAGGCTTCTGAAGGAAAACTTTATTTGCCTTGTGTGTGAAACGGAATGTGTGGGTTAATCCTAAATTGCTGATTTTTCAAAGTGGAATGGATCAGTGATATTCAGTATGAAAGGTTTTAATATGCTAGAGGGGTCTGACTGACAAATAGTGCGTATCCTCACCAGAGGGCTCTTATAGGAGCCCTCTGATATGGGTCTACATTTTTGCACATGTCAGTATATTCGTTTCCTGCTCTGCGTTTAAACGGTTAAACAGATTAGCCAATGTTCTAGGTGCACGTGTCCAATTATAAATCAGTAATGTTAATCTGTGTTTCCACTAGGCATAGTTCACTTGTCCAATTATAAATCAGTAATTTTCATTGTGTATTCACTACGTATAGTGCACTTGTCAAATTGTAAATCAATAATTTCCATTTGTGTTTTGACTAGGCATGCGTTTCATTGGATTAACCTGCTTCTAATTTAATCCTTACTTTATATCAAAAAATGTCTTCCACTTAAATCCTTATCAAACGGTTTTAAATTCCCTAATTGTATTGATTAACCCTTGGTCTGCCTTCAAACTCAACAGTTTATCTATCGTATATGCTATCACCTGACCACATAATATTATGTGAGCACAAGATAAATAGTAATAATGACCACACTATTACCAGTATTGTGGCCATGTATGAGACAAACCTTGGTCAATATTGCTATACATGTGTTATGACAACGAGATTAAAGTCCTAGTCGTGAGATAACCAGGATGTGGCCACGGAATGTTACGTCGTGGCAACACTATCATGTAAGCACGAGACAAATGTGCTCAGATTATGGCATGTATCATGACAACGAGACAAATGTGCTCAGATTATGGCATGTATCATGACAACGAGACAAATGTGCTCAGATTATGGCATTATCATGACAACGAGATAAAAGTGAAAGTCGTAGTAATGAGATAACTATGTAATGGCCACAAAACGTTAAGCTATGGCAACGATATAATACAGCCATGAAAGAAGCCATGGTCATACTACATGTACAAAATAAAAATCATAGACACGAGATAGCTAGTTTTACCCTGTGCTTAGCTGGGACCTGTCACAATTACGATGTCGATTAGCTAGGATGTACTGCAGCAGTTGTTTTGCAAGTGATTTAGGATGTGTGACGTTTAAACGGTTTCATTGGTAAAAACTCTCATAATAAAAGACACGAAACACAGACAACACCCGACTTATTTTGTCAAGTTGTCAAGTTATTTTATATCACGAATTCCCCTCAGTGGTCATTTCTTAAACAATGTGTTGAATGGCGAAACAGATCCGTCCACTGTGCTTAAACCTCGTGACTTAAAAGTTGACAAAACAAGATTTAGAGTGCATTGTTGTGACAACGTAGTTGTTGTAAGGCAGTTTTTGTTTGTTTTACATCAGGAAACCGTTCTCCTTTGGGTATTCTTTTAAAAAAGCAAAACTTTATAATGTGTTTCTCCTTATACAAAAACACTCTTTTTTTTGACTGAAAATGACATTCTAGCTTCTCCACTTTTTAAGTGGGAAAATATTACTCATCTGGGGCGGCATTCGCGTATAGATGATAATTATATTCAATCACTGCTTTACCTTTACCTGACTATTGATGGGAAATGTAATGGTTATATGACTATCAATTAATGATGAACACGAATTGGGTTGGCAATGGCAGAAACTGTGGTATCATCAGGTTTGTATTAGTTGAACTATTTTAGACCCAACCTCTTTGAATAAATCTACTGTATAGGTGCATTTACTAGAAAGCGAACATTTTAAAATTGGGTAGTTTTGAAACCATTGTGAGTGATTATTAGCATTTGCTCCTACGGAGAAAATGTTCTAAATATCTCAATGGTTTCACAATGTTACTTTACAGAGGCGTCAAATGGCGTTAATAACAAAGCAGACCCTGCTCAGAAGGTCTACTTTATAAGTAATGGCGTTTATCTATGTATTAGAGTGTTAATTATGTAAGCTTATTCTGTAAATAGGAACACTCATCCAATAACCAGCTCTCCAAACATCCAATACAGGTCAAATGACGTCACACTTTACCTGATGAAATTATTATTCACCTGCATTCTTATTATGGTATATCAACACTGCTCGTAGGGGATCTTGACAGAACTATATATATTATTACTAAGCCTTCTGATCTGGGTCTGCTCTGTTTGCAAATGCGTCAACAGACGTTTCTTTCTAGTGAAGGATGAAGGTTCAAATTTACCAAAATTTAATATATCAAACAACCGCGTACATTTAAAGTTAACGTAAAATCGATAATGAAAATTACTTGTCATATGTATATGTTCTAAACAATATTAACCCTTTCCCTGTACTATATTTATTCCAAATTTCAATACCTACTGAATATTCATGGACCAAATATTTATAATGAAAATTTAATATGGAAGGTGCAACATTGTAGCCAATTTAGAAAGTAGAGAAATAGATCTGTCAAATTCAATGAGCAAACAGAGTAGACCCTGATCAGACGGTTCCTATAGGAGCCGTCTGATCTGGATCTACTCTGTTTGCAAGTGCTTGAAAACACGTTTATATGAAGGAGCAGGTGAAAGCCTTACCACGCTGTAAACATAATGCCTGCTCAAATTTGGAATTGGTGCAGTCATGACCACCTCTTATAAGAGATACATGTTGACCGGGTGTCAAACAGCTTGGATCCAAATGAGAGTCCGAGTTATAATGGCGGCACATCCAAGCTATTTGCATATGCGAGTCAGGTTGGGGTCAGCTAGATAAATTTCCAAACGGAGATACTTCTATTTTAGAAACGATTTAGAGTCGGGAAACAGATGTAATACATGATAAAAAGTATGAGATTTAGAGCCGAGCAACATATGTAATATATTGTAAAAAGTAATAAAGAAATCTAGAGTCAGGCAACAGATGTAATACATTGTATACGTTATACGGTGTGCATTTTGAAGCAAATATATCACTTTAATCATTTACTCCATTAATATTCATGTAAGAAATAATGACATCATAAATACCAATTAGAATGACACATGAACACAGGAATTCTTGGCCATGGCAGAAACTGTAGAACCATATTTACATTATAGCATAAGCAAACAGAGCAAACATTGATTGTAATAATACATACAGTAAACCTGTCTTAAGCGACCATCACAACATAGGTATAATATGGGTCTGTAAGGCAGCTGGTGGCTTAATACAGTTCAAAAGTAATACAAAACCTTCTGTATTACTTTCGCCTTGTATTAAGCAACCATCTGCTTTTCAAGATTTATGTGTCGAATCAATATAAGGGCGCTTACCCTTTCCTTAATATAAACGTGTGTTCACGCATTTGCAAACAGAGTAGACCCAGATCAGACGACGCATATTGGAGCCGTCTGATCCGGGTGTACTCTGTTTGCTGATGGAATTTGGAAGATCTGTTTCTTTACTTTCTAAAATGACTACAATGTTCTACCTTTCACATTTCATTATAACTATTTTTCCAGGAATATTCAGTAGGTATTGAAATTTGGAATAAACATAGAACAGGGAAATGGTTAAACAGGTTTCAGGAATTACAAAGCTGTATGAGACGCGTTTCACACCTTTGCAAGTAGGGTCTGATTTGGGTCTACTATGTCCACTATGGGTTGATATAAATTTATCATTTCTGCCATGGACGAAATTTCCTTTGTTGATATGGCAGTATAAACGTAATCTAATTTATATGCATGACGTCATTATTTCTTGCGTGAATATTCATTAGATTAGCTTTAACTGTTTTGAACTTGTTTCCCTAATTCAAATAGTTAATCCTTTACACAGACACTTTGTGATAATAGTGTTTTGGATATCAAGAATAAACGCTCAATAAATCGCCCATTAACCATTTCCCTCGTAGTTATGTCATTTAACACCTCTGCAAACAGAGTAGACCCAGATCAGACAGCTCCTGTAAAACCTGCCTGACCATGGTCTGCTCTGTTTGCTTGTGGATTTATATAGATATGGTCGCACAGGGTTTGGTTACATCACTCAAACAGGTATGATGAGATTCACATAATTGCTCATGCGATATGATCAATCGATGACGAAATAATAGCACAGACATTGTCGTATTTCCTACAGGTGCGTTTTGAATTGATGAGTCCTAAAATAGGATCATTGATTCAAGGAGAAAACTGAAATCAATACCCACACATCTAGCCTATTTATATCCAGATTATTTAAGGAAAACCTGTCCATATCTTGTCTTAGAACCCATTAGCAGCAAACAAAATAGTTGCAGCTATAAGCCATTGGTATCAAGGGTTAAGCAAACAGTGCATACCATCAGCAGCAAACAAAATAGTTGCAGCTATAAGCCATTGACATCAAGGGTTGAGTAAACATTACATACCATCAGCAGCAACAAAATAGTTGCAGCTTTAAGCCATTGACATCAAGGGTTGAGCAAACAGTGCATACCATCAGCAGCAAACAAAATAGTTGCAGCTATAAGCCATTGACATCAAGGGTTGAGTAAACATTACATACCATCAGCAGCAACAAAATAGTTGCAGCTATAAGCCATTGACATCAAGGGTTGAGCAAACAGTGCATACCCTGATCAGACGGCTCTTTCAGGAGCCCTCTGACCTTGGTCTACACTGTTTGTCTCTCTTTTAAGGGACTTTTGGCACCACTGACTAATTTGACCAAATGAAATATAGTGCCACAAAACCTAACCATGACTAGGATTCGCAAACAGCTAGTTTCCAAATGACAGGCCGGGTAATTCCAACCTGATAGACGCTGAGGTTATCAACATTGAACCAGGCCCAAAGTTCAGTAGACATTATATTTAATGCAAGATAAAGATTAAGAAGACACAACCATTTCTGATTTACATTCTTTTTAAATGTGTGTATACACAATGTCCGTCAGTATCATTGTCTTTTAAATACCTGTTTTTATTCTCACCATTCCAGGTAAAGCCCATTTAAAGCAGACGAAGCTATTGGTCCTGTCTATTTAAATCGGTTTAATATGTTTTCGTGAAATCAAAACAAAGTTATTCTCGAATTGCTCATTTCCAATAACCCTTTCACTGTCAATGTCATACCTGCTCCAATGTCATACCTGCGATTACCTCTTCAGACAGTTTGGATCCAAATGAGACACCGAGTAATCCGTGCTACGGTCGAATATGTAAGTTTGATTTAAAAGAGTCGCCTAGCATTGCTGCGTCCATGTAAGATCCAAATTCTTCGACACCTGATTTGTTTTTTGAATACAAACATTCTTACTTCAATTTAAAACAAGAACATCGTATGCGAATGCCAACATTAGCCAAAATCAATATTCTAAAGGGCTACAACTCATTCATTAACCCATTCCTTTATAATTAGGCTATTATTAGATCCAACCTTTTTCTTTATTAATTTATTTTATTAATCTTCCAAAAAGGAGCATTTACTAGAGAAAATGTTCTCTATTTATTACAATGTTTTCAAGAAATGACTGTTATAGAGGCGTAGAAGGCGTATTTATGAAGGGAAGGGTTAAACATGATAGAGTGATATTATTAGTTATACAGATCATTGGCGGGGTATCTGGTTTTTTGTTTCCTGCTGAGGAAATTCATGTTGCCCGAGCCGTTAGGGAATAAAAAGTCAGATATCCCGTCATTGATCTGTATAACGATTTTATTAATAATTCAAAGTTTAATATCTGTAGCAGTTAATTAGCGTTGTTAATGTAGGCGTCGTTTTGCTTCCCCTCAGGGGCCTCATACTGTAAGGTAAGGGCTTGTACTATCTGTATAATAACCAGCTCAGTACAATTGTGGATAGAAAGGGATCTTCCCAAGAGCATTAGTTGCTCAAAGGATTGAAAGAATCAGACGTTAGTAAAACTTTTGGCGTTTAAGCAGACATTAGTTTTTAGCATGAGAACGGTCAAACATAATTGGCGCAATTCCGACGTCATTTGGATGACGTCAAAATGACGGTTTTGTAATATTCAAACAAATGGACGTTGGAAGGAGTGGTTATACTGCAATTTACAGGTACGTGTACTGTGCATGTGCATAAATAAAATCTGAATCGAATTGGGTGTGGTTTGTTTTTGTAAAAGCGGGGTTTTGGGGGCTAATCTGTATATGCACATGCACTTTGACAACATTTACAGCATCAGAGCAGAATAAGACCTTCGCCACGTATCGGGTGGAAAAATGTTTCTCAATGGATAACTTTGTTCTGCCCCAAACTCTTGTTATTTCGTTTGAGAGCGGTTGTTTGGATCGATTCGACGAAGTGAAGCTAGTCGGCCATTTTTAGTTTGTTGTAGCAATGAAGCGAGGCACTCGACAGGGGAAATTCCATTGTTGCTCATGACACCGTATATACATTAGAATTTAGAGGGATACACGGCTTAAATACATGGCTAACTGACCAATCAAAATTGAGGATTTTACTTTGCAGTATAATAAGTTATGATAAACAACTGCGTGAAGTTTTATACGGACGGTGGTACTAATGATTCCTATATTTCCGTTCTTTCCTATTATTCCGTCCGTCGCTCGAAGTGTTTTCCGATTGTAAATAAAACACTTTTAGATACAGAGCCGAAAAAATTAGGGGAAAACATGTAAATTGAATGAAACTTTAAAGAAAAATATTATTTTCAACAAAAATATAAACATTCTCATGACGTGACACCATTTTTCTAACAATATTTCCCAAAAATAATCCATTTTTTTAAGCTTGAAAAATTGACAGATGCCGCGGAAACGTTCATGCAGGTCCTTATTACGTGACCAAGCAAATAACACGTCACAAGTATACTGTTAAGCAAAACTTAGGGTTCATGTTATGAAAATGACTCATGTCAAATTTTGTACAATGGAGTCTGTTATCAGACGGCATAAATGCATTTCTGTACTGAATAAAATGCCCCAGTACACATCTAAATTGTAAATATGTTGGTATTTCTTTAAGTTTGAGTGTTATCTGTTTAGCTGATTGTAATATGTATATTTCAATGTATTTTTTATAATCAATTCTCAGTTAACACTTTTTGTAAAATAACATTTGAATATATAAGGCTGATAATTCTGTCTTATTTTGTTCACGGTGCTTTTGAAAATGATTTCGATTAATACAAAGTTCAACATGACTCAAAATGTTTATTAGGTGTAGTGAGTGTCTAGGACTTAACCTTTCTTGTGCAGTATATATTTGACCCAATTGTGCTCAAACACCTTTAAGTGGGAGATTATGACGTCATATGAACGGCAATATAGGAAACATGGCGGCTGCATTTGCAGCATTGAGTGAGTTAAAAGAACCGGCATTTGGTTCAATTGTTGGGTTATTTGTTTACTTAAAGTGTTATTTTCTATTAGAAAAATATTTTTTCTCACTATTCCTTCAAGGAAGCTCCTTGTTGCATTTAAAGTAATTGTTTTTATGGTAATTATTTTGCTAAGGGGAACGGTAATACAGGAGAAGGGGATACATCTATGACAACGCTTACGACGAGACTGACCATAATCATACGATTATCAACGATTGGCCCTTTACTCCATGTATATGTATGTAAGAGATTGAATATTTGTTATATTAATTGCTATAATATTAAACGGACACATGATTTCCATAGCAGTAACTGTAGAACTATGTCTATGTTATTTCATAAGCAAACAGAGCAGACCTGTAGAGCCCTCTTATCTGGGTATACTCTGTTTGCAAAGGCGTAGAAAGGCGTATTTATGGAGTAAAGGGTTAAACGAAACAACTATTAAGAGGATACAATGGTGTAGATCGTTCTCAGACTAAGCCTATTCTTGTGAGTTATAAATGTTTACACTGCCGATGATTAAGACTATGTTTCAATGGCAAACATTACCGCGTGTGTCATAAGGTCCATCTGCTCATTAGCACAAGTATTGAATATATTTGTGTTTGTTGTTAGACAAAGTGTGAACATATTTCAAATGGTTCATACTGATTTGAGTACCATCACTATTATCTACTTAGTTCATTCAATGCAAGTATCGACATGGTAAATTATATAAATGTGCGTGTGTAAGCACTTTCTTTTCTGCTAAGAAAATCAATAGAGACACTTTCATCGCAAATTTGTTCAACAACAAAGCCGAAAGTGTCGCATTACAATGAAGACTAAAAGTGAATAAGCTTGCAAATTCTTAACCTTTATCTCTTTCCCTGTTAAATAGATAGATATATTTATTTACATCTAGATAGGCATACAATTCAAAAGATATTAATACATTAAATAACACATTTAGATAAATGGTACAATAAAAATTGAAATGATTTTCATTGAAGTATTTTAAACATATAAATATTACATAGAAGCATTTTAATCACAGTTATATATTGAAGTATTATTGTAGTATAGTTCGACTCAATAAGATGGTATGTTAAGAATGATGGTGAAAAAATACAGATAAAAGCTGACTTTGATCATGACTCCAAAAAGTCCGAAGACTTATTTCCACTGAGGTCCCGAAATTAGAAGAAATGCTTGTATTATACTATCTTCGAAAACATGAAGGTAAAAATGGTTCAATTGAAAAATAAAACTTATTTGAAAAAAAGGTTGTTCGTTTTTAAAAACAAGATGTGTTTGTGAAACACTATGCCCCCTCGATATGATATTTGATTAGATGACATTGATATTGACATGCCACCCCTCACACTGTGCAGCTTCATGGGGTACACATGCATACCAAATATCAAGTATGTATCTCTAATGGTTCAAAAGTTATGGCCAATGTTAAAAGTTGGTGACCTTTGATCATGAAGGATGACATTGACCTTGACATGTCACCCCTCAAACTGTGCGGCTTCATGAGATACACATGCATACCAGTATCAAGGCTGTATATCTACTGGTTCAAACGTAATGACCTTTGACCTTCAAAGATGACCTTGACATGTCACCCCTCAAACTGTGCAGCCAAATGAGAAATACATGTATACCAACTATCAAGTATGAATCTCTACTGGTTCAAAAGTTATGGCCAATGTTAAAGTCGGTGACCTTTGATCCTGAAAGATGACCTTGACTTTGACATGTCACCCCAAACTGTGCAGCTTCATGAGATACACATGCATACCAAATGTCAAGTCTGTATCTACTGGTTCAAAAGTTATGGCCAATTTAAAGTTGGTGACCTTTGACCCTGAAGGATGACCTTGACATGTCACCCCTCAAACTGTGCAGCTTCATGAGATACACAAGCATGCCAAATATCAAGTCTCTCTCTGCAGTGGTTCAAAAGTTATGGCCAATGTTAAAGTCGGTGATTTGACCCATATGTTTGACCTCTGACCTTTAAGAGTGACCTTGACCTTGACATGTCACACCTCAAAATGTGCGGCTTTATGAGATACATATGCATGCCAAACATCAAGTCTCTTTCTGTACTAGCTCAAAAGTTATGACCAATGTTAAAGTTACAGACAAACAGACAATTTGACCTTTGACCCTGAAGAATGACACCCCTCCAAATGTGCAGCTTCACGAGATACACAAGCATGCCAAATATCAAGTCTCTATCTCTACTGGTCCAAAAGTTATGGCCAATGTTAAAGTCAGTGATTTGACCCATATATTAGACCTCTGACCTTGAAGGATGACCTTGACCTTGACATGTCACCCCTCAAATTGTGCGGCTTTATGAGCTACATATGCATGCCAAATATCAAGTCACTACCTGTACTTGCTCAAAAGTTATGACCAATGTTAAAGTTACAGACAAAGAAATAGTCAATTTGACCTTTGACCCTGAATGATTACCTTGACCTTGACATGTTACCCCTCAAAATGTACAGCTTCATGAGATACACGAGCATGCCAAATATCAATTCTCTATCTTTACTGGTCCAAAAGTTATGACCATGTTAAAGTCGGTGAATTGACCAATATATTTGACCTCTGACCTTGAAGGATGACCTTGACCTTAACATGTCACCCCTCAGCATGTGCGGCTTTATGAGATACATATGCATGCCAAATATCAAGTCTCTATCTGTACTGGCTCAAACGTTATGACCAATGTTAAGGTTGCGTTAAACTTACAGCCTAAAAAAGACAATTTGACCTTTGACCCTGAAGGATTACCTTGACCTTGACATGTCACCCCTTTAAATGTGCAGCTTTATGAGATACACAAGCATGCCAAATATCAAGTCTCTATCTCTACTGGTCCAAAAGTTATGGCCAATGTTAAAGTCGGTGATTTGACCAATATATTTGGCCTCTGACCTTGAAGGATGACCTTGACCTTGACATGTTACCCCTCAAAATATGCGGCTTTTTGAGATACATATGCATGCCAAATATCAAGTTGCTATCTGTACTGGCTCAAAAGTTATGGCCAATGTTAAAGTTTCTGACAAACAAACAAACAGACAAACAAACAGACAGGGCAAAAATAATATGCCCCCCCCCCCCAGATTTTGATCGGGGGGGGGGGCATAATTTCAAAATGCCTAGTGTATAGCATTTAGTCAATACATGTGTAATATAGTCTAAAATAAGGTATAAATATCTAATAGTGTTCCAGTAAAACTTTGTAATTTCTTTATTGAATTTTGTGTGGTTTTTAAATTGCACTTTCTCTGGCAATGCATTCCAAATGGTTTTGCTGTTGAAGATATCGCATTACTTATTTTACCATTACGAATATAAGACTCTAAATAATCAGGTCAGAACTAATGACATCATGCATATTTATTCGCTGAATGTTTTTATGTATTCACATGATGATTTGGTGATGGTAGACACTGTAGAGTCAGATCTTTTATATTTTGATAAGCAAACAGAGCAGAATTTGATTAGACTGTTCCTACAGGAGATGGGTCTACTATGTTCGCAAAGGCAAGAAAAAATTAAAGTATTTTATATGAAGGAAAGGGTTAACGTCATAGATACGTATTTGAAAGTCTTTGTCACCAGAGTAGAACTAGATCAGGCGGCTCCTGAAAATATGTCTACAGAATGGGACATGGTATAATATCATGTGTTCATATTCCATTATATAACAATTCAGTTAATAAATATCCATGATGTAAGTATTCCTTAGTATGAATATGTATTAGGTAAAGGGCTAATGTAGAACGCTGCTTTGAGGAACAAATTACGACCAGTGGCGAAAAGGAAACACCTATGATGATGTGAAGTGACAAATCCCATTGCAACCACTTGTAAGTCACAGCTGTACCGGTGATCCCAACCAAACCAGCTGTATCGGTGATCACAACCAAACCAACTGTATCGGTGATCCCAACCAAACCAGCTGTATCGGTGATCCCAACCAAACCAGCTGTATCGGTGATCCCAACCAAACCAGCTGTATCGGTGATCCCAACCAAACCAACCAAACCAACTGTATCGATGATCCCAACCAAACCAGCTGTATCGGTGATCCCAACCAAACCAACTGAATCGGTGATCCCAACCAAACCAACTGTATCGGTGATCCCAACCAAACCAGCTGTATCGGTGATCCCAACCAAACCAACTGTATCGGTGATCCCAACCAAACCAACTGTATCGGTGATCCCAACCAAATCAACTGTATCGGTGATCCCAACCAAACCAACTGCTAGTTACATTTCCCTACCAATTGTTTTGACTTGTTTTAAACCATGTGACTACATTCAATTGTTATTCACCGACGTATTTTGTCACTTTAACTGTGCACTGTGTGTAGGCACAGCAGACGTATATCGGTGCTGAAGAATTCTGCGAACACTGCTTTAGATGTAAAACATAATGACTAAATAAAGAATCCAGCTTCCTAGTTTAATTCACTTCACGAAAGAGTAAAATGTCCAAGTTAACAAAAACAATATGTATTTTGGATTAAATTAATATATCAAAGATACTTTCTACGTGTATAAAAGACAGGTTAGTTGGTGATATAAAACTTAATACAAAAAATAACAACATAATGCATATTTCTTATGAAAATTCAACTGTGTGGTATTGTTCATTATGATTGATTTAAACTGTTCAATTTCACACACCAAAAATTTGAAAGCGTACCTTGTTTGGACGCTTAACAAGCCGGTGTAACTACTTCGTTAACATCGCTCACTACTAAAGCCTCGAGCGGTGTCCAGTCCCAATGAAGTCAACTGGTTGACAAAGTCTGTAGTACAAGGACGAAAGCTCCCAAACAAGGTACGCTTTCAAATATTTGGTGTGTGAATCATAATCATGCATATTGATAAGATTTTTTATAATGGCATATGAACACATTTGATCATGGCAGAAATTGAAGAATCATATCTATTTTAGCAAATATAGCAGACCCAGATCTAGGTGTCGTCTGGTCTGGGTCTGCTTTGTTTGTAAAGTCGTAGATTAGTAAAGAGCTAAATACTATCAAAATTTTTTGTGTGGGCTCTTTTGACATGTTTACCTGTAGTAACTGCATTATTCATACCATAAATATGTTTGTTAAGTGCATCAATCGTTTCCTTGATGGATGGATATCCATGTAAGTCTTCACCAATAATGAGTGTACATGTAATTCAGTTTTATTCTTGTTGTTTTTTTAAAACAATTATTGCTAATGCAAATTGTAGATGATCAGATCTTGCTGCAATATGCTACTGGAGATATCTGGTGTTAGTGGATATACTTTGAAAATATTTTACAGCAAGACATCTCCAATGCAACCATCGAAAAGAACTATATATATTCGTCTTAACCCCTTCTCTCATATAAACGCGTTTTCACACATTTGCAAACAGAGTAGACCCAGATCAGACAGCTCCTATATGAGCCGTCTGATCAAGGTCTGCTCTGTTTGCTAATGGAATTTAAAAGATTTGTGTCATTACTTTCTGAACTGTCTACAATGTTCCACCTTCCGTATTTCGTTACAACTATTTTGTCCATGAATATTCAGTAGGTATTGAAATTTGGAAAAAAACAGAACAGTGATAGGGTTAAAGGCCCAATACGTGAGTATAAGGAGCATCCTATATTACTTTCGTTCTGCTATAAACAACAGTATCAGCCATGAATATATTTTAAGTGGTCGCATTAGAAAGGGTCTACCATAGACCTGTACAAATAAATGCAATATACATGGTACTTGTATCTAACGGCTGTTCTACCATAGATACAAATGAAAGCAATGTACATGACACAGTGGCATCCTACCATTGCTATAAATGAATGCAATGTACATAACACAATGTCATTCTACCATACATATAAGTATATACTACTTTTTCATTCATAGACATAGACCCAGATGTGAAGCTGCACCTGAGATGTCTTATCAGGGTCTATCTGCTCTTGAGAACGCGCGTGATGCTCATATATATATATTTCTATACTGAGCTAAGTGAGTATTATTATCCAGACATAAATGGGTTAATACTTTATGGAATGTAAATAATTATGTATTGTATATTCGTGGTTAACCACTTGTTAGCTTATGTATTTGACCTTTTTCTAGCTGTGTACACCCCAGCAGTAAAGAAGCTACTGTCTGAGGGCGTGTGCCTCTAGCAAAAGTTGTATGCCTACAAAATGGTAGCATAGCCCCTTGACCGGGACACTATGATTGATGTTTATATCTATGTCTGATCCCCATGATACCCATGTAACTGGGTGTAATAAAATATATGTTATGTTCTGTTCTGTTCAGCTTAATATATCGTTCCAATTACTTTATATAACAACACTTCCCAACCGCTAGTTCTGTAATATTTAAAGCATACGACAAGAGTGTGTCAATGACAATTAATTAGAGCAACATACGACAAGAGTGTGTCAATGACATTTAATTAGAGTAACATACGACAAGAGTGTGTCAAAGACATTTAATTAGAGCAATAAGAGTTAGCAAGTGCTCGTATTTTGCGACTTGATCTCAAGAGAAGTTTTTTCCTCAGTTGTACGTGTAAATATTTACTTGCCGTATAATTTCAACAGAATGATTGTTTTATTCATTATCTGTGGGAACATTGCACTGAGTGTCCTCTTGTTAGATTAGCTATTAGTATGTCTAAAGGGGAAAAGATATATTCCGGGACGAGGGGAACGCGGTCGAGTTTCGGCCCAAAAATGCTAGCGCGACGGCCCTGCCTATGAACGAATTTATGACAGTATTTGAAATAGATTGGAATTACTGTGAGAAATGAAATATTAACCGTCCTAAATACGTCTAATTGCCATAATTCTTTCGCTGCCCAATTGTGTCGTCTGCAAACTTTGTCGTCTGCTACAATTTTCAATGTTTATTTTTCTTCATTTTTGTTCCAAGAAACAATCACAGTAACAAACAGTTTGGATCCTGATGAGACGCCGAGTTACTCGGCGTCTCATCTGGCCCCAAACTGTTTGCGTAGGTAATTACAGATGCGACATTTGCAGCGAGTTAAAACATGTGATAGATTAACCCATTTCAACGCTGAATTTTCAATGGACTATTCCAAAATTCAAACAGGTCAAGCTCAACATCCAATAGTGCAGAGCCTGTTGAGAGGGTTTCTCTAGGGACGCCTTCTGGATCTACACTGTTTGCAAAGAACATTAGTGGGCCCTGAATGGGCGTAAGCAAGTAATAAAACATGTTTCAACAAACCTTTCTATACTTGTTCTGCATTTACCCGTTCCTCCATGAATATTCGTGTAAGAAATAATGACGCCATGAATATTGATTAAATTAACCCTTTCGCTGCCAATGCCGGATCTATGATTATCTATGCAAACCGTTTGGATCCAGATGAGACGCCGAGTAACTCGGTGTCCCATCAGTATCCAAACTGTTTGTTACTTGTTACTATGTTTTTGAAACAAAAATGAAGAAAATCAAAAGAATGAAAATTTGTTGCAGACGACAAAGTTAACAGACGACGGAGTTTGGCAGCGAAAGGGTTAATTTGTTTTAATAGCACATGGACACATGCATTTATGGCCATGGCAGAAACTGTAGAATCATACCTATATTATATCATTAGCAAACAGAGCAGAACCTGATCAGACGGCACCTATAGGAACAGTCTGGGTCTACTCTGTTTGCCAATGTGTAGAAATGTGTATGTATGGAGTAAAGTCTTAATTTACTACGATGTATCTAATTTTCGAAACCGTATGTTTAATTATTCATTGTTTTTTATCATGACAAACATTTTTACTCTGGTAACTATTGTAAAATTAGATATTAAACTGTATTATTCCATAAGCAAAGAGAAACTACCATGATTAGACTATTCCTACATGGTCCGTCTGGTCTGGGTATACTTTGTTTGCAAAGGCGTTAAAAGGGACACATATTGAATAAAGATTTAAATATTCACATTGGTTGTCTAGTTGGCTCATACAATACCGTGGCAATAGACAGAGTATGTCAATGCGGAGTTCCACTGAGACATTACCGTGACAATAGACAGAGTATGTCAATGCGGTGCACATACAATACCGTGACAAAAGACATAGAATGTCAATGCGGAGTTCCACTTAGACAGTACCATGACTATAGACAGAGCATGTCAATGCGGTGTTCCACTTAGACAATACGGTGACAATAAACAGAGAATGTCAATGTGGAGTTCCACTTAGACAGTACCGTGACAATAGACAGAGAATGTCAATGCGGTGTTCCACTTAGACAATACCGTGACAATAGACAGAGTATGTCAATGTGGAGTTCCACGTAGATAATACCGTGACGATAGACAGAGTATGTCAATACGGAGTTCCACTTAGACAGTACCGTGACAATAGACAGAGTATGTCAATGCGGGGAACATACAATACCGTGACAATAGACAGAGTATGTCAATGCGGGGCACAGTTCCACTTAGACAATACCGTGACAATAGACAGAGTATTTCGATGCGGGGCACATATAATACCGTGGCAAAATACAGAGTATGTCAATGCGGAGTTCCACTTAGACAGTACCGTGACAATAGACAGAGTATGTCAATGCGGAGTTCCACTTAGACAATATCGTGACAATAGACAGAGTATGTCAATGCGAAGTTCAATTTAGACAATACCGTGATAATAGACAGAGTATGTTAATGCGGAGTTCCACTTAGACAATACCGTGACAATAGACAGAGTATGTCAATGCGGGGCACATACAATACCGTGACAATAAACAGAGTATGTCAATGCGGAGTTCCACTTAGACAGTACCGTGACAATAGACAGAGTATGTCAATGCGGAGTTCCACTTAGACAATACCGTGACAATAGACGGAGTATGTCAATGCGAAGTTCAATTTAGACAATACCGTGATAATAGACAGAGTATGTTAATGCGGTGATAATAGACAGAGTATGTTAATGCGGAGTTCCACTTAGACAATACCGTGACAATAGACAGAGTATGTCAATGCGGAGCACATACAATACCGTGACAATAGACAGAGTATGTCAATGCGGGGCACAGTTCCACTTAGACAATACCGTGACAATAGACAGAGTATTTCGATGCGGGGCACATATAATACCGTGGCAAAATACAGAGTATGTCAATGCGGAGTTCCACTTAGACAGTACCGTGACAATAGACAGAGTATGTCAATGTGGAGTTCCACTTAGACAGTACCGTGACAATAGACAGAGAATGTCAATGCGGTGTTCCACTTAGACAATACCGTGACAATAGACAGAGTATGTCAATGCGGGGCACATACAATACCGTGACAATAAACAGAGTATGTCAATGCGGAGTTCCACTTAGACAGTACCGTGACAATAGACAGAGTATGTCAATGCGGAGTTCCAATTAAACAATACCGTGACAATAGACGGAGTATGTCAATGCGAAGTTCAATTTAGACAATACCGTGATAATAGACAGAGTATGTTAATGCGGTGATAATAGACAGAGTATGTTAATGCGGAGTTCCACTTAGACAATACCGTGACAATAGACGGAGTATGTCAATGCGAAGTTCAATTTAGACAATACCGTGATAATAGACAGAGTATGTTAATGCGGTGATAATAGACAGAGTATGTTAATGCGGAGTTCCACTTAGACAATACCGTGACAATAGACAGAGTATGTCAATGCGGAGCACATACAATACCGTGACAATAGACAGAGTATGTCAATGCGGGGCACAGTTCCACTGAAACAATACCGTGACAATAGACAGAGTATTTCAATGCGGGGCACATATAATACCGTGGCAAAAGACAGAGTATGTCAATGCGGAGTTCCACTTAGACAGTACCGTGACAATAGACAGAGTATGTCAATGCGGAGTTCCACTTAGACAATACCGTGACAATAGACAGAGTATGTCAATGCGAAGTTCAATTTAGACAATACCGTGACAATAGACAGAGTATGTTAATGCGGAGTTCCACTTAGACAATACCGTTGCAATAGACAGAGTATTTCAATGCGGGGCACATACAATACCGTGACAATAGACAGAGTATGTTAATGCGGAGTACCGTGACAATTAGAGTATGTCAATGTCGGGCACAGACAATACCGCGACAATAGACAGAGTATGTCAATGCGGAGTTCAATTTAGACAGTACCGTGACAATAGACAGAATTTCCACTGAGACAATACCGTGACAATAGACAGAGTATGTCAATGCAGGGCACATACAATACCGTGACAATAGACATGGTATGTTAATGCAGAGTTCCACTAGTGTCGACATTGTTCCTTTCCACTTTTTCAATCGAAATATGACCTTTTTAGACAGGTGGGTGAAAGAGCAGAGTGAAAGTCATGCAGAAAGCTCCTATAAGAGCCGTCTGATCTTGGTCTTCTCTGATTACAAATGCGTAGAAAGTTGTATTTATGGAGTAATGGGTTAACTCTAGATCTACTTGTAATTTGCTGAACCTGCAGCTTTAACGCAAACTAACGTCAGTAACAGAAAGTTGCTAAGTCATCGTTCTTGTTTAGTAATGACGCTCTAAACAAGAACGTTGACGGGGCGACTTTCTGTTGCTACGCCACACATGCAGTTACACATGATGAAATTTGTGCTGATTTCTAAACCAAAGTATTTCAATTCATTTCATTTTATATCATTTTCATGCCTCTCTATTTCAGACCATAACTATCAAGGACCGCAATGGAAATAAGAGATCATATTCTCTTTTTTTGTGTCATCCATGATATTGATGTGACTGACATGGTTCATTAATTATTTCATGATGTTTATATACGAGTATGCATTGCTCTTTTCAGTGTATTGCTATGTAACCATGTTGCTTGCGCAATATTGAAATAAATAGATCTATATGTTCTCAACTTACTGTTCTTTTATAACTTACTGTTCATTTCTGACTTACTGTTCTTTTTATAGAGCAGAATTTCCACCTGTTCCGGCTTGAGCTGTTCAAATGCCTCTTCAAGCTTTTTGATGGTGGATTTGTCCGTGAGGTCATCGTACATAAAGCTGCACGTGCTACTCTTCTGCATCACTTCCGCCCTATTGTAGCCCGAGAGTTTACAGAAGCCGTCGTTACTGTACACGATGGGGTAGTCAACAATACGAGCGTTGGCGAGAATGAAGGACGAATCTGTAACAAACATTAAATAATATGTTACTTGTAAAAATGCTGAACCATTTCCCAGTTGAATATTAATGTAAGAAAAATGATACCATGAATATTTAGATCTATTTGCTGAATTGTTATAATGGCATATATACGCTGGGTATTTTATATTGATAGAAATTGAGAAGATCTATTATTTCATAAGTAAACAGAACATATCCTGATCAGACGACTCGTACAAGAGCCATCTGATCTGGGTCTACTTTGTTTGCAAATATGCAAAAGTGTTTGCTAACGGCGTATATGAGAGAGTGGGTTAAAGGTGTTTGCTAACGGCGTATATATGAGAGAGTGGGTTAAGGTGGAATGCATCAGATAAAACACACCATCGAGTTTCATTGAATCAGAAGAGTTTGGGTGTTGTGTTTCGTTTTGCATTAAAAATGCTGCAAATACAGCCTCTGGATATATGGATACAATAGTAAATTCTGGCTCTTGTGAATGAGATTATTATCGGGCTTTATGACAGCAGCTTAATGCAGGGTGAATGCCATGCACGAGGCTTCTGGGATAATTTTACATGACGTTCACCCTTGTATTAACTTGCCAACTGCCTAGGTTATTAACCCTAAGCCTGTTGTGATAATCAGGTCTGCCTTAGCTCAAATCTGCTGCCGTTGTCAATTAATTCTGATTCGTTCAAGCTTTTGAGATATTAATGACAAAGTGTCAAACAGCTTGGATCCTGATGAGATGCCGAGTTACTCTGCGTCTAATCTGGATCCAATCTGTTTGCAAATGTCAGTTAGGTCGCGCTGAGCAGGCTAATGGTTAAACTATCGTATGGTCGAGGTTCTACAGTATGTAAGTATTTCATCAAATACAGTTAAACCTGTGAACAGCGACCGTCCAAATCAACTACATGTACATGTATATGTCACGTCTTTAAGACGGGTGGTACCTAGCTTAATGAAGGACGAACGTTGTGCAGAAAGCTCCTCTAGACGATATTCTGCATTACTGACATCCTGCACGAAGCATCCGCAACTTGTATATTTGTAAGACTCAAATCGAGGGCCGGTCCCAGATCGAGGGCCGATTCGAAAATCGTGGGCCGATCAAAAAGCGTGGGCCGTTTGCTCCCAAATCGTGGGCCGATTTATAACCCACAAAAAATACATCCTACCTGACAAAATACACAGATCACAAATTTGATATAGATCTAAATGGCCACGGCAAAATAAAGGCGTTCCATGCTCCTTGAAAACATGGCGGAGTTAAAGAAAATAAAATGTCCAAATAATGGTGGCGCGAAATGATACGACGTCAAAACGGACGAATTTGTGCGTAAATGACGTCATGTTTTCAACCGTAGACGTCGGAGTGAATCTAGATCTGGTTCAGAACCGGAGACAACCGATGTCGAAAGATCCGAACCCCAATTGGTTCTGGAAAGAGATGGATTTTATAATAGAAGTTGCATGATTGAAGGCTTAAAATCCTATGTGGGGACTAAAGCGCCTTTCAAGGCCACGATTTTGGACAGTCCCAAGATTTTCGAATCGGCCCTCGATCTGGGACCGACCCACGATTTGAGTCCTACATATTTATTCATTATATGCTTGCTTTAGGCACGTTTTCTACTGTAGAACTCAAACGCTGAGTGGAAATAGTGGCGTCTAACAAAGATCAATGTTCGTAATACATGTGTGACGCCGATGGGGTTTGAGTCGAGGTAGGCTAATTATCTTAGCCATACCAAAAGTAAGAACCGGAAAAGAAACAACACATACAGACAGAGTCAAATAGGTTCGTAATTATGATGAATTCTTTATAACTCTGTATACATTCTAATTCATCAGCTTACCTGTACACTATTACTTAGGAAAGAAACCTTAAACCACTATTTAATTGATTTGTTTTGACGGAATAAATACACGAACACTGTTGGTTTTCAGAGAGAGACGATGATGATTCTGTTCTTTAGGCTCATTTTATTTTCATTTCACATGGCCTTGAAAACGTATAAAAAGTGGGGTGCTCCGCAAATCTTTGCTCAGTCTGTGCAAGGAGCCATACAGTCCACTTTGAAGAACAGCAGGCATTATATAAAGCCTTTAATAGTGTTCTGTTTTCTGTTATCATAGTAGGGTCTGGGTAGAGAAGCGAACAGTTGACTAGTTCAATCTTAGTAGATCTCTGTCCCAGGCTTGAACAGTAGCGTATACAGACATTATATGAACGTTTCACTATTGCTGATGCTGGTGTGTTCTGGCTTACTGTAGAAGCCAGGGATCTCGTCTGCCAGGGATCTAGTCTGCCTAATTGTCGTCTGCAAAATTTGTTGTCTACGATAAGTTCTTAAGGTGGACTTTCGTGTTTCTTTTTTTTTTAATTCGAAATCCATGATCAGACTAGCCAGCAGACTGGACCCTGATGAGACATCGAGCTACTCGGCATCTCACCAGGATCCAAACTATTTGGACAGGTTGTCAAGAATGTGCCGGTAGCAAAGAGTTAACTCTTTATAGCTAAGCGTGATACGTCTGACATTTGATAACAGCTTGGATCCAGACGAGACGCCGAATAACTCGGTGACTCATCAGGATCCAAACTGTTTGTAACTCGGTCAATAGTTTCCAAACGATTAAACGAATCAAACGTTTATTTGAATTGTAGCAGGACAGTATGTTGAGCAGGCATACTCTTACAGCAGTCTAAGGGTTAATGTAAGACTGATATATACTATCGAACAGGCCATCTGCTTTACAGTTTTCTTCAAAACCAACCCAGTAATGCATTTTCCATGTTTTTGTTGTTGACGCCCGGGAAATCGCTTCGATTAATTTTATGAAGACATTTGGTTATACGGGTAACCAGTCTGTGAATATCTATGAGAACTTAACTCACTTAATATCGTTCTACTTAGTGTGTATACTTCAACTCAATAGACATATATGTCTTTGATATCATTACAACAGCACGTTCGGATTGTCAAAATTGCACGAGCCATACGTACGATACGCTGAAGCATTTCGGGTCTGATCTAATGCGGATTCAAACTGTGTGGAAAGTCAAAATGACTTATTCAAGTGCAGTCATCAAAAGCCAACATGCTCGTAACTGCTTAATGTCAAATTGAATTTGTCTCGTGAGATTAGCGAAAAGAACCTATTTCAATTTCAGCTATACAGTACTTGCAAATTAAATTCACTAATATTGGATTCAGTATCAAAAACTAGAGTGTCGATTAGCTTTGTAATTGTTATGAAGCCGTGTGTTAGGGGCCTATACAGTAGAACGATTAGCTTTGTAATTGTTATGAAGCCGTGTGTTAGGGGCCTATACAGTAGAACGATTAGCTTTGTAATTGTTATGAAGCCGTGTGTTAGGGGCCTATACAGTAGATGTTATGAAGCCGTGTGTTAGGGGCCTATACAGTAGAACCTGTCGTAGGCGGCTATCAAAAAGAGATCTAACCATGGGTCTGTAAGGCAGCTCCTAGCCTAAAGCAGGTCAAACGTAATAAGTCTACTCTGTTTACAAATGTGTAAAAAGGGGTCATTTATTGCAGGAATACTATATACAGAAAGTTATCAAAGTTATCAAAGCGTTTTCTATTTGTTGTCCTCAGCAGTCAGCTTTTCAAAACTTCTAAACCTTCTTTTCAGTAAGTATTGCTTAAAACAAGTGTTGTTGCATTACAATAAAAAAACAGTAAAACAACCAACAAAAATATGTATAATTTAGAATCTGATCTGATCTGGATTCAAACTGTCTAGTATCTAAATATGGTACGAAAGTTAAGCAGAAGTTTATGACCTTCCTGTCTTGCTTTCGCCCTGTTTTATGCAACAACCTGCTTTTAAAGACGGCTATATTTATCGTAAAGTTGTTTAATGATTAGAGTCATTTTACTGCATTACGAGCGTATATCATTTTACTGCATTACGAGCGTATAACATTTTATAACATAACTCGTGGCTTCAGCGTGACGTAACACTATCATATATATTTTGATATTCACGGGCATATATTCACTAGTGAATAACATTCGAACGACCTAACTGTATTCATACGCGCTGTCAAAACAAACAAATTGGTGGACGGTGACCTACATGTCAACGATTGAGTCACGATAGATGGCAAAGGACTATTGGCACTTGCGCCTTAATTTCGATAAAATAATACAAATTGTAATCGCTGTCAGTAAATATCTACAAAATGTGTGCCAAAAAAGACCTACCAGCTACTCTGACCCAAACCATCCATTCTACATAAAAAATGCCTCCACAACTTTACATTTTCTTCACCGCATGTCCCTTTGTTTATGCAGATTTCTACTCATAAAAATATCTCGTCAAACAACAACTATAGTCATCTGAATCCAGCACAGCACAAACACATTTCAAATATGCTATACTCAGCTGATCGCGAAAATCGTCCTCCTGTTCCAACACATTTTATGCAGCAGTTCGTACTGAATCTTTTGTCCATTTCAATAAACTTTTTTCACTGAACTTGAATCGAGATTTTTTTCTCGGTGGAAATGTATACAACACTGATGAAGGGCTTAAATACCAAAACGAAGGCGCATTTTGAATCCCATTGACAGTGAGTGTCAGACGTGTAGGCGAACTGTATGTGGGTCTTCATTTAAATGGCGCGCTTTACACAGACACATGTTGTGTACAATGACGTCATAATGTGACGTGTTTGTAACTTTGTATGTCAAAACTGTAACTCAAAATTTATTTTGACATGTTTCTGTAGGTTTTGGTATCATAAACTATCACAGTTAAATTGAATATCAGAGAGGTCTAAATAAGATCCTGGTTGATATGACAGTAAGTCAAAAAACAGTTGGAATTTTTGGACCTACTTTGTCCCAGTTACCTAGCGAACCTAATGACACCTTTCTTTCATCATTTCTATATGTAAGGATAATTTATAACAATCCACATTACTGCTGAAATATTGGCTGCAAAAAAAAATCTGTGTTTGTTATGTTATAAATAGAATCTTGCATTCGTGTTCATGATTTAAAGCGAGGTTTTTTTTATCGTTTTAAAAAGACGAATTTAATAAATCCAATAATCAAGAACACTCATGTAATATTCTCTATTTACTGCATTTGCCGTTCTTCTGTTAAGCCTTGTCCTGTTTCCTGGAATTCTTAAATCGACTGAAATTCGATTTAAGACATGACCAGCCGTTTGATATTAGTTATTTGTTACAATTTACAACGCTCTGTAATGAATGTTGATGACTATACTCAAGTCATTACCGGATGGGTTCGATAAAACGCATTTAACCTATCTTTATGAGTTCTTATGCACACGGTTTAGACCCATCAGGGTGGAAACCGTTTGATAATTTGGGTACATTTTTTAAGGAAAAGAAAGAAACAAATGAAATTCATAAGATGATAACCTTTTTAAAGACGATAAATCCAAAGCGTTTAAAACACGTGTTCATGCAACTGATTTCATGTGGCATATACATTTTGTATATGCATGTATGTAGATTTACTTGGTATTTATGTGAGTGCTTGATTGTAACAGTTGAACCAGAGTGATTGAAAATTATATGACCTATATATTTTCGAATGGAATATGAACATATGAAATTAATATCAAGATAGCTGTATGTGTAAATAATAAATAATGGGAAACATTCCAAATTAATGTATGGATATAGTCCGGATTAGGCATTTACATCCTGGACACGATATTTCATGAATTATCACATATGGAAGAATGCATTAAGAACTATTTCAATGGATTGCTATTATTGTGTATAGCAATGCTTCTGACTATAATTCATCTCAAATGCGACCATTTGGCAATTAATAACATTTTAGAGACAGGTGGTTGCTTAATGAAGGACGAAAGTAATGCAGAAAGCTCCTATGGGATAACTTTCGTCCTGCATTAAGCTATCATCTGATTTCAAAATCAAACTGATATGTTTTACTGTATGTTTTCGTGTCTGCTTAAACATCTACTTGATGAATATTCATTTTGAGAAAGTATTACTGTATGAATAACAATTAGTTGTATTTTTTATAAAGATATGATCCAAGAAATGTTTTGGCCATTGCAGAAACTGTAAACCAGATCTATTTCATTTCAAAATCAAACAGAACAGATCTTCATCAGACGACCCAAAAGGATCCGCCTGATCTGGGTCTACTCTGCATTAAGCTGTCATATTTTTTTCTCTCTTTTGGTTATTGGAGGTTCAACTAAGTTCTCGAAATGACGCATTGAATTAAGGAACATATCTTTATTGATATATTGACTCACAGCCGGTAGTGATCGCTAAATAACTTATACGTTGGCTGGTAATGTGCTTGATTTCAAAGTTTCAACCACATTCTGCTGAATAACACCTCTCAAGAAAACAAGATCCATATTAAATTCAGATGTAAACAAGACCGTTCATATAAATAAGGTCGCTACCAACATAAACAAAAAATAGAAACAAGACCGTTCATAACTGAGATCGCTACAAACATAAACAAATACACTTAACCCTCACCATGCCACGCGTAGCCTGACTTACATTTACAATCAGATTTGGTCCAGATCAATAACTCAACGTCTCATCAGAATCCAAGCTGTTTGACACTCGGTCAGTAGTTTCTCAAATGTTTGAACATATCAGAACCGAGTGAGATGAGATATCAACGATAAGGATTGAAGATGGCGACATTCGTGTGATACATGAAACTGTGTGAATTATTCAGAACAGAATGACAAGCAGTGTATTATTTCATGTACTGTATTGCCAACTGAGTTATATCCATTGTTGTATGGAAGTATGTAACTCCCACTGCACTTAGAGAGGCGTAACCGAGTCTCATATAACAATGAAATTACTCAATATTGATGCATAGAAAATGGTTTCCAGTTAACAGAAGAGATTATAGGCAAATAACTGCTCATCTCATAATAATGAACAGTGATAAAAACAAGGCGCTTTGTTTGAGTAGGAAATAAATACAAATTAAAAAGAATTTTTAAAACAGATGCTTAAATCGCTAGGGGTGATTTTAATTGCATTTTAAACAGACACTGGGGATCCAAGCCATTTGAAAAACTTTGCAGGTGTTATTAAAAGAGATAACGGGGCTTCGTTCCTTAAGCGACAAAGCGTTCATCGGAGTGCAATATCTAGATTCAAACTGTTTGTAAAAGATGCGGTGTATAATGAATTATATAACATATTGCGTAAAGGTTTAAACATTAATCAGGAAACGCTCCAGAGGGAATTATCACGTTTGATAACAAATCTTATTTGTTCAGAAATCATTTAATGAAATTTAGTGTTTAAAACAAATTATCTTTATCAGTATTAATAATTGATCTTATATTATGTCGTTTGAAAATGTATTGAAAGTGTAACATAGTTCGAAAGTTGAACATCTGCAGTATATCCAAAGGAAATAAACACCCAGCTGTTGTTTGTTTTTTAAATTCCAAATATCAAAACTAAATTAGACATCAAAGTAATGAACGTGAAGGGCTTTGCTTATGCTTACCCAACCCTTTACTTTCATGAATATTTATGTAAAAACAAATGATGTAAATAATCTTGATGGGTTTATTTTTATAATGTCTGTATGCACATGGAAACTTCTCCTACAGGAGGCATCTGAACTTGGTCTATTCTGTTTACAAAGACGTTATAATGCGTATTTATGGAGTATATTATTCAAATGACATTAAATTTTGCTCTACGCCTGCTGTAAAAGGCCAAGCCTGTGTCACAGTGCAGAAATCGTATATTATGTACAGATACGTTTACAATAAATACACTGTAACCAGAGAGAGTGAGGAAAGAGTTATTTGTCTATTTCCCCTTATAAGTAATGCTTACATGTTGAATGAGTTATATGTGCACGTACTTATATAACTCCTGGATCCATTAAGTAGTTATCATTTGAATAGCAGTAGCAGTAGTTAGATGTAATTCAGTTTAATGTAGGTTATCCAGTTTTCTAGTAATATGACTGACGTTCTAAACTCGTACTTCCTCTCTATTTATCTCGCTCTAGCTTTCCCGCGATCGTACGTTTCCCGTCCATTATTATGCAAATCACGCGGCCGTTGCCCAATCGAGTGGATCGCTGGAATTCAAACCTTCTTTGTACTTCCACCGATACACTTGACTTGGTCAACATCGTATTAAATATATATATTTCATATATATTTGCAGGTAAATATCTTATTATTTGCTTATTAGTTTACATTAGCTTTCTAAATGTAAAGAGTTTGTAAATCTTATTGTTGATAGCATGTAATAGATGAGTTATTTGTTAATTATTCATGTGATAATTTCCATCGACAGGCAGCCATGTTTGTTTGTAATGAATTAAAAACCTTCTTTGTACGTCCACTGATACACTTGACTTGGTCAACATCGTATTAAATATATATATTTCATATATATTTGCAGTCCTTTATTTCGGGCCTTGACACAACTCTCAGAACCTGCATATATACTAGCCGTATATAAAGCCCTCGGTAACAATGGCGCCCAACGGGGGACTGTGACTGTATGAGCTCCGAGTTCGATTCCCAGTCGTTCTCATACCCATAGAAATTCGGGACGAATTTCCACTTGATGGGGGAGTATGTCACAGTGTGTAGGTTTATCATCACTTGTACGGCCTTGCTGTACAAGCGCGCTTTTATGGCGACGTGGTAGAGTGCATGACTGCGAACCTGGCGACCCGGGTTCGATCCCCGGTCTGGGCGGGTATGTTTCTTTATAAGAACACCCGTTTACATTTGGCTCGGGTCGCCAATTTACTAGACCACTGTGCTATCCACTGCTCTACCGTGTCTATGCATATATCGCGAGTAGGTATACCCGGCTGAAAGAAATCGCGCGGACCGTAGCGCACGTGCGTTTTGTTTACCCGATAAATTTACAGTGCGGCTTATGCTAAGCGAACAGAATTTTTAACTACTTTCCAGTTGTCAAAACTTTCTGTATCACTTTTAGTGTAAAACACTACTTTACAATAGCACTTTCCAATAGGAGTATATACTTTACAAATAACCCACATTAGTGCAGTTCTACTCAGGAAAATGCAAAATTGAACAAAACTTGTATACAAAGGTATAATTGAACATTACTCATTCAAACAAAATGGTAATTATGAAGTGCATTCATGATTAAGCATGAAAACGCGATAAACCAATAATTATCGGTTAAAACAAACGACAAAAAAACTATTCACCCTTATTCAATGCGTACAAAGACAAAAGTACAAATTCTGTCTAGAAAAGTCTAATATGCGAAAGTGGATCCATGTAGAATGGATTACCAAGAGCCCAAAGTGTTAACAATGGCCTACAAAGAAAGCTGCGTCCTACGCATGTTAATTGCATCCAATGTAAATAGCTATCCAAACTGAAAAATAATAACATGGAAAGTAGTTATCTACTAACATGCTCTAGACCAACGCTCTGTTTGCATGAATTCATGAAATATAATAACATAGCATTAAAACATGTGATAACACAATGCTGCATATTATCATATAAACTATCAAAATAGATAAAACAAATCTTTCTGCTACGCCTGTGGTATCTGTGTCACTATCTGCTTCTCTGTTACAGCGCTCTATAATGCTAGTTGGCATCACCTCTGAACCAATTTGGTTTCCGCCTGACACGCTTGGAGCGTCGGGGTAAAACACCTGGCTTACCTGGCTGGCGTCTGTATGGTGGCACATAAACACCAGTTTCATGCTCTTCAGAAGAGTCACTGGAACTGGTCTTATGGAATGGTTCTGACTCAGATTGAGGTGGAGGACCTGAGTCTGACTGCTCATACAGGTTATCGGATTCGGAATCTGCAGGAATGGGAAGATGGCTGATGGGTAACAGGTTATTTCTGTGTATGGTTTTCGTGTAGACACCATCCTCACTCCTTATCCTAAACACTGGGATATTAGGGTCTGGTTGTTCCGTGATTCGGTATACTGTTTCACTCCAAACGTCTGCCAATTTGTGTTTTCCTTTAAATGCCAAATTCTTTACTAAGACACGATCTCCGGGTAAGAGTTTGGTTTCTTTGACTTTCCGGTCATAGTATTGTTTTGTTTTCTTTCCACTTCCAATTGCCTGTTTATTGGCGGTCTCGTATGCCTGTTTCAAATGGGATTCTAGGTCTTTCATATATTCAGATGGGATTGATCCGGAAAGCTTTTGGTGCTTGAGTCCGAGAACAGCGTCTATTGCAAGACGTGGTTTCCGACCAAACATCAACTGGTACGGCGAAAAGCCCGTAGATGAATGCATAGTTGCATTGTATGCATGTTCCAGTGATGGTATTGCAGATTTCCAATCTGTCTTCCTTTTGTTTGGCAGCGTCCCTAACATCTGTATTAAGGTTTGGTTAAACCGCTCGCATTGTCCATTTCCTTGAGGATGGTAAGCAGTCGTACGTGTACGCTTGATACCAGTTATCCTGCATAACCTCTGGATGACTTTCGAGAGAAAGTTCTGACCCCTGTCACTATGCAGCTTCTGAGGGAAACCATAGTGAACAAAGTAGTGGTCGAATAGTGCACGAGCTGTAGTTCTGGCAGTTTGGTTCCTAGTAGGAATGGCTTGCGCGTATCTAGTAAAGTGGTCAGTGATTACGAGGACGTTCTCAAAGCCGCCTTTGGAAGTCTCGAGAGACAAGAAATCAATGCACACCAGTTCCATCGGACCAGACGAACTGATGTTCACCAACTCTGCTCTTGTAACGGGCGATGTTTTCCGTCGAACACAGCGATCACACTCTCGCACCCACCTTACCACATCGGCATTCAAGCCGGGCCAGTAAAATCTTTCTCTGAAAAGACTGATGGTTCTGTCTCTGCCTTGATGTCCCAGGTCATCATGAAGTGCCTTAAAAATGGTCTGTCTTGCTGATTGTGGAAGAACTACTTGGCTCACTGATTCTTCTTTCAAATATGCTTTGTGTTTAAGAATTCCATTTTCCAAGAAAAGACGATCTAAATGTTTGAGGTATTTGCGCACTTCAGATGGTTCCTTAAGCAAGTCAGACGTCGAAGGAGATGATCCAAGCGCTACATATGCCCTAACTTTGTGTAGAATAGGGTCCGACTCCTGTCCACTCACCCAGTCTGTATCACTCAAAACGGCTGTGTAGTGTGGTTCAGCATTATGAGTAGGATGATCAAGCCCAGGGACATCAGTAGCCGGGCAATCTGATGCAGATGATCTATAGTGTCCAAGAAATGCCTTAACAACATCCTGTTCTACATTTTGAACTTCAGTGTCAAGCAACTCGTCAGTACTCAGTTCCGGCTGAGGCTGTCTTGACAATGCATCTGCAGCAACATTCAGTTTCCCAGGTTGATAATGGAGCTTGAAGTCATAATTAGCAAGAGATGCAACCCATCGGTGACCACATGCATCCAGTTTTGCAGTACTCTGAACATAGGTCAGAGGATTATTGTCAGTATAGACGTCGAACGGAACACCATACAAATAGTCGTGGAATTTATCCGTTATTGCCCATTTCAAAGCAAGAAATTCCAACTTGCTGGAGTGATAATTCCGCTCGGACGGCTTGAGGCTTCTACTGGCATACGCTATGACACGATCAATCCCATCTTGCTCCTGATACAGGACGGCTCCAAGACCACTACTCGATGCATCAGTGTGCAGTTTAAAGGGCTTTTTGTATTCTGCATACGCTAACACTGGCGTCGTGATAAGCTTAGCTCTGATTTCATCAAAGGCGTCTTGTTGTTCTGTTTCCCATTTGAATTTAGAAGATTTTGCCTTTGTTTTCGAATTCTTTCCAGAGTTTCCAATAAGTAGATCATTAAGTGGTCGAATAATCTTTGAAAAATCTGCAATGAATTTCCTATAATACCCAGCGAATCCTATGAAGCTCCTGACGTCCTTGATGTTCTTGGGAACTGGCCAGTTTTCAATTGCTTTGATCTTTTCAGGGTCTGCTTTGATACCATCTTCCGAAACTACGTGGCCTAAATAAGTGACTTCACTATGCATAAATTCACATTTGGATGCTTTCAATTTCAAATTATGAATCTTTAATTGTTTGAATACGGCTTCTAAACGTTCAAGATGTTCACTGACTGTTGAAGAAAAAATGATCACATCGTCCAGGTAAATCAACATTTTCTCAGATTTAGCTCTCCCATACAACGCTCCATCAATCTCTGAAACGTAGCTGGTGCATTGCAGAGGCCAAAGGGCATGCGGTTGCATTCATAAAACCCCAGGCTACCCACTTGGAATGCTGTCTTTTCTTTGTCCTCCTCTGCCATCTCAACTTGCCAGTATCCAGACTTCAAGTCAATTTTCGAAAACATTCGCGCTCCGGCAAGGAGGTGCAATGTGTCATCAATACGTGGTAGTGCGTATGCATCCTTGTGCGTACGAGCATTCAATTTTCTGTAGTCAATACAGAATCTAATAGTCCCGTCCTTCTTCCGCACGATGACAACATTTGATGCAAATGGACTTTGTGACGGCCTAATAGCTCCCATTGCTAACATCTCCTTCAAATGTTCACGGACCTCTTCTATTAAACCGGGAGAAACACGTCGGTATGGCTCTTTGAATGCTTCAGGTTGGTCTAACTTGATCTTATGTTTAACTAGGTCCGTGTTACCGATGTCCAAAGAATGTTGAGAAAATATGTCTTTCCACTTCCAAAATAAATCCTTTAATTTCTGAGCGTTATCTGAATTTAAATGATCTAAATTAACTTTGATGTTGTTCAAGAACTTTTCTTTATCCTTCGCTTCTGTTTCTTGCTTTTGAATTTGATCTTCCTCGGGAACCCAGTTTCTCAAAACTTTCGCCTCATGGAGTTCACAAATAGGAGTATTTGGTTGAATTGTTAAAACTTTCGCAGATGTGTTGAATATTCTTACAGGAACTCGAGCTGTTTTCCCAGGTTGGTCTAACTGAACCACTCTAGGGCATACCCCAATGCGTGAAGAAATTACTGTTGATGGTTCAGTAACTGCGGTTTGCTGATCTGTCATTTTACGTACAAGTCCTGATAAGGTTACTGTTTCAAATGGCTGTACTTGTATGTTTTTCTTGTTTGTACTCTTGACTGTACCAAGACAGTTACTTGCGGAAATTGAATGGAGAGCTGATTTCCACTCATCAGGTAGCTTGTCCACATCTACTGTTCTTAGAAACTTTATCACATTAGTTCCGATTACTAAGGGTACTTTAAGATTGTAGTCCGTGCTGTTCACTACAAGAACTGGAACGATATATGTCTCATCGTTGATATGAGGTATTTGTATTTCCACCTCGACGTAACCTTTGTATGGAATGACGTTTCCACCTGCTCCTTTGAGTGATATATTTAACCCTTCTATACTATGTAAGTCTGGTTGCGGCTGAAGTGTCTCATAAAAATCTTCACTAACAGATGTTATCATAGATCCGCTGTCAACGAGTGCTTTTGTTTGAACTCCATTTAAATACACATCCGATTCGTTGGAGTAGCCGATGAGTCTATTCAAAAATGATGTATTTCTTTTCTTAGAATCGCTACTTTTCTTTGGGTCTTCTGCTTCGGTGTCATCCATTTGACCCGCAATGGTGACTTTTACTGGTTTAAAGTTTGCTTCTTGTCTAACGTTTCTGTTCTCTGATCCATTCCTTCTCTGTAGCCGTATCCATTTCTTCTTGTACTTGATGATCCTCTTCTATACCCTCTACTATAGCCTCTGGTATATCCTCTACCTCTTTCTCCAAAATTGGTATATCTTACCGGTTCTGTTCCACTTCTCTCGTGTGGTCCTTCTTGTGCCTTTGTTAATTCCTCTAATTTCTTATCCATACTTTCAATTTTCCTCATCAAAGTTTCGATGGCTTCATTTGTTGTCTTGGTATGCGTTTCTACCGCTGTCTGGTTGACCTTTCCCATTTTTGTTTTAGTGGTTGATCGATCTCGCTGAAGTTGGATCTCATATTCCTCTGCTCTAACTCTGTTTCTCAGTTCTTCATAAGGCATCTTACCTTCGAAGTGTACTCTTGTGGCTTGCTTTAATTCATCATTTTTCAAACCTCTCCAAAATCTTTTCTTTAGCATGGCCTTTCTATCTTCGCTGTCCATTCTGGATTTTCTTTCAATTTGAAGTACGAGTTATTCAAGTCTTAGACTCCACTCTACTATTGACTCTTCATTCTTCTGTTCTGCAAGTAAGAACTTGGACAGTAAACTATCTTCACTTGCTACATTGCCGAAAGTTTCCTCTAGATTCTGCATTATGTTTGATACTGATGCTCCCGCTCCTAGGTGTAACATGACTTTCCTGGCCTGGTCTCTTAGAGATTTCCGTAAAGCTTGCTTCAAGACCTGTTCAGAATAGATTTCTCGTACGCTATCAAACTCAAGTTTGAACTCCTCAAATGATGCTTCATTCTTTGGCACGGGTTCCTTTCCAGAGAATGGCGTTAGATTGAGCTTTACACTTAACGCGGCATTCCTCTCAGCCGGAGATTCGACTTTAACTTTCTCTGTTCGTTCACAGATCAATGCTCTCTGGTTTTGCAACTCCTTAATCCTTTCATCCAAATCTTCTATATGCCCCTTCTGATGTCCTCTGTCCGATTCCTGTTTGAGAAAGTCGGTAGGTATACTGACTTCCTTCTTTGTTGGGTTGTACCTCTCAAACTGTTGGAAGTATTCCTCGGGACTTATCATTTTTTGCCTTGGTCCATTCTCATCAAAGTGTGCAAACCTCTCATTTCTTTCCTCATTCGCATTATTTTCCCTTTTGATCTGTTCTGTAGTACAGCTTCTCCGTGTCTCGCTCTTGTCTCTTAACGTTCTCTCCATATCTACAAACCTTTGCTCCATCTTCCTTTGTAACTCTACCAATCTGTCTTCTTGGATCTGTAACTTCGTGTGTCTTTGTTTCAAACTTTCATCTATTTCTCTCTCACGAATCCTCATTTGTTGTTCTCTCTTACTCAGCACTTCTTCCTTACGCTCTAGCATAGAACTCCATTTCTCAAAATGTTCTTGCTGTGTTTTACTTTTGGTTTCAAATTCATCCATGTATGAATGTTTGCCTTGAAAACAAACATCTTCTTCAAGGTATCTGATGCTCTTCTCAAGCTCGCTTGTCTTCCTGGTTATATCTTCTTTGCTTTTGTTTGTTGGATCCGACATTCTCCTATTATCCTTAATTTGAGATTGGGGACCCTCAATCTGTAACAGTTTCTCATCCAGTCTCATTTCCTCTAGTGTTAGGTTAAAGTCATCAAGTTTCCTTCCTACTTCATCTACAGTGATAAAGCTCTCCTCAATAACACCTGCTGGAGTATATAGACTTCCATCTTCGGTTGCAAAATTCACTTGATTCCTTTTCCTTTCTATCTCACTCAACCTCTCTCGTATCCGGTCCTCTTCTGCTAACTCGTTTTCATTGAGGGTTACTGTTTCTTTCTCACGTGTTGTTTCCATCGTGTGTATGTTGTCATGGTTTGTCTCACTGTGTGATCTATCTTGGTGCTCTAATGTCTGGAAAGGCTCCATGTCATCTACCTGTGTCATATTAAGTCTACGTCTGCTTCTAATAATATCCTCTCTTTGTTGGCGGACAAGACGCAATTCATTATCTCTCTGGCGTCTCTCCTCGAGTTGCAATCTCCTAAGATTCATAGCATCCTGTAGATCTCTTGGATTCTCATCCCTTTGTAGTCTGGCTCGCCTTGTATCAATCGTCGAATGTCTGAGACGGTATGGCGATCTACTGTTGTCTGCACCTCCTTCTGCCATTATTCACTGTGCAATCTGATATCTAATTCTGTTTCAATTCAGTCACCCTTGTTAATATCTCTCTGCTATGCTTTTCTCCTATATCTGATATCTCACAATATATATTCCTACTCTAGACCATCTAGTCTTAATATCGCCGTAATATTCTAGTTGCTTTTTTTTTAATCCGCCAATTCCATGAACCATGTAATGTTTAATTTCCTTCTATAGCGGCTATCCTGGATATCTGCGTGATATCTGATATCCTTTTGTCAATTATATCTAAGAGATATCTAGCTTCACTGTCACGGATATCTAATGGATATCTAATATCACTATCACGGATATCTAATATCGCTATCACGGATATCTAATATAGCTATCACGTATATCTAATATAGCTATCACGGATATCTAAGCAACGTCTAATATTCAATGATGTTACATTCGGCAATCATCAAACATGCTGTTTCTCCTTTATAGTGACGAAGTTGATAACAGGTAGACGATCTGTATTCCTCCTTTCTACTATCTGCTTTTTCCTTCTCTCCTTCTCCTTCTATATAACAGAGAATCTATGCTTCCTTGTGCGACCATCTAATCTCCTATAAGCTTTATAGTCGATATATCCTTCCTCACAAAGGTATATTGTATTATTTCTCATGTATTCACAAATACATTCACATCTATTCACTTTATTCTATGATAAACTTTTCATGATTACTTTAAATCACTTTTCTTAAAGTATCAATCTAAATCACTTTTCTTAATGTATCACTGTGTAGTGAATAAGTATGTATATTTGTAAGTATGAAGTTGTTGGGTTTTTATACCTATCAAGTATAAAAGTGTATCTTTATGTGAGTGTCAGTGAGTGGTTTGAGATTTGAATGCGAAGTAACCAACACTTTATATCCAAGTTTTATCCAAAGTCAAAACACTTATTGGATTAGCACTGCTGAAAAAAAAATTCTTTTAAAAAATATATATACGTCTACACTGGGTTTCATTAAGAAAAGTGATTTAGAAATGTAACCGGGTGTTCTTATAAAGAAACATACCCGCTCAGACCCGGGATCGAACCCGGGTCGCCAGGTTCGCAGTCAAACACTCTACCACGTCGCCATAAAAGCGCGCTTGTACAGCAAGGCCGTACAAGTGATGATAAACCTACACACTGTGACACCTGCTATAAGAGGTCCAGCTTGCTGTAAGAGATCCAGTCTGCTGTAAGAGGCCCAGTCTACTATAATAGGCACAGTCTGCTGTAAGAGATCCAGTCTACTATAACAGGTCCAGTCTGCTGTAAGATATCCAGTCTGCTATAACAGGTCCAGTCTGCTGTAAGATATCCAGTCTGCTATAACAGGTTCAGTCTGCTGTAAGATATCCAGTCTGCTATAACAGGTCCAGTTTGCTGTAAGATATCCAGTCTGCTATAACAGGTCCAGTCTACTATAACAGGTCCAGTCTGCTGTAAGAGATCCAGCCTGCTGTAAGAGGTCCAGTCTGCTGTAAGAGGCCCAGTCTACTATAATAGGCACAGTCTGCTGTAAGAGATCCAGCCTGCTGTAAGAGGTCCAGTCTGCTGTAAGAGGCCCAGTCTACTATAATAGGCACAGTCTGCTGTAAGAGATCCAGTCTGCTGTAAGAGGCCCAGTCTGCTATAACAGGTCCAGTCTGCTGTAAGATATCCAGTCTGCTATAACAGGTCCAGTCTGCTGTAAGATATTCAGTCTGCTATAACAGGTCCAGTCTGCTGTAAGATATCCAGTCTGCTATAACAGGTCCAGTCTACTATAACAGGTCCAGTCTGCTGTAAGAGATCCAGCCTGCTGTAAGAGGTCCAACCTTCTATAAGAGGTTTAGCCTCTGGAATATGTCCAGCCTGTTATAAGAGATTTCAGCCTGCTATAAAATGAGCAGCCTGCTGCAAGAGGCGCAGCCTGCTGTAAGAAATTTATAATCTGTAAGGTCCGGTCTGCTGAAAGAGGTTCAGCCTGTTATAAGAGGTCCAGCCTGCTGTAAGAGGTCCAGCCTGCTATAAGAGGTCCATATGCATTGATCTATATGCATTGCTTTTTTTGTTTTATTTTCAGTGTATTGCTATTGTAACCATGTTACTTGCACAATATTGAAATAAATCTATCTATCTATCTAACTATCTATCTAGCCTCCTGTAACAGGTCCAGCCTGTTATAAGAGGTCCAGCCTGCTACAAGATGTTTAGCATCTGTATGGAGTCCAGCCTGCTGTAAGTGGTCCAGCCTGTTATAATAGGTCCAGCCTGCTGTAAAGAGGTCCAGCCTGATATACATGTAAGAGGTTTAGTATCTGTAAGAGGTACAGTCTCTGTAAGAGGTTTAGCATCTGTAAGAGGTTTAGCCTGTTTTAAGAGGTCCAGTGGGGTGTACGAGGTACAGTCTGCTGTAAGAGGTTTAGCCTGCTGTAAAAGGTTCAGCACGATGTAAGAGATTCAGCCGGGTGTAAGAGGTCCAACCTGCTATAAGAGGTCCAGTCGGATGGTAAAGACCCAGCCTGCTATAAGAGGTTCAGCCTCCTGTAAGAGGTTCGGCCTGCTATAAGAGGTCCAGCCAGGTGTAAGAGGTCCAGCCTGCTGTAAGAGGTTCAGTCGGCTGTAAGAGCTCCAGTCTGCTATAAGAGGTCCAGCCTGCTATAAGAGCTTTAGCATCTGTAAGAGGTCCATCCTGCGGTAAGAGGTCCAGTCGTCTGTACGAGCTCCAGCCTACTATAAGAGGTTCAGCCTGCTATAAGAGGTCCAGCCAGCTGAAAGAGATCCAGCCTGCTGTAAGAGGGGTCTAGCCTTCATAACAGATCCAACCCTGCTATAACAGGTCTGTAAGAGGTCCAGCCGAGCGTAAGAGGTCCAGTTTGCTGTAAGAGGTACAGCCTGCTGTAAGAGGTTCAGCCTGCTGTTATAGCAGGGTTGGATATGTTATAACAGGTCTGTAGAGGTCCAGCCGAGCGTAAGAGGTCCAGTTTGCTGTAAGAGATCCAGCATGTTATAAGAGGTACATCCTACGGTAAGAGGTTCAGCCCGCTGTAAGAGATCCAGTCGAGTGTAAGAAGTCAATTCTGCTATAAGAGGTTTAGCCTGCTGTAAGAGGTTCGGCCGGGTGTAAGAGGTCCAGCCTGCTGTAAGAGGTCCAGCCGAGTGTAAGAAGTCCATTCTGCTATAAGAGCTTTAGCCTCTGTAAGAGGTACATCCTACTGTAAGAGGTTCAGCCTGCTGTAAGAGATCCAGCCGAGTGTAAGAAGTCCATTCTGCTATAAGAGGTTTAGCCTCTGTAAGAGGTTCAGCCTACTGTAAGAGGTTCAGCCTGCTGTAAGAGGTGCATCCTGTTATTAGAGGTACAGTCTGCTGTAAGAGGTACAGCCTGCTATAAGAGCGTTAGCCTCTGTAAGAGGTTCAGCCTACTGTAAGAGGTTCAGCCTGCTGTAAGAGGTACAGCCTGTTATTAGAGATACAACCTGCTGTAAAAGGAACAGCCTGCAGTAAGACGTTTAGCCGGCTTTAAGAGCGTTACCCTCTGTGAGAGCTTCAGCCTACTGTAAGAGGTTTAGCCTGTTGCAAGAGGTGCAGCCTGTTATTAGAAGTACAACCTGCTGTAAGAGGTACAGCATGCAGTAAGAGGTTCAGCCTGCTATAATAGCGTTAGCCTCTGTAAGAGGTTCAGCCTACTGTAATAAGTTCAGCCTTCTGTAAGAGGTGCAGCCTGTTATTAGAGGTACAGCCTGCTGTAAGAGGTACAGCCTGCAGTAAGAGGTCCAGCCTGCTATAAGGGCATTAGCCTGTTATTAGAGGTACAACCTACTGTAAGAGGTACAGTCTGCAGTAAGAGGTCCAGCCTGCTATAAGGGCATTAGCCTGTTATTAGAGGTACAACCTACTGTAAGAGGTACAGTCTGCAGTAAGAGGTCCAGCCTGCTATAAGGGCATTAGCCTGTTATTAGAGGTACAACCTACTGTAAGAGGTACAGTCTGCAGTAAGAGGTTAAGCCTGCTATAATAACGTTAGCCTCTGTAAGAGGCTCAGCCTGCTGTACGAAGTTCAGTCTGTTTTAAGAGGTTCAGCTTGCTGAATCCAAGCTGGCTGCAAATACATGTTCATGTCGGACTTCACAGGGTCATGGTTACATATTATTTAAGGTATTTCCAGCAATGGTCGTTTGTTTACTTCCATTCAATTTGACCTTCATATTAAAGATTGATTAAATCTTTATTTTTGACATTTTTTCAGCAATTATTTTAATACAGTTACAAAGATTAAATAAATGTCCCAGTGTAATTCATAAATGCTAAACAACGTTTTTTTAAGAATTGAATAAAAAACTTTAATTTTTGCCTGCCAATATGCAAACAGAGGTGTCATATAACTCACTTTTCCAGTGTTTTGTTTCAAAAGTGTCCTTCCAAATATCTACTTTAGTCCCGTTGGTGTATTAATAAGTCCTTATATGATAAATGTTCCAATTTCCCAACACCACTATATTTCAATCATAGCATATTGTTCAATAAAAAGCACATGTTTGCTATGATTGAAATATAATTTACAGGAAGTATACAAACGGCCATTGCTGGAAATACCCTAAAGATGGGTTCTATCGGGATAGCGAGTACCTGGACGTCTCATTATTATTAATGCTGTATGACACTCAATTAGTAGTCTGTCAAACGTTTGAACGAATCGGGGTTGTCAAGAAAACCTATAGTTAATATCGTTAGGTAATGCTTAGTTTACATTTGCCACCGAGGCCGAACGATTTCTTTGTGACCGTGCGATGTACGTACGATTTCACGGGTATTGCGGCAGCCTTGCGATGATCTTGTAATGGCCGTACGATCGCCGTACGATATTTTGACTACGTGTCCACCGAATATCGGTCGTTTTCCGCACGATCCTCGCGCGGCTTCCGTGCGATGCCCGTACGGAGGTCGAACGATGCCTGTAACCACGTGTTTACGGACTGCGGGCTTGTGATTTTTAAAAATATGTGTAACTTTTTTTAAGAAAAAAATCGTAGGGTCTGTGGCGCACGGGGATCCGTACGAAAATCGTACGGCAAACGCCTGCCTCCGTACGGAGACCGTACGGAAATGGCCTTACGACGAGTCTACGGGCACCGTAAACTCATCGCAAGGCATATGTAAACTAGGCATAATGCACGGGCATCGGACGGAGGCCGCGCGAGGATCGTGCGTAAAACGACCGATTTTCGGTGAAGATGTAGTTAAAAAAAATCGTACGGCGACCGTACGGTCATCGCAAGATCACCGCAAGGCTGCCGCTCGGTGTCCGTGAGATACCCATGAAATCGCACGTACATCGCACGGTCATCCTGCGTCAACCTCACGGCGACCGCACGATGGCCGCGCGGCGATTTTGAGATTTCTGATGGGTGCATATTTATTTGAGATTTCGTGCATTAATAGTTTGTCTATCTACAGAAGATTGAACAACCGCGCTGGTCTTCGTATGGAACCCACAAAGACTCCGTACGGGCTCCGCACGGGCTCCATACGATTGCTTTATCCAAGCGGAGACAGCACGATGACTGCATGGAGATCGCACGATCTCCGTACGGTCGCCGCTCAGTCATCGTACGGATAAGCCCCGATCAGTATACACAAATAATCGTACGATGATCGTAGATAATGTAGACAAAAACATCGCAGCCCGTAGACTTCTACGATACCAAACAAAATCGTAGGAAAATCGCAGAGAAAGAAATCGTACGGCCTCCGTGGCAAATGTAAACTAGGCAACATCGCACGGTCATCCTGCGGCAACTTCACGGCGACCGCACGATGACCTTGCAGCGATTTTGAGATTTCTGATGGGTGCATATTTATTTGACATTTCCTGCAATAATAGTTTGTCTATCTATAGAAGATGGAACAACCCTGCTGGTCTTCGTATAGAACCCGCACAGGCTTTCTACGGGCTCCGTACGGGCTCCGCACAGGCACCGTACGATTGCTTTATCCAAGCAGAGACAGCGCGATGACTGTACGATCTCTGTACGGTCGCCGCTCAGTCATCGAACGGATAAGCTCCGATTAGTATACACAAATAATCGTACGATGATTGTAGGCAATGTGGACAAAACATCGTAGCCCGTAGACTTCTATGATGCAAAACAATATCGAAGGAAAATCGCAGACAAAGAAATCCTGTATAAAACATGCATGTATAAAACCGATTCAACGATCACGCCTGGTTATTTTGTTATAGAATTTTCAATGCCGGCTTTTATATACATATGCGTAGAAGCTATATCGTTGGTTCTTGACTGATAGAGTATTGCACTCATTAAGGTTAATAACTGGCGAATATACTGTCTGCTTGGGCAACGTAATGGTGCAAGTTACCTGTTCTTTGGAATGGGCCAAGTAACCTGGGAGTTCTTTCTTTGGGCATGAAAATTGCACGTTTAGACTGTCCAACCAGCCTTATACTGCTATTTCATAGCGGTCTCAGATTAAATGAGGCATTGAGATAGCGTTGCTCTGACTGATATTGCCTGGGGGTATATTGGGTATGAAGCAGGTTTGCTGAAGACACACAGTGCTCAATGTTCGGAGTGTTGCTGAGCTGCCTTTTTGAGGCAGTGTCTTATTAGCTTCTTGAAGCAGGTTCCATACACTGATCAAGATAGAGGGTCTGAGACATAGGTTTGAAGTCACAGTAGTGTTGAGATAGCTTCAAACCATATGTTTCAACAGGGTTTGATGCTTAGAGTCTCATGACAAATCGCATATACTAGGGTTATAGCTCACATTTATAGTTTCATGACATAGCTTGAGGTTTGTGTTCCAAGCATCATTTTGAAGTTGAAGCATTGACTAGCCGTCTCGCTGGCTTGGGGCTGTAGTAGTTGTTCACAGTTATAGTTTATTGTTTTGTTGTTGGCCCCAAACCTTTGTATTTTTATAAAGAGGTGCGCCTCAGAGTATTTAACGGAACACGGTCTCTCATTAGGAAAAGTTTCACAACAGGTGAATGATTCAATATTGAAAATTGTTCGAACTCCTTGGTTCAGGGTCCATGCTTATAAAGCTTTCAGTTGAGTCTGAGTTCGTTCTCAAGTTTTTGATTGGTCAGATTTGACCAATCAAAAGCTTGAGAACTTAAATCTGACCAATCAAAAGCTTGAGAACGAACTCAGACTCAACTAAAAAGCTTTATAAGCATGGACCCAGATTATAGAAGACTGCAGACGCTTCAAGAAAATTTGCCTTACAGACAAACGTGCCATCTGTGTCAGTGAGATCATGCTCATTTAATATTTATAGTGTAAATATATACAGTGCAAATTCATTCACTTTATAGTACGCCTTTGCAAACAGAGTAGACCAAGATCAGAAGGCTCATGTAGGACTTGTCTGATCAGAGTCTGCTCTGTTTTCTGATGATAATAAATAGATCTATTCTACAGATTCTGCCGAAGCCACAACGCATGTGTTCATATACCATTATAGAATTCAGGTAATTATTCAGTCCATGTCATTATATCCTAGTGTACACCTTGATGCGAGTTCAACCACATTTGTGGAGAGAAACGAGTATATGTTCAAATGGCCAAATTACTGATATAAGGTTTTGTTCTACAACAAAATAGCATCGGCCTATGTCGAAAAGTTACGGAACTAAACCGCAGCCGCATGAAGTTTTGTCTCCTTCAGCATTTATTCAACTGGTTTTCTTAAAGATACACTTCTTTCAGCATATAAGCAAATGGTTGATGTATTTTTAGAGGTTTGTTTTGTTGTTGTTTGTTTTTTGTTTGTATTTTTTTAAAGCGTTGCATGTACAGACTATCACTTTAAAACGAATGTTTTGAAAAAAATATTCATTATATCTATTTTCTTACATAAATTTCATGGAGTAAAGGGGTAATTCTTTTGACGATTTTAAAGAAAAGGGGATAACCTTGAAACATGCAAATTGCAGCCGGCGGCAATGTTTGCAGATGACAATATTTGGCAGCGAAGGAGTTAAACTTCCCTGCAGAGCATTATTGCAATCTGTATGATTGGCAATATGATGTTGACCGCTTGTAAACATGTACAATCAAACAGCTGATGTTATTGTAAGTGTGGGAAATAGAACAGAAGTCAGGCAGGGAAATAGAACAGAAGTCAGGCAGGGAAATAGAACAGAAGTCAGGCAGGGAAATAGAACAGAAGTCAGGCTGGGAAATAGAACAGAAGTCAGGCTGGGAAATAGAACAGAAGTCAGGCAGGGAAATAGAACAGAAGTCAGACTGGGAAATAGAACAGACGTCAGGCTGGGAAATAGAACAGAATTTAGGCAGGGAAATAGAACAGAAGTCAGGCTGGGAAATAGAACAAAAGTCAGACAGGGAAATAGGAAATGACACACATTTGTATATCAGTTTGATTCTATAGATTCTGCCATGGCCATGTGTGTTCATATATAAGCTTATAATTATTCACGATGTCATTATTCCTTATACATGTATGAATATTTATGAGGTAAAGGATCAGTGTGGTAGTTTGTAAAACAATAAATCATATATTCAATGACATGAGTACTATAATAAAACAAATATTTTCTCATTGAAATCGTTTGAAAAATCATACATGTTTCGTAGAGAGGAAACACTCTATAATGCCCTGTATGTAGCACAATGACGGTGACAACTGGCATACATTTTATAATGTTACCATGGTAATGTCGTCTGTTGTTTCTTTGAAAAAGGGTATGATACCATTAGTTTGTAAGTCTCTACCTGCTGCGTTGAGGACAGTAAATGAGGACAAACAAAGCGAACAATTCTAAAGACATCCATTGGAAACTAAACTAACCATTGTTCCTTATCCCATTACAAGTCTTGCTTGATTACAGCAAGGTATGTTTTGTAAGTCAAAAGACATGCACTAAAACCTCATTATCTTAATGTGATCTGATTCTTGGTCTTCAAGAAAGCTGGTAACTTAAAGCAGGGTGAAAGTTATGCAAAACGCTCGTACATAAGCTGTCTGCATATTAACTTTCGTCGTGTATTTCACTGCTTGTCAATACACCCATGTGTGTGTATTAGGTGGTCCCTTAAAGGGGTTCTACCGTGTAACAGTAGGCCTATAAGTGCACATTGGGCTAATTTGAAGTTTTCTCCTATTTGTAAAGCATTTACTTTACCCATACAGTAAAATCCACTTTAAAAGAGAATAGAGGGTTAATACATTTTTTTTCGGGCAATACCATCTGCAGTGTCCCGAGGGACTGTTGTTGGCCCGAGCCCGAAGGGCGAGGGCAACAACATTCCCGAGGGACACTGCAGATGTTATTGCCCGAAAACAAACGTGTATTAACGCTATTCTTGCATAAAACCCATTTTCTGCTTTCCTGCATCAATTTAATTCTTCCAAATACAAGCAAAACTATACACTTCGTTCGATTTATGCTGTTTCCGGGCCACCGTTTTCTTTCTGACGTCATTTCATGACGTCAAATACCGTTTACATGGAATTTCATTCAATATGTCTATCACTACAGTAGTACTACGATCAGATGGCGTTGTTTACAAAACAGTACGTATGTAAACACAGAAAATTAACGATAAATTAAACTGCGACATATTGTATAGGTTAATCCAGGTCTAACAGCATAACCACTACACCACTGCTTCCTATCCTAATATACATGCCACAGTTGTACTTATCGTTAATTTTCTGTGTTTACATACACACTGTTTTGGAAGCAACGCCATCTGATCGTTGTACTACTGTAAAACAGTTCATTGTCGGTGCCCCTGAAATACTCGCACCGTTCACCTAGCTTAGGCCATAACGCTATAGCATTCGCGTCCATTGTTTACCTTAGGTCCCGAATAGGTATAATTAAAACCGGTCAACAACAGCGCGTGAGCACGAGAATCGCCTTGTTAATACATGGTCTAGCGGGACTACAACAGCACGTTTTGTGCAAGAATTTTAGTTAAGAAATACTTAGATATTTAGATAGAGGCCTGCCTAATGCGTAACGTTCATCCTACATATCTCTCTATATATTCTCTCTATCTTTCTCTATTTATTTATGCCCCTTTTCTGTCAACAGAGAAGCACAATAACAATGAGAAATCTCATCAGGGTCCAGATGAACATGCCAGAGTACATGTTATATTTCATTTAAAAACTGTCTTCCTAGCGTTCATTGATCTATCTATTCAATTCCTGTCATATGCTCAAATCCAAATGTCAATATTCATGGCAACATTTTCTCAAACATCTCTTTTGTCAACTGAGAAGCACAATAACAAGCAATAATGAAATACCGGCGTCTATTCAGGATCCAAACCGTTTGCCACTCTCATTACCTATTTGAAAAGTTTCTAAAGCCTCACTCCAAAATACATAATTTTGCTCCAGATAAGCCAAAGAGCCACAGTGTATTGTTCAGCCATATATTCCGTACATCCGGGTAGACTTGTACAAATGAGTATTTGAAGCAAGTCTAATTTGTATTAGTATGGTCGATATTGAACTATTATCATGTTGTAGGAGTCCTCTACAGTGTTTGCTTTAATCGCTTGTGATACAATCTCTCATACTGACGCCTTGTGATACAATCTCTCATACTGACGCCTTGTGATGCAATCTCTCATACTGACGCCTTGTGATACAATCTCTCATACTGACGCCTTGTGATACAATCTCTCATACTGACGCCTTGTGATACAATCTCTCATACTGACGCCTTGTGATGCAATCTCTCATACTGACGCCTTGTGATACAATCTCTCATACTGACGCCTTGTGATACAATCTCTCATACTGACGCCTTGTGATACAATCTCTCATACTGACGCCTTGTGATACAATCTCTCATACTGATGCCTTGTGATACAATCTCTCATACTGATGATACAATCTCTCATACTGACGCCTTGTGATACAATCTCTCATACTGACGCCTTGTGATGCAATCTCTCATACTGACGCCTTGTGATACAATCTCTCATACTGACGCCTTGTGATACAATCTCTCATACTGACGCCTTGTGATGCAATCTCTCATACTGACGCCTTGTGATACAATCTCTCATACTGACGCCTTGTGATACAATCTCTCATACTGACGCCTTGTGATACAATCTCTCATACTGACGCCTTGTGATGCAATCTCTCATACTGACGCCTTGTGATACAATCTCTCATACTGACGCCTTGTGATACAATCTCTCATACTGACGCCTTGTGATACAATCTCTCATACTGACGCCTTGTGATACAATCTCTCATACTGATGCCTTGTGATACAATCTCTCATACTGATGATACAATCTCTCATACTGACGCCTTGTGATACAATTTCTCATACTGACGCCTTGTGATACAATCTCTCATACTGATGATACAATCTCTCATACTGACGCCTTGTGATACAATCTCTCATACTGACGCCTTGTGATACAATTTCTCATACTGACGCCTTGTGATACAATCTCTCATACTGATAATACAATCTCTCATACTGACGCCTTGTGATGCAATCTCTCATACTGACGCCTTGTGATACAATTTCTCATACTGATGATACAATCTCTCATACTGACGCCTTGTGATACAATCTCTCATACTGACGACTTGTGATACAATCTCTCATACTGACGCCTTCTGATACAATCTCTCATACTGATGATACAATCTCTCATACTGATGATACAATCTCTCATACTGACGCCTTGTGATACAATCTCTCATACTGATGATACAATCTCTCATACTGACGCCTTCTGATACAATCTCTCATACTGACGCCTTGTGATACAATTTCTCATACTGACGCCTTGTGATACAATCTCTCATACTGACGCCTTGTGATACAATCTCTCATACTGACGCCTTGTGATACAATCTCTCATACTGACGCCTTGTGATACAATCTCTCATACTGATGATAAAATCTCTCATACTGACGCCTTGTGATGCAATCTCTCATACTGATGATACAACCTCTCATACTGATGATATAATCTCTCATACTGATGATACAATCTCTCATACTGACACCTTGTGATACAATCTCTCATACTGACGCCTTGTGATACAATTTCTCATACTGACGCCTTGTGATACAATCTCTCATACTGATGATACAATCTCTCATACTGATGATACAATCTCTCATACTGACGCCTTGTGATACAATCTCTCATACTGATGATACAATCTCTCATACTGACGCCTTGTGATGCAATCTCTCATACTGATGATACAATCTCTCATACTGATGATACAATCTCTCATACTGATGATACAATCTCTCATACTGACACCTTGTGATGCAATTTCTCATACTGACGCCTTGTGATACAATCTCTCATACTGACGCCTTCTGATACAATCTCTCATACTGATGATACAATATCTCATACTGATGATACAATCTCTCATACTGACGCATTGTGATACAATCTCTCATACTGATGATACAATCTCTCATACTGACGCCTTCTGATACAATCTCTCATACTGGCGCCTTGTGATACAATTTCTCATACTGACGCCTTGTGATACAATCTCTCATACTGACGCCTTGTGATAAAATATCTCATACTGACGCCTTGTGATACAATCTCTCATACTGACGCCTTGTGATACAATCTCTCATACTGATGATACAATCTCTCATACTGATGATACAATCTCTCATACTGATGATACAATCTCTCATACTGACACCTTGTGATACAATCTCTCATACTGACGCCTTATGATACAATCTCTCATACTGACGCCTTGTGATACAATCTCTCATACTGATGATACAATCTCTCATACTGATGATACAATCTCTCATACTGACGCCTTGTGATACAATCTCTCATACTGATGATACAATCTCTCATACTGACGCATTGTGATGCAATCTCTCATACTGATGATACAATCTCTCATACTGACACCTTGTGATGCAATTTCTCATACTAACGCCTTGTGATACAATCTCTCATACTGACGCCTTGTGATGCAATTTCTCATACTGACGCCTTGTGATACAATTTCTCATACTGATGATACAATCTCTCATACTGGCGCCTTGTGATACAATCTCTCATACTGACGCCTTGTGATACAATCTCTCATACTGACGCCTTGTGATACAATATCTCATACTGATGATACAATATCTCATACTGACGCCTTGTGATACAATCTCTCATACTGATAATACAATCTCTCATACTGACACCTTGTGATGCAATTTCTCATACTGACGCCTTGTGATACAATATCTCATACTGATGATACAATCTCTCATACTGGCGCCTTGTGATACAATCTCTCATACTGACGCCTTGTGATGCAATTTCTCATACTGACGCCTTGTGATACAATCTCTCATACTGACGCCTTGTGATACAATCTCTCATACTGATGATACAATTTCTCATACTGACGCCTTGTGATACAATCTCTCATACTGACGCCTTGTGATACAATCTCTCATACTGACGCCTTGTGATACAATCTCTCATACTGATGCCTTGTGATACAATCTCTCATACTGACGCCTTGTGATACAATCTCTCATACTGATGCCTTGTGATACAATCTCTCATACTGATAATACAATCTCTCATACTGACACCTTGTGATGCAATTTCTCATACTGACGCCTTGTGATACAATATCTCATACTGATGATACAATCTCTCATACTGGCGCCTTGTGATACAATATCTCATACTGACGCCTTGTGATGCAATCACTCATACTGACGCCTTGTGATACAATCTCTCATACTGATGATACAATCTCTCATACTGGCGCCTTGTGATGCAATCTCTCATACTGACGCCTTGTGATGCAATCTCTCATACTGACGCCTTGTGATACAATCTCTCATACTGATGATACAATCTCTCATACTGACGCCTTGTGATACAATCTCTCATACTGATGATACAATCTCTCATACTGACGCCTTGTGATGCAATCTCTCATACTGATGATACAATCTCTCATACTGACGCCTTGTGATACAATATCTCATACTGATGATACAATCTCTCATACTGACGCCTTGTGATACAATCTCTCATACTGATGATACAATCTCTCATACTGACGCCTTGTGATACAATCTCTCATACTGATGATACAATCTCTCATACTGACGCCTTGTGATACAATCTCTCATACTGACGCCTTGTGATACAATCTCTCATACTGATGATACAATCTCTCATACTGATGATACAATCTCTCATACTGATGATACAATCTCTCATACTGACGCCTTGTGATACAATCTCTCATACTGACGCCTTGTGATGCCTCTGTAAAAGTCACTTTTTGAAACCATTGTGATAAAAGAGAGATTTTGTTCCATAGGAGCAAATGTTTTTTTTATTATGGTTTCAAAACTACCCAATTCATATTATCCTTTTTCTAATTAAAGCTCATTTTCGATCGATTTATTCAAAGTGTTGTCTTTGAGGGGACGAATACAATCAAATCTTACTGTCATCCAAACAAATGAATAATTGATCACGACAATCATTGGAAAGTGTTTGACCTCACAATGCCTGGTCAAACTTATTACCAGGCTAATAACTGACTTAATAATTATATAAATTAGGATCGATACTTCTGATTATGTAACACCGAGATGTCGACGCACCTGCTCTTAATTTGATACCGTTATACGATACTACCGACAAGGGCAATCATTGTTATTAAGAATAAATGATATAGTGTGTTCGTTCATAAGTGTAGCTGCTAATTCAGATAACAATGATAGATTAGATACTATGTCTGACGTATATATGTAATTAAATTGCATTAAAACTCCAACATTTGCATATGCATGTTGGAACTGTCAACTATTTAGCAATATTTTCAAAACATGCATTCAACTCCATAGATATTGACTAGGACATTCAGTACATTTAACCCTGGTGTTTCACAAAGGTACAGGCACTGTGAACAGTTATAGTACAAACTTTCAAAAGAGGCCACTTGATACGTACACTGTATGTCTTTACCTGAAAGAAACACCGTTTCACTCCGTTGCAAATAGAGAAGATCCAGACCAGACGGCTTCTGTAGGATGCATTTGATTAGGCTCTGGTCTGCGTGCTTACGGAATAATACAGATCTGATTCTAAAGTTTCTGCCTAGGTGAAACAATCATGTGTTGATATAATACCATTATAAAAATCAGTAAAATGAATATTCACGATACCATAATTTCTAACATGGCTATTTATCAGGTTTCAGTATTAGTTTCATCCTACATTAAGCACCCACTTGCCTTATATAATAATAGCAGGATCTCTGTAGAAAGGATTCGTCATATTTATGTCCGATATACGAATGTTAGGATGGGAATTATCTAGATAGACATCGTGCAAGTCAAAGAAATATATTCAAATATGTATAGGAAAAATCCAACATGTATTATAAAACAAGAGGACCTGAAAGGCCCTGACATCGCTCACCAGACAATCAAAGGAGAAGATTTTCAAAGTTTTCACTATGTGTTTCTATAGAAAACTAGCCAGCCCTGACGAGGGCCAATTTTTACCCAAGAGGCATCATTTATTTAACTTTTGTAGAGGATCTCAAGTGAAGAACATTTAAGAAAATGTAAATGAAAACATTTAACAAGGGCATGTACAAACGTATGTATACCATCTCCCTGGGCAAATTGGTTAAATTTCAGAAAGAATAAATGAATCTATACATGTACTTATATTCAAAATTTCAGATATTTTCAGTACACCCTCATGAGTTATTATTATTCATATCTTAATTTATTTTCAACCCTTCCCCTGATGTTTATTCAAAATTTAAATACCTACTGAATATTCATGGACAAAATAGTTATAATGAAATATTGAAGGTGGGACAGTGTAGCCATTTTAGAAAGTAAAGAAACATCTTTCAAATTCCATTGACAAACAGAGCGGACCCTGATCAGACAGCTGCTATAGGAGTCATCTGATCTGGATCTGCACTGTTTGCAAATGTGTGAAAAGGTGTTAACATGAAGGAAAGCGTTAGTAAACATATAAGTATATTGTACACAAAATGAAAATAATGTAATGCAATTTGCACTATATTATATCATAAGCAAACAGCAGATTGATCAGATGGCTTCTACATGAGCCATACTATAACAATTTTCTTTGTTTGGGTCTGCAATATTACTGCAGATTTAATACCAACAAGGGAGGCAATCCAGTTATCAAAAAGGGCAAAGGGGGATAACCTACCATTAAATGTATGCTAAAAATAGACACCAGCACATGTTTATAAATAGCCACTTGTAAGTCAGCTTTGAAAAACTTGCTACATGTACCCCTGGGGTGGGGCCAATTTTGAACCTAGGGGCATGATTTATATAAATTTCGTAGAAGACCTGAACATGATGCTATGTGCCAAATATGAAAGCTATGAACCATCCAGTTTCAGAGGAGAAGCTCTGAGAAATTCACTATATGTTTCTATGAAAACTGCCCACCCCTGGGGCGAGGCCAATTTTGACCCAAGGGTCATAATTTATATAACTTTTAAAGAGGACCTAAACATGATGCTTTGTGCCAAATATGAAAGCTAAGAACCTTCAAGTTTCAGAGGAAAAGATTTTCAAAGTTTTCACTATATGTTTCTATTGAAAATAAGGCAACCCTGGGGCGGGGCCAATTTTGACCCCAGGGTCATTATTTATATAACTTTTGTAGAGGGTCTACAGATGATGATATGTGACAAAGATGAAAGCTGAGAACCCTGTAGATTCAGAGGAGAAGATTTTTAAAGGTTCAAATTGTTGACGACGGACGACGGACATCAGGTGATCACAAAAGATCACCCTGAGCATTTCAAACACTATGACAATGATGTCTATGACAACTGAGCAATTAAAAACACTATGACAATGATAACAATTTATTTTATAAACATGATCTGGTTTACAATGAAGAAAATATTCCAAAATAGGGAATTAATATATTACATAATAACTTAAACTGCTCTGATCTAATATTTCGACCACTAAGGGCCTTTGTCAAAGATTATCATGTCAAAATACACGTCACATTTTTGTTACATGCATTCAGCCATGCATTCTCTTTGATTTTATGGCTAAATGCATGTAACAAAAATGTGACGTGTATTTTGACATGATAATCTTTGACCAAGGCCCTTAGTGGTCGAAATATTAGATCAGAGCAGTTTAAGTTATTATGTGATCTGGTTTAGTCAATAATTAAAAACAGCATAATAAAGGTTGTTGTTACAAGATTGTTCAGTAATTCCTCCAGCTATCCATGTAATGACATAAGTGTATAATGTAGTGTACATGTATTTAAGGGCTGATAGTAAGCAAATTATTATTACACCTCTATAGTGGTTCATTCCATTATTTCGCGCATTCAGAATTATCTCTGTCTATTTGTAGTTCTCTTAGGTAAGTTCGAGCGATATAGAACTAGATCATCTCCACTTGTACACAGTGATGTCTAACTAGATCATCTCCACTTGTATATAGTGATGTCTAATTAGATCATCTCCACTTGTACACAGTGATGTCTAACTAGATCATCTCCACTTGTACATAGTGATGTCTAATTAGGGTATGCATTGTTTATAGTGGATACAACATACAAATATTTAAATTGAGATACATGTATAAGGAATGTAGACACAGGCCAGATGCCTCAATCAATTGCAACGTCTTATCAGGGTCTATATCATGTCTATTACAGCCTGGGTTCCGTAGTTTAATGGCACAGACTAATTAAGCCTTGAACAGTATTTTGTATTGAAGATATATGTCTAACAAAGCTTTTAATGAAACAAGGCCCGTGTTTGGCCTTTTGAAGTTCTTTGTACTAAATGATTTCCATTATTTACATAAACTCTTGCAGTACATAAGCGTCAACAGTGACATGTGGTCGACAATGATTGCAGAGTAAATGAACTGATGTACTGCTTTCATTTGTTTTCCTCAAAATCAATTTCAACTCTTTGTATGCTACTGACGAAACCGTCAGCAAATAATTTGGATCCAGGTGAAAGGCCGAGTAACTTGGTCTCTCGTCAGGATCCAGAATGTTTGACACTCTGAAAAGTGTTTACGGAAACAAATAGTAAATGAATATGTGAAATGATACAAAAAAACGACATTGCTTGCATATCTTTGTTCTTAAGAGGCTGCACGTTAACCAACCCATATATTTTTCACAACTGAATGATAACAGTGTTTAGAGGCAGCGCAATATTCAGCTAGTTCGTTGTGCTACAGTAAAAGATAGCAATAAAGTAACGCACACAATCACTTGGCCACCTGCATACTATGGCTGCTGACCCCGTACTATAACTATGATCAAGAAGGTAAATGTGTGATTCTGTCAACTTGATCTGAATACTATTTTGCAAGTAGTTTGAATAGAACTGAGACGCCGCGTTACAATCTGAATCTCTCGTCAGTTTAAGCTGTCCATGTAATGACATAAGTGTCGGTTCAACCTTCATTGTGTTTAAAGCCACTAAACCTTTATTCTGCAAAATCGTTCCACCTACCTTCTGTTTCTATTAACAACTGTTTTCACAATGGCCCAAAAGTGGTACTTTCTCCGTTACATAAATCTATTCAACATAGTACTGTAGTTAATATAATTCAAAATAAACGGATTTTGCACGGACGACGTAGAATGTATCCAACCATTGATAAGTGCAATGCTAAGAGGTGTATGTGCTGCAAATATCTATCTTGTAATTCTACCATTAAATCTACAATTAATGGCAGAGGTTTTACCACAAAATTTACATCAACTATTAACTGTAAAACTTCTCATGTGATTTACGTTTTAACATGAAATGCACCACTCTGTGGTATACAATATGTAGGACAAACTCGACGCTCATTAAAAACTAGATTTCGTGAGCATACATGTATATATCAATGCCGGAAAAATAAAATAATTTTTTTTCTATACCAGCATTTTCGTAAATCGGGTCATTCATTTAAAGATAATACAGTTCAGCCAGTTGAACATCTTGTTTATGATTATAATTGTACAAACAGCATCAAATCTAAAGCCATATTTATGGCAGAACTCAAATGGATAAAAAATTTACAGACACCTTTCCCTTTAGGCCTAAATGATAACATATATCAAACCGGAAATATTTCTAAAGACCCTAACCTTGATATATTTTCTATTTACTCAATTAGAAAACGAAAAACCAGATCACATGGTTTACGTATAAACGGCAATATCAAACGCAAAGCTCGACTTAAAACGTCTGTTTCAGATTTACACAATATACGTCTACAACCTGGTAAACATACTATGCTCTCTCGTCTATGTTCTTTGTCTATTTCTTCCATAAGAGACATTGACATAGAAGCAGACAAAGTGATCTTACGAACAGATCCTTTATATAATACAGCTTCTTTCATTCAGAACTACACTCGGCATGTTCTTCGACCACACGTTGATTCAGTGTCTGACCATAGAAGATATTTTTTGAAAATTCCTTTTGTTAATAAAGGTATAGATTTTATCAATCTACAATCAATATTTCGCGATAAAAACGTAATTAATACCATCCCAGCCTATTTCAAAAACTTAGAATCTGCTATAAGTACAAAATACCTATTAGGAATACTATTTTTAATTATAATAAAATTGTATCGGACCTTAATATTGTAAATAATACTCCTGTTAGTTGAAATTGTAACTAGAGGTTTTTGTCACAAAAACGGATGTCTCCCCTCTAATAAAAACAATATGTAAAGGGGAATCACTAAAAATGTTATGGACTTGATGATTGATACTTCCCCTCATTATGCGCTTTCCACACCACATTTTTCAAGAAGAAAATGGCAACAGCTAATAACTCTAAAAATATTGACACCAGAGGTATGGCCCTTGTGCACGACACTTACTTTCATTAAATGAAATGTCATTCCAATAGCATCAGTGGAACAGGAGTTATTGATCGGACAAAAATGTAACAAAGGGCAATAACTCCAAAAGTATTGAAGCCAGAGTTATGGCCCTTGTTCATGACACTTTCTCTCATCATGCTCTTTCCATGTATGAAGTTTCAATACAATGGCAAGAGCCATGTAGGAGTTATCATCCGGACAAGAAAGCGTTAAACAAATGTACAAGGGGCAATAACTGTCAATTTATTGAAGCCAGTCTGAGTTATGGACCTTAAGCATGACACTTTCACTTATCATGATCTTTCCATGTATGAAGTTTCAATCCAATGGCATGAGCCATATAGGAGTTATCGTCCAGACAAAAAATTATGAAAAAACATGACAAGGGCAATAACTCCATTATTAGTGAAGCCAGAGTTCTGGACCTTGTGTATGACACTTCCTCTTGTCATGATCTTTCCATATATGAAGTTTCAATCCAATGACATGAGCCATATAGGAGTTATCGTCCGGACAAAAAATTGTGAATTTTTTTACAAGGGCAATAACTCCATTATTAGTGAAGCCAGAGTTATGGACCTTGTGCATGGCACTTCCTCTCATTATGCTCTTTCCATATATGAAGTTTCAATCAACTGGCATCAGGCATATTAGTGAAGCCAGAGTTATGGACCTTGTGTATGACACTCGTCATGATCTTTCCATATATGAAGTTTCAATCCAATGGCATGAGCCATATAGGAGTTATCGTCCGGACAAAAAAGTGTTATTTTTGTTACAAGGGGCAATAACTCCTATATTAGTGAAGCCAGAGTTATGGACCTTGTACATGACACTTCCTCTCATTATGCTCTTTCCATATATGAAGTTTCAATCAACTGGCATCAGGCATATTGAAGTTATCGTCCGGACAAAAAGTGTGACGGACAGACAGACAGACGGACAGACGGACGGACAGACGGACGGACAGACAGACAACTCTCACGAAAACAATATGTCTCCCCCATATAAATATGGGGGGGGGGGGGAGACATAATTCTTCTAAGTTCTGTTACGCCGAGGCTGGTCATGTTATTACAGGCAATTTTGACATTATCGAAAACAAACGTCTCCGTACTTTATTAACTAAGGGACCTAAATACAGACTACCTTCATTGATAGATTTCGAAATCTGCCGTAGCAAAATTATAGAATCTTTGTTAGACTTCAGTGTAAAATGGTGTCGCCAAGAACATGCAGACAATAGTGCCCTTACAAAATGGATAAAACAAATTTCAAATATAATGGATACACGTATCGCGTTTTACAAATCTAACATTCACCTTCTTCCGCCTAAACCTAAGACTTCACTTCGCTTCTAAAAAATAGTATACAAGAATTTCACTCTAAATACGTGTTTGTCCCAGCTGATAAAGCGTCAAACAATGTAAGTATCGTTTGACGACTTTATTATGCGGATGTTTTAGAACAAGAACTAACTAAGACAAAGTCATATATTGTGGTCTCTAAGTCTGAAAACGACATAATATCTGAACATGTTAATAAATGTACACAGTTCAATGCTGATATATTAATCACACATCATAAACTTCCGACAATGTACTGGATACCTAACTCCATAAAACGCCATATAAATCACGCTTCATAGCAAATTCTGTCTCATGCACAACAACCGCACTATCCAAACTAATTACATCGTTACATCGTGTCTCACAGCGGTCAAAGAACATGTCAAGCGTTACTGCGATAAAGCTTGTGAGAATTCAGGAATTAATTAAGAAATGAATGACGTGCTTCCGGTGTTCATGAGGTTATGCAACGCATAGCTTTACGAGCAAAGTTAGTGAAGCCCGAAGGGCTTCACGTGAATCTTTGCTCGTAAAGCTATGCGTTGCATAACCCATGAACACCGGGAGCACGTCATTCATTTCTTATATTTATATTCCATTGTATTTCTTATATTTAAGAAATGAATGACGTGCTTCCGGTGTTCATGAGGTTATGCAACTTTCTTTTTAGAATAAGGTTATATAAGGACGTTGCAGGGCGAATGTAAATATAAATAAATATACCTCGTGGACATGTTTAGATCTTTGTGACGCAATTACGTTTCTGTTAGACAATATATTTGTTCGTTTTGATAATTCTGTTTATCGCCAGGTCATTGGTATTCCCATGGGAACCAATTGTGCTCCTTTAATTGCAGACTTGTTTTTGTTTTGTTATGAACGGAATTTTATGCTTAACCTTAATAGCGATTCACAGGCGGATGTCATCAATGCCTTTAACAATACAGCACGTTATTTAGACGACATTTTTAATATTGATAACCCATACGTTGATTCTATGATAACCTCAATTTACCCTAGAGAGCTCAAGCTTAATAAAGCAAATAGTTATGACATATCTGCAGCCTTTTTAGATTTAAATTTATCTATAAACAATGGAACAATTTCTTCTGGAATTTATGACAAAAGGGATGACTTTAATTTTAAAATAGTTAACTATCCTCATTTGGATGGGGATGTTCCCCGAGCTACATGTTACGGTGTATACATTTCTCAGCTTATTCGTTTTGCTAGAGCTTGTTCCTCTGTTGATGATTTTTACAATCGTAACCTTATTATCACTGAAAAACTACTAAAACAGGGCTACAGATATGACAAACTTCGTAAAACATTTTCACAATTTTACCACCGTAATGTTCTACTCATCAGCAAATACAATTGTAATTTACGTACTTTTCTAAAGTTAGGTATTACACATCCGGAGTTTTACGGTGATGTCATTTACAAACTTCGAAAAATTATTGGACACACATATTTTGATACTTTGTTTGTCAAACGTATAAAACAATTCATTAAAAAGGGATATGGCCCCTCTATATTGCAGCACACTACATGCTTGGTGGCCGACCCCTTTACAGTTGGTCATTATGCTTTCCTCTTTGCTGTGCGACGACGGAAAAGGCTTAATACTCTATGAAGATTCCCTCTTAAACCCGTTTACGGAGGGAGGAAATTAGATATTTGTATTTTGCAAGTTCTGTCGTACCCCAAATGACTTCTCCACAGCTTCTCTGACCTGAATAGTCATCGAGTACATGTCTACGATGTCAAGTTTATTCTTTTTCAAACAAAACAGTTGTGCATGCTTAATATCCACTAGTATTTGTATCTTCCTGCGATTTATCTTTTATTAAATGTCGGTGTAGAAGTGTTTCATATAGTTTTCCCGTACTTTTCAATTATGACGTCATTTAAATGATGACATCGCTTGTTTACCTCTAACGTTTATTTTCAAATCATTTTCATTTTGGCAGACATCGTTATGCATGTTGTGGAATTGTCTGGAGGGGGAATTTTATTTACATTTTGACTTTGGTGAAAGTGGGATAAGGACGAGGTTGGGTACCCGTAAACCAGGTTTAAGTCACCCAGTAGCTTATTTTGGTTACTGGCCGTTCCAAGGCGGTACTCCTGCTTTCAGCCTACGGTCAATTTTGTTGTTTAATATGCTTAATGTTTAATGTTTTTCGTCTTGATATGCGTCCTGTTTTGTTTTGTCTTGTGGCTTTACCGTTTCTTGTTTGATGGTGTTTGGTGAGGTGTCATTTCGTGTGTGGCTCTCCCTGTTTGACTATTTTTCCATATTCCAATGTTTTAACGATTGGATTGGTGGGAACAGGCTCGTAAATAGAAGACATTATATGAGTGTTCATTTACAATTTATTTTTACCAAACGATGTCGTAAAAATAATACGTCACACACGCCTCGTGCCATATCACTTTGGTCAACTCGTTTGGTAAAAAGCATTGGTAAATCAACACTCACGTATCACATGACACAAAAAAACATGAAAACAGGCGCCTTTCTTCCTATTTATATTTTGACTTGCTTACAACTGAAGTTACAAGTATTATAATACACAGTACGAAAAAACGAACTCGTCATATTAACTTGGATACAAGCAGTGTTATTAGATAAAAAGAAATATTACGATTATTCTGAAGTATAAACAAAATAAAATGCAGAAGGCGGATGTATACTTATTTTACAGCTTAACACTTTCCTCCATAAATACGCCTTTCTACGCCTTTGCAAACAGAGTAGACCCAGATCAGACGGTTCCTATAGGAGCGGTCTGATCCGAGTCTTGTCTGTTTGTTATGATATAATATAGATATGATTCTACAGTGTCTGCCATGGGCAAACATTCTGTGTCTATATGTTATTATAACAATAAATGTAATTAATATGCATGGTGCCATTATTTCTTGCATGAATGTTCCGCTTTGAAAGACCCCGCTTTAAATACTTTGTATCTGTTCAATTTGATTACGTTATATTTGATTAAGCTCTTGAGAAACCATTGTAAGAGTGTCAAACAGCTTAGATCCAGATGAGACGCCGATTAAATCTGCATCAAATCAGGACCCAAAATGCGAGTCATGTCACGCTAAGCATGATACACGCACTTCAGTGGTTGCCAGTGAACACAGTTGGGATTCAGATGAGACGCCAAGTAATTCGACGTTACCTTCTGATCTCAAACTCTATGTGTTGGGAGAAAAAGACAAAATGACTTATGTTTGATTTGCAACACGATGAAGACGAAGTTTGGAGCAGATCTGGATTTACTCAGCAAGCTAAATGTTAACCCTTTCCCTGTTCTATGTTAATTCCAAATTTTAATACCTACTGAATATTCATGCACAAAATAGTTATAACGAAATATGGAAGGTGAAACATTGTAGCCATTTTAGAAAGTAAAAAAACATCTCACCAATTCCATTAGCGAAGATAGCCGTCTGATCAGGTCCTTCTCTGTTTGCAATTGCGTGAAACCACGTATATATATAAAGTAGAGATAGAAGATTACTCAAACAGTGCAAATTGTTATATATATACATATTTCCCTAGCGCTTTCGACGTTACACGTCTTCATCAGGGAAAGTCAAAACAAGTCCCAAGTTTCTACACCGACATTTTATAAAAGGTGGCGTCCTCGACCGAATACACCCCAGTAACAATACGTCCCTTGCGTTACTCACCCTTGTTTATACCGCTTGCTTGCAATATGTCCAGCCTCCTAATCCAGTAGGTCTCCCGTTCCTTTCTGTTTCTGTCTGACCAGTCAACCTGTGATTCAATGACACAGAGCTCAGTGTCATTGAATGGGTGCCTGTCAAGACAGAAATGTTCTGCGACAGGTGACCTGTTGAATTTCCGAGTCCTCCAGTCGGATCTGTGGAGGTTCATCCGTCGACCTATTGTCATTTTTGTTTCCCCAACGTACTGCTTCCCACATTCTTTGCATGTCATCAAGTAAATGGCATTGGCAGTTTTGCAATTGTGCTTGTCCTTGATGGATGACACTGCGCCTGCTTTGTTCGAGAATGTGATAGTTGGTGATAGAAGCTGACAGGTCTGGCATCTCGGCGTGCCGCATGGTCCAGATGTACCAGGTGGTTCTGGGCCAACCTCCGGCTCGATTTTGGCACGGACAACGATGTCACGTAAAGATTTGGGCCTTCTGTAGGCCACAAGGGGTTTCGCCGGTAATATGCTGCTCAGCCTTCTTGACGATTCAACTGTAGGCCAGTGCTTGTCAATAGTCGCACGAATGTCTGGGAGATCCGGATGATAGGTCAGGACGAACAGTATCCTGTGCGTCGTCCTTGCCTCCTTATATTCCAATATCATATGAGGAAATAATAATTATCTTTATGTACATTTATTGAATGTGTTTTAGACGATTTGTTCTGCAGTTGCGTTTGAATGTTAACACTTAGCATGCTGTTTAGAAATAATGGATCCCGTGTAATTTGGATTATCCGATTCGATCCAGTTTTTGAGAAACTGTTGACAGATTGTCAAACAGCTTGGAAACAAAACAATCATTTAGTCATGGGGTTCCGGTTCCGGTTTATGGAGAGACTGTTTCAAAACACGGATAAAAATAATTTTTTAAAACTGACTTCCAGTGTCATTTTAACTTCGGAGATACCGTAAGATACGGTCTAAACAGACAGCAGACATAGTGATATATGAATCTTGAGACTTTAATTGTGATAAAAGTGTTTTTTAAACTTTTCTTGCAAATGCTTTGTGAGAAGGAGGTCTATTTATAGACGGACCGGTTTTTTGAAAACCTGGATTTTCTATTTATAGCGCAGTGCCAGGTGCTCGTCTTACGCATTGCTGATCACTGTCATTTAAACGCTATTTGCATCAGCTGACCTGGACTTCCTGTTTAATGTAAACATGTGTGAGATGAAGACTGTGGTGGGTTTACTAAGCCTGTTTTACTGTATCCAGCTTCAAACAGTACAGAAACAGACTGAAACCTCTTTGCCAGTAAGAAACAATGATATATTACTTTCACATGACGGACACCAACTTTATGCAAACAGATACTACTTCATATCGATAACCCCCTTTTCGCCGTTCATGTGCGAAAACCATTTCAGCATAGAGACTTATGTTGCAGAAAAAAACAATTACCGTCTGTGCAAAGCCATAGATATTGATGCGATGACATCAATTTATTATCACATTAGGCACCGTAGAAATAAATTACATGTAAAGATACGTCGCTTCGTCCATCTCTCGCTCATTATTCTGGCGGGAGATGTAGCCATGAATCCCGGACCAGTAAGAAACCCCTGTGGACAGTGTGGAAAGGCAGTTGCTAGGACACACAGGGCTATAATATGCGATCAGTGCCAATCATGGGTCCATATCAAATGTGGTAATGTAACTCCGTCTCAATACCAACACCTGTCGTGCTCTGACGACACATGGATCTGTACCAAATGTAATATCAGACTCAACACTGTTTTCAATTTTTCTGATTCATTTTTTCAAATCCAGGATGTGGAACATATGGTGCAACCCTCCACTCATGGGATCGATCAGAATGAATGTAATAACTACCAACATATTAATGACAGTTATATTCACCCCCGGATCCTGAGGAAGATTGGGGTAGAATACCATCAGTGTCAGAAAGCATAGACAGTACACCAAACTTTTCAACCCTTAATATTACAGACTCTAGTATGACATCAACTACCAGTGAAAATCATTATGATGTATTCAATGAACTAAAGAACTTAAGGCAGCAGAATAGGAAAAGACCAATCATTTGTTATTTGAATATCAATAGTATTCGGTATAAGTTTGATGAACTTCGACAAGTACTTGATGAAAAATTAGTTGACTTACTAATCGTATCGGAAACCAAGATAGATAATAGTTTCAATGACAATCTTTTTTCAGTTCAAGGCTACAAGACAGAGAGAAGAGACAGGGATGCCTTTGGTGGAGGTTTAATGACATTTGTGCGGTCGGACCTGCCGTTCAAAAGAATTAAGAATCTTGAAAGTGAAAAGGTAGAATCAATATGTTTTGAGTTATCAATGACCCGACGCAAATGGTGCATCCTTGGCTCTTATAGACCACCATCACTTAATAATAAGGTTTTTGAGGACGATATGACCAAAGTTCTTGATAATATATTTAATAAATATGATCATTGTCTGTGTATAGGTGATTTTAACTATGATCTGCTAAAAGATGACAAATGCCAGACTCTTAAAAATGTATGTGACAGTTTTAACCTTGTAAATCTTGTGCGGAAACCTACTTGCTTCACTAAGCATGGGGATCCGACACTTTTAGATATAATTTTAACCAACTCAAAATCTTTACTCTGTAAGGTTCTAAATTTTAATTGTGGACTTAGTGACTGTCATAATTTAATTGCTATTTCTCTTAAAGAGTCTTGCAGTCCTGTCAGCAAGAGGAGAGTGACTTTCAGAAGTTATAAGGACTTTCGCGAGGCAGAGTTTGTGGATGACCTCTCTCAGGTACCTTTTCATGTCGCACATACTTTCGACGACATGGATGATGTATATTGGGCTCATGAGACACTCCTGAGGGAGGTCATCGACAGGCATGCACCGCTGAGAACTAAAACCCCGAAAGTTAACCCTCCTCCGTATATGAATGCCAATTATCGGAAACTGATATATAGAACTAAACAAGCCCGTAATGCATACAATAAGAATAAATCAATGAGAAATTGGGATGTTTATAGACAACTTCGAAATCTGAAAACCAAAGTAAAAAGGGAATCAATATCTGTTTACTTCCAGGAAAGGTGTGGTGGAGGGCCAAAGTCAAAAGATTTTTGGCCAACCATCAAACCTTTCCTGTCACAAAAAACTACTGCTAAAAGTGACGGTAACATCATACTTAAAATGGGAAATACACTTGTTTCAGATCAAACAAAAGTCTGTGAAACTATGAATAATTTTTATGTAAATATAGCAAGAAACATTGGGATTGATAACAATTTGCCTGTAGATAGCGAGCATCCAAGCATTAGTAAGATAGTAGAAATTGCTCCAGATCATACATTTGAATTTAGGCCTATAGGGGAATCTGAAGTCATAAAATGTGTCAACAAATTAAACGGTAAGAAAGCTACAGGTGTAGATGCCATTCCTCCAAAAATTGTTAAGGCTGCAGCTCCAGCTATCTCCAGACACATTGCAAGGTTGGCCAATGACATGAGAAGCAAAGAGCAGTTAAGAAAGCTCAAGTAACACCAATTTTCAAAAAAGATGACCCTTTCACTGAAAAAAGCTATCGGCCTGTCAGCATTTTACCAACCTTTTCCAAAATTTATGAACGTCTTTTTAGCGACCAACTAACAGAACATTTTAACACTATATTTCACAACTATCTATCTGCTTTTAGAGCCTCTTTTGGGTGTCAGACTGCTCTGCTCCGTATCATTGAGGATTGGAAGGATGCCTTGGACAAAAACATGTATGTTGGAGCCGTTCTGATGGATTTGTCCAAGGCATTTGACTGTATCCCCCATGATTTGTTATTGGCCAAGCTCCAGGCTTATGGTGTTTCAGCCCAGGCCTGTAATTTATTACATAGCTACCTTTCAGGTCGTCAGCAGAGAGTAAAGCTAGATAAATTTCAGGCCATAGCCGTTGGCAAAAACTCTTTCGGCAAACTAAAAAGCTTCAGTATAGCAAACAGTTCTATTCATTGTGAAGAAACAGTTAAACTTTTAGGCATAGAAATTGACTTTTTACTAAATTTCAATGAACAGATCACCAAAATCTGCCAGAGGGTGGCAAGACAGCTAAATGTGCTTCAGCGTCTCAGCAAGTTTTTAAATACTGAGAATAGACTTTTGGTTTTTAAATCCTTTATTAGGTCAAATTTTAATTATTGTCCAATCATCTGGCATTTCTGTAGCAAATCTAGTACAGAAAAACTGGAAAAACTCCAACATAGGGGCCTGAAAATTGTTTTTAATGACTATACTAGCCCTTACCAAGACCTGTTAAATAGAGTAGATCTACCAACACTGCATTTAGGGAGGCTTCGTACCATTGCTACAGAAACATTCAAATGTATCAATGATATGTCACCTATCTATATCAGAGATTTAGTTAAACTTAAACAATCTTCTTATACTTTCAGGTAAGAAAATACAGTTCAGGTACCGACAGTTCGGACCACGACATATGGTCAGAGATCCTTCCGCTTCGAGTCAGCACGGGTGTGGAACGGCCTCCCGAATCACCTCAGAACAACATTAGACTTTAGAGAGTTCGGGAGGTTGATCCGCACCTGGACTGGACCTAGCTGTGGCTGTGCCATATGCCGTGGTTAGTCTGTCTTATATTAATGTTTCTTTTATTTTGCTACTGCCAAGTGTTTGCATGTTTTTTATTATTTCTGTAAATGTGCTGTGTTTTTTCCCAATCTCACTGTGGCCTGCCTTACCTCTCTCTACAAATGATTTTCTCTCTAAGGTTACAGGTTTTTTCGCAACTACCTGCTCTGACTTAAGAAGTAATTAACATGGCGCCACAGTGGTCTTGAGAAAAATGCCTTTTTGCTTACTTTTCTTTTTGCTTGTGTATGTTGAATGCTGCTTCTTGCCGCTGTCAGGAGCTTGCTTGCTTTTTATGTTGTAATTTTGCTGTGATTTTTCCCCCTCATATCTTAATCTATCATTTATATGCAAACCCTTCTTTTTACAGCCTGTTTTACTCTTGTTTAAATTATACTTATGTTTGTCGGAAAATAGCTGTTACAGCTAATGTTTATTGTTATATGGTATCCGACGTAAAATAAATCTTCTTGTATCTTGTATCTTGTATCTTGTTGGGGCTGCTGCTAATGTTACTATTAATACTACAACCATGTACATGGTTTAGTCACGGGAATATTTATTAATACTATGGATATGCACATGAATTAGTCACGGACAGAAACTGTTGAATTAGATCTACATTATATCATCATTATTATTAGCAGTGCTCAATATTGTAGGCCAATGACTCAATGACCAGGGGAGTAAATGTACAGTCAGCTGAGCGGTCATTCGGACTGAAAGTAGACTATAACTAGGTACTTTACTTTATGTCATAAGCGAACAGAGCACACCGTGATCAGACGGCTTATATAGGGATTTTCTGATCCGTGACAATTTTGTTTGTAAAGGCTTCCAAATGCATATGTATCAAATAAAGGGTTTAATATAGAGTCTCAAATCAAGAGAAACTATTGGCACAAACTCGACCTAGTTCCATCTCTTTAAAGATTTACCTGTTGAATACTCATGTAAGAAATAAGAACATCGTGCATATCTATGTGCTGTTATTGTATAATGGTGTATGTACACATACATTGTTGGTATTGGTAGATAGTATCTATCATCTGTTATAATAATATAATCTATTATAAGTTCATATTAAACAAAGCAGACTCTGATCGGATGGCTCCTACAGGAGTCGACTGACCGTGTCAACTCTATTTGCGCAGACATGAGAAGGCGTGTTGTGTGAAGGAAAGGCATAACCCTTAACCCATTTCCCGCGGTCTGACTCACAATTGCAAACAGCTTGCATCTAGATGAATATCAGGAGGGTAAAGCTGTTTGACACTTTGACAATACGTTCTCAAAAGCCTGTATGAATGATACGTAAGTAAATGAGATGAACCCTTTAATGACTGTATGAATGATACGTAAGTAAATGAGATGAACCCTTTAATGACTGTATGAATGATACGTAAGTAAATGAGATGAATCCTTTAAAGCCTGTATGAATGATACGTAAATAAATGAGATGAACCTTTAATGACTGTATGAATGATACGTAAATAAATGAGATGAACCCTTTAAAGCCTGTATGAATGATACGTAAGTAAATGAGATGAACCCTTTAAAGTCTGTATGAATGATACGTAAGTAAATGAGATGAACCCTTTAAAGCCTGTATGAATGATACGTAAGTAAATGAGATGAACCCTTTAAAGCCAGTATGAATGATACGTAAGTAAATGAGATGAACCCTTTAAAGTCTGCATGAATGATAACTAAGTAAATGAGATGAACCCTTTAAAGACTGTATGGATAGTAGTTAGCTGATTTATATATTGGTATTATGAACAATAGGCCCAGGGCCCATAATCGAAACCCTAGGGACAATCCTATTTTCAGGGAGTCGGATCCAACTGGAGCGTCAGACCTGGAGGAGGTTCAGTCGTCGGTCGTCGACGAATCTGAGCCGTCATCGTTTGCTTTTGATAAGGCGTGTGAGGATTGTTTTCGCCTTCCTCTCGCCTTCCATATGCCATAGGCCCCCTAAGCCAACTCACAAGGGCTCACTCTTATCCTTTGAGCTACTCTGAACAGGGAGAGCTTCCGGATCTCTCCAAGTCTCGGGAGTCTCTCCTTCGTCTAGATTCCTTCTGTTTCGGCTGGCAGACCTGGACGAACTTTTCCATTTCAGGCTTGCAGTCGGTTGGACCATGTCCTCAGGCCTCATCTCTCAGACCTCCATCCTCTTCTGACAGCCACCCTGGGCTATTCAACCGGATCCCTTTGCTGGAAGCCAACAGGCCCTGGACCTCGTCTCTTCTCAAGTGTTAGGAGCTGCGCCAGAAACAGCAAATGGGAGTTGCTTCCAACATAGACATATGACTGCTGCTCTATCAGTAGAGCTAGCTTAAGAGTCTCCCTGTTTTGAACTTACCAAGCGCCTTTCATACCAGCTGGGCCGTTAATCCGCCTCTGCCCTTCAAGACACCTCCAAAGTTGAATTGCAGGCGGGTCCATTTGCCTCGGAGCTTCTTTTCGGAGGCAAAATTAAGGAGAAGGAACAGGTGGACATGACTTCTCCAACGAGTCATCCGGTATCTTGCCCTTCTCCTTGGAAGATCCCCATGTCCCCGTGGTTTAGTGTCAACCTTCTAAGGGTCTTTCTAAGCCCCGAGGGAAACATAGTCTTAATAACAAGGCATCTTATCCCCTTCAGTGGGGTTCGGACAAGAGCCGCATTAGACCTGTCCCTGTTCCCCCACCTCGGGGCAGGCGGCCCAAAGCTGTCCCCGCTCCCACCCAAGGGGTTCTGGTCCTTTGAGGTATCAGCTCTAGGAACTCGCTCTTTCTGCAACCACTCCTATCCGACCACCCATTCTTTTGACGCCAGACGACTTCACTTTGTCGCAGCATGGGCGCAGTATCACACATGATCCTTGGCCCCTCTCTAATGTAGAGGCAGGCTATCATATCCCTCTGGTTCGGCAGAATTTCTTGTCTATTCCACGTTTAATGACGTATTTTGACCTATCATTAACCTTTCTACTCTAAACAAGTACGAAAAGGTCAAACCTTTCAAGATGGAGACCATCGCTTTCATTCGGATGGCTATCAAACCGGACCAACGGGACATTTTCATGGATTTTTCGGATGCATATTTTCATCTCCCGATTCACCCAGAAGACAGACACCTATTGCGCTTCTGTCGTGGGGGTACCGTTTGCTAGTTCCGTACATTCAGTACTCCGACAATTGGCTGTTTCGTCATTCTCTTCTTCTTAACCTCCGCTACAGCTGGGAGGTATTGTCTCAGTTGGAACTAGTACTGAATCCGGAGAAATCGGATATCATCCCATCGAAATATTTCATCTTTGTGGGACTGAATTTCCTTACGGACTCCAATACGATCAGGATCTCTACCACAACGGGTGGCGGATACCCTGCATGTGTTATCTCTTTTCGGCCAGAAGGGCAACTGCTCAGAAGCAGGTCCTATTAGCTCAGACTTCCTAGGCATTTTCCAATAACGGCCCGTTGGATTAATCTCCTTAGGGCTGCTTCCTGGAAGAATAACTCTACATTTTCTTCCATTTATCTGCGCCCTTTTGCAACCCCATAGAACAACCTACAGGTACGTTCTCTTGGCCTGCCTGTGGCCTCTCAAACAGTTGTATAACACTTACGGCTAGCACTGTTCTAATGGTCGTCGGTGCGATCTTTTAGGAAAATTATTAATCAGAAGAATCTACAAGTACATGTGTCAGAATTTCTTAGATAACTGCCATAGAATCATTTGACAAATAACCAAACAAAGTGCAGTAATAGGAAATAAATTATGACCACATTAAATATAACACGTACAGTTACAGTATTAGAAATGACAAATATGCTATGAAATTGTTTTATGATGTAGATATTATCTAGAAAAATGACTGGGTCAGAGAGGGCACTGCAGATGTAGGTGTCTTCCTCTCCTAATACTAAGCATATGCCCTTAATATGAACCAAATATGTGAATTACTGTTGTAAGATATCACGCCAGATCAAGTGTTGACATTTTGGATGAATCAAGGGCAGATACCTCTAGACATATTGATCTGATTCAACCCGAAAACTATAAGCGGGTTCCTCTGGTGATACTGAGCATATGCCCTTAATATGAAATCAATATGTGAAGTACTGTTTGAAATGTCGCTTCACATCAAGTATTAACAGACGGATAGACAGACGGACGGACGGTATATTTTGATGAATCAAGGGCAGATAACTCTAGACATAGTGATCTGATTCAACCCAAAAATTATAGGCACCTTCCTATTATGATAATAAGCATATGCCTTTAATATGAAACCAATATGCGAAGTACTGTTTTGACTTATCGTGTCACATCTAAAGTGTTAACGGACGGACGGACAGACAGACGGACAGAAAATGTGATTCCTAATGGGCTCCTGCATTTTCAATGCAGGGCCCTAATGATTATATTCAGTGCCTTATGCAAAATGTTTCCCATATATAACTGAAAAAATAGCTTGTTATATGTATATTAAGGCTAAGTCGTTTCTTTTTTACAGTTACAAGGGAGATAATTATTGCTTTTTTTCAGTTCAAAGTTATCTTTTCTTTTTCAAACATGTTGATCGACATAAACTACAATAATTTTAAGCAATATGGTTTGAGAAGTTGTCATTTTGGACTCCATAATCTCTTGTATACAAAAACATAAAAACGTAATATTACAAATTCAGGGGCAGATAATCAATCGCATACTGTAAGCTTAATCAGCATCCATATTACATCCAACAAGTGACATTCGATGGAGGGTATATCAAGCTATACAGTGATATAGGTGTCATAAAATCCCGCTAGGGGGGACCTAAGGTACAGCTGGCCCTCAGTCTACAAGGGAAGTGTTTACCATGGAAGAAACTAGAATCAAATCTTTATAATGTCATAAGTAAACTGAGTAGATCAAGATCAGACGACTCTTGAAGGAACCGTCTGATAAGGGTGTTTACTCTGTATTCCAAAGTGCCAAGGCTTATCTATGAGGTTAAACGTGAAACCTAACACTCGTCAGTGCTACAGCAGCATAGGGTTCAGGTAATTATTCTAAATTACAGTCAAACCACTCTAAACCTGATGTTCAATTTAGTATAAATATCGGTCTTAGAGACAGATGGCAGATTAATGCAGGGTGAAGGTCACCCTACATTAAGCATTCGCCTGCCTAAAAGTATCTAAATTCTTCTCAACTAGAATTCCAGTTTAGAGGGTTTTACAGTATATATTCATTTTTTCGGGATGCCAATTAGATCCATATTGCCCTGAACAGTAACGATTTTGATTCAAACAAACTCGTCACTACACTGCTCGGGTGTATACTTGTAACAAACTCGTCACTACACTGCTCGGGTGTATACTTGTAACAAACTCGTCACTACACTGCTCGGGTGTATACTTGTAACAAACTCGCCACTACACTGGTCGGGTGTATACTTGTAACAAACTCGTCACTACACTGCTCGGGTGTATACTTGTAACAAACTCGCCACTACACTGCTCGGGTGTATACTTGTAACAAACTCGCCACTACACTGCTCTGGTGTATACTTGTAACAAACTCGTCACTACACTGCTCGGGTGGGTGTATACTTGTAACAAACTCGCCACTACACTGTTCGGGTGTATACTTGTTTATGATATATTCAGTCCTTGTCTTTCTATGCAATAATTCGTGATGACCAGTGGATACAGCTTGGATCCGGATGAGACATTGATTGAAAATAGCGACGAGAACTCTATACAGGCTCTCTGATAACCTTTATTACACTAAGAAATGGAAAAAACACCCTCTTTTGATTTTGGTGACAGACATAAGTTTGCGCAGATGAAGGCTAATCTTTTACTAAATGCTTTGATCCCTGTCAGATATTGGTTTAATTTATGAGTGCATCCTTGTGAAATAGATATGCAGTCAGTATAATTTAAATATATGCATGCATTTATTTACTTGAGTTAGACAAGCTGGATACTAAATTGAAAACCAATATAATTATGTACTTCCCCTGCATGTTAAAGGGATTTGCCAGGAAACGATATTGATTGCAAAGTACATCGATCGGTCTTGAAACGCCTATTATAATCCATTCAACGGTTATCATCAGCTTTTGACTTTTATCATGCGGTGGTGATATTATTAATGATATCAGTCAGTTTGGATCTCAATCGTTTGTAAAGCAAATTGATACCGAGTAATTTATCGTGGCAATGGCTGGCTTATTAAAATAGTTTATTATTTTCAGATTCTTATTAATTTACGTCAATGGCAAGTCGCTGGACGAAAATTTGGACGAGGTGATTCTGACAGTAAAGGTAAAAATACAGTACACCTCTTGATAGTAAGCGTTCACAGAGTACCACATAAAAGGCAGTAATGACAGGACGTCAAGAACGAGAAGTGAGCCGCTTAGAGCGAAACATTCCGTCAACTCTTTGAAGGACTCGTAAAAAGCTATCCGCCACTTAACAGGCCATTGCATTAAGCGTTGTTAGACCACATTCGTAACTAATCACATTCGTAACACGTGTTACGAATGTGACCATATTCGTAACACGTGTTACAAATGTGATCCGGAAATCGAGCACATATGTAACACATTTTGTGACGAATGTGATCGATGCCGATTTTGATGTGACATACAATCACATTTGTAACGCGTCAAATTGCATACAGTAAAGGCACCTAAAATGTGCATGTGCACCATCTCTCATCACAAAAATTAAACATTGTTCAAATTTTAACAACACCTAAATATTAACAAAAGAAATGACTAAGGTATTTAGATTTAAGTTGCTAAAATATTTGGCATAGTGTATTAATTACTCAATAAAAGGCAAATAAAGGAACTAAGAAGTAATATTTATTTAACCATAGGCACACATTAACATCATTGCCTAGGCGAATGTACACGTATATGACAAGTTCTATGAAAAATGGAAACTACTCTGCAATATATTTTAGGCAGGTATCCTAAAACATCTTACAAGTATGTACATTATATCTTTAAAATGTGCTGTTAAGGTTTGAAAAGCTGCGACATGACACTCAAAGAAATATAGTAACATATACAATGATAATCCTATTACTATTAACTAACTGAACATTGTCATTCAGGAACTCAACCTGTTACATGTGATTCTAATGTCAGCCCCCATGTCAGACACTCACATTTGTTAAACATTTTACCTGTTACGAATGTGATCACATTCGTAAAATAGCTGTTACAAATGTGATTCGTTACGAATGTGGTCTAACAAAGCGTAGACCCACAACCGTGGTTTGTAATTAGGCAAACGCTTTGGAAAATAATATGTTTCACTTTCCTTCGTAACAGATGAAAGAAAAATAAATAAGATATAGCTTTCAGGATTTGACAGAAAAACAGCGTATATGATCGCACTATTTTCAAAACAAACACACGCTTTTCTTTGTGGTGTGTCTTTTGAATTTTGGGATCTATGGGTCAGAGAATTCCTCTCGTTTTAAAAACAGTTTACTTTTGTGTGCTAGCGTTCGATATGTGTCAACAATAGGATTTAGGCAGGAATGTTTTGAAGTGTTTAAATAGCAAATGACCATCACAAAGACCACGGATCCATAATTATTTAGACGCACAGGAGTGGCCTTGTTATACATTCACGTATTGATAACATATCACATGCTAACATATTCAAAATATCATAGAACAATCTGAAATATGCATAAAGTAAAAACTTGCTAATCCAAAAATAAATATATATATCATTATTGGGTTTAGACCTCTACTCCATAAATATGCATTTCTACGACTTTGCAAATAGTGCAGACCCTTGATCAGATGATTCCTACAGTAGCCGTCTTTTCAGGGTCTGTTCTGTTTGCGTATGAAATACTATATAAGTCTGACTCTACAGTTATGCCATGTGTATGACTCTACAGGTATGCAATGTGTATGACTCTACAGGTATGCAATGTGTATGACTCTACAGTTATGCCAAGTCATTTTGTATGACAGTTATGCCATGTGTATGACTCTACAGTTATGCCATGTGTATGACTCTACATGTATGCAATGTGTAAGACTCTACAGTTATGCAATGTGTATGACTCTACAGTAATACCATGTGTATGACTCTACAGTTATGCCATGTGTATGACTCTACAGGTATGCAATGTGTAAGACTCTACAGTTATGCAATGTGTATGACTCTACAGTTATGCCATGTGTATGACTCTACAGTTATGCCATGTGTATGACTCTACAGGTATGCCATGTGTATGACTCTACAGTTATGCAATATGTATGACAGTAATACCATGACTCTACAGTCATGCCATGAAAATATATACGTATGACTCTACAGTTATGCCATGCCATGACGTATGACTATACAGTTATGCCATGGCATTTTATCCCGTCACTACAGCCGCTAGTGACGTAATAAAGGGGTAGCATAATAAACCTAAGTTTATATGTACAGTAGAGGTTTATTTGTATAGTAGGTGTAGGAACTTCTTCTTACAACAGGAACTATTTTTACTTTTTCTTCAAAATTGTTTTACCAAAAATAACGTATTAAATTGAAAGAAAAAACACTTAATATGGATAATTATCATTAAATATCCCAGTAAAAACCCAAACCGTCATTTAAAAAAAAAATAGAAAGGAAAAAGAGAAAAAAATCGTCAGCGGCGAGAAGCGAACATCGTAACCACTACGCTATCGGGCCAGACATATTGTGAGCGAAATTGAAGATGTATATACAGTTACTATATTGACGCGTTTTTTTTTAAAACAAAAAACAAAAACAGAATATTGACAGATAAATAGTAAATGTTTTCTTTTCACTCTCATGATAATTTGATTGATAAACTCTTACAGAGGCGGTGATAGTCATAGACCTAAATATAGCCTATTCAGTTCCATCGATTTATGAGTGACGTTAGGTCTATCTAAAAATAGAAACCGAGACTACGTAACTCGAATTTGACCAGAGAATATATCCATGTCTGTTTGAAATAACTTATCGACCCTCGATTAAAATCATCTTATTTTTCAAATTCAACCACGTTTTCCCCTCTTGTAATGCAAGTATCGAAACTATTTTCCTCTGCGGTAGCTCATTAGATCTATTTACGTCTAAATGGAAATGAAAAGGGAGGGATCCGTTGATCGAAAAACCGCATTTTCAATGTAATTTATTTCAAGAGTGTTATGTTTTATGAAAAAATATATTTAACTAAATTGACTGGATAAATCGAATAATAGGTTAGTGCCGTAGATGGGACGCCTTTATCCGACTCGGAGAGCCTCGCCCCAACGTTTTCTCCCCTCGTCGGATAAAGGCGTCCCATCTACGGCACTAACCTATTATTCTATATATATATGACTCTACAGTTATGCCATGACATTATGTATGACTACAGTTATACCATGACATTATAATGCTATATATGTATGCATCTACAGTTATGCCATGATATTATGTATGACCCTACAGTTATGCCATGACATTATGTATTACTCTACAGTTACCCAATGACATTATGTATGACTCTACAGTTAGCCACGTCATTATGTATGACTCTGCAGTTATGCCATGACAGTATAATACTATATATGTATGCCTCTATAGTTATGCCATGACATTATGTATGACTCTACAGTTATGCCAAGTCATTATGTATGACCCTACAGTTATGCCATGACATTATGTATGACTCTACAGTTATGTCATGACATTATAATACTATATATGTATGCATCTACAGTTATGCCATGATATTATGTATGACCCTACAGTTATGCCATGACATTAGAGGGTTAATACACATTTTTTCGGGCAATAATATCTGCAGTGTCCCGAGGAACTGTTGTTGGCCCGAGCCCGAAGGGCGAGGGCAACAACATTCCCGATGGACACTGCAGATGTTATTGCCCGAAAACAAACGTGTATTAACGCTATTCTTGCATAAAACCCATTTTCTGCTTTCATGCATCACTTTTATTCTTCCAAATACAAGCAAAACTATACACTTCTTAGACACTTCGTTCGATTTATGCTGTTTCCGGGTCACTGTGTTTTCTTTCTGACGTCATTTCATGATTGTATCAAATACCGTTTACACGGAATTTCATTCAATATGTCTATCACTGAAAACAGTTCATTGTCAGTGCCCCTGACATACTCGCACCTCGTTCACATAGCTTAGGCCAAAACGCTATAGCATTCGCGCCCATTGTTTACCTTAGGCCCCGAATAGGTATAATTAAAACGGTCAACAACAGCGCGTGAGCACGAGAATCGCCTTGTTAATACATGGTCTAGCGGGACTACGACAGCACGTTTTGTGCAAGAATATGTATTACTCTACAGTTACCCAATGACATTATGTATGACTCTACAGTTATGCCATGACATTATGTATGACTCTACTACAGTTATGCCATGACATTATGTATGTCTCTGCAGTTATGCCATGACATTATAATACTATATATGTATGCCTCTATAGTTATGCCATGACATTGTGTATGATTCTACAGTTATGCCAAGTCATTTTGTATGACAGTTATGCCATGTGTATGACTCTACAGGTATGCCATGTGTATGACTCTACAGTTATGCCATGTGTATGCCATGAAAAAATATATACGTATGACTCTACAGTTATGCCATTACATTATGTATGACCCGACAGTTATGCCATGATATTATGTATTGCTCTACAGTTACCCAATGACATTATATATGACTCTGCAGTTATGCCATGACATTATGTATGACTGTACTACAGTTATGCCATGACATTATGTATGATTCTGCAGTTATGCCATGACATTATAATACTATATATGTATGCCTCTATAGTTATGACATGACATTATGTATGGATCTACAGTTATGCCATGCCATTATGTATTACTCTACAGTTACCCAATGACATTATGTATGACTCTACATGTATGCCATGCCATTATATATGACCCTACAGTTATGCCATGACATTATATATGACTCTACAGCTATGCCATGACATTATGTATGACTCTACAGTTTTGCCATGTCATTATAATACTATATATGTATGCATCTACAGTTATGCCATGACATTATGTATGACTCTACAGTATTCTGTATGAGTTTAAGTAGCCATAATATGTTCTCAATTCTTAATTTAGCGAAACTTTCACGTGTTTGTTTCGTTTGATACAATATCCGCCATCGAATGTGCCGGGGGAAAAGTTTGGATTCATTTTTTCTCTACTCCGAGTACATGGGTGTCTCATCAAGCTCAAAAACTGTAAAAAAAAAAAAAGGCAACAAATAAAGCCAAAGGTCCCTTTTTGCAAATAAAAGTTGCTTAGTGTCGAAACGGGTACAATGTAAATGAGCGGCAATGTTCTACAATGAGGTATGGTCGTATGAATAAGTGATTAAAATCTAACACCAGACTGACTGACTGACTGTGCGATGCTTATTTGGAATATCTGTATATAAAGAACGATCTCACACAATGGTCTAATCGTACAAGTGGTAGCTTACTGCAAAGTGAAAGTAATGTAGAACGTTGAAAAAAGGAATTATATGCATTACCTGTTTCCAATATTTCTGTTATTCGTTGAATAAATCTACTGAAAAGGAGCATTTACTTGCAAAAAGGAAATGTTTAGAATTGTGTAGTTTTGAAACCATTGTTACAACTAAAGCCTTTACTCCTATGGAACAAATTCTCTATTTATCACAGTGGTTTCAAAAAGCGACTTTTACAGAGGCGTCAAAAGGGGACCATATGATGGAATGGGTTAAGCAGTTGTCTGAAGTGTAGACTCCTGTCTGGTTGATTACTAGTACTAATTAGCCCGGTCACCTGTTATGTGCGATCTGACTGCCATTTACAGTAAGGTTGGTTGCAGATGAGCCGCTAAGTAATTCAATGTCTCTGTAGGATACAAGTTATTGGACACTTGGAGTTATAACCTCTGTGTCTGCTCATAGTGACCATTGTTACTCATCATCAGCTTTCAGTATTACTGCAAATAATAATTATGTGGGCATTGGGTCTACTCTTTTGACTGATTGACAAATCACCCCTGACGTCAGCTATATTTGATTAGGATTAATTTGGATCATGCAAACATTGTCTCACAAACAATTTACTTTGGTAGCGGAAAAAATGATACTGAAAAATGACTGATACAAATTGATTCTATTTAACCCATTACTATATAGATACGCATTTCTGTGCATTTCTACGCATTTGGAAAACAGAGTGGTCCCAAATCGACACTGTTCCTGAAGGAACTATCTGATCGGGGTATGCTCTGTTTGTTTATGGAATAATTTAGATATGGTACCATGGCCAATTATACACGAGTCCATGTGCCATTATAAGAATGACTCTAGTTGATATTTCTTACTTGAATATTCATGGACTAAAGGGCTAATATGCGCTACATGGTCCAAAACATTCATGATCTAAAGGGCTAATGTGCGCTACATGTTCCAAAACATTCATGGACTAAAGGGCTAATATGCGCTACATGTTCCAAAACATTCATGATCTAAAGGGCTAATGTGCGCTACATGGTCCAAAACATTCATGGACTAAAGGGCTAATATGCGCTACATGGTCCAAAACATTCATGGACTAAAGGGCTAATATGCGCTACATGGTCCAAAACATTCATGGACTAAAGGGCTAATATGCGCTACATGGTCCAAAACATTCATGGACTAAAGGGCTAATATGCGCTAAATGGTCCAAAACATTCATGGACTAAAGGGCTAATATGCGCTACATGGTCCAAAACATTCATGGACTAAAGGGCTAATATGCGCTACATGTTCCAAAACATTCATGGACTAAAGGGCTAATATGCGCTACATGGTCCAAAACATTCATGGACTAAAGGGCTAATATGCGCTACATGGTCCAAAACATTCATGGACTAAAGGGCTAATATGCGCTACATGGTCCAAAACATTCATGGACTAAAGGGCTAATATGCGCTACATGGTCCAAAACATTCATGGACTAAAGGGCTAATATGCGCTACATGTTCCAAAACATTCATGGACTAAAGGGCTAATATGCGCTACATGTTCCAAAACATTCATGGACTAAAGGGCTAATATGCGCTACATGTTCCAAAACATTCATGGACTAAAGGGCTAATATGCGCTACATGGTCCAAAATATTCATGGACTAAAGGGCTAATATGCGCTACATGTTCCAAAACATTCATGGACTAAAGGGCTAATATGCGCTACATGTTCCAAAATATTCATGGACTAAAGGGCTAATATGCGCTACATGTTCCAAAATATTCATGGACTAAAGGGCTAATATGCGCTACATGGTCCAAAACATTCATGGACTAAAGGGCTAATATGCGCTACATGGTCCAAAACATTCATGGACTAAAGGGCTAATATGCGCTACATGGTCCAAAACATTCATGGACTAAAGGGCTAATATGCGCTACATGTTCCAAAACATTCATGGACTAAAGGGCTAATATGCGCTACATGGTCCAAAACATTCATGGACTAAAGGGCTAATATGCGCTACATGTTCCAAAACATTCATGGACTAAAGGGCTAATATGCGCTACATGTTCCAAAACCAACTCTATAAACACAAAACTATAGTAAAACACCTCTACAACCGTCACCAAAAAGCAATCACTTTCTTTGTTATTTACTCCATGAATATTCATGTAGGAAATAATTACATGATGAATATTGATTAGATTCGTTTTTATGATATCACATGGATACATGCACGTTTGAACAGGATAGAAACTGTAGAATCCCATATATCACTCCTGTAGGAGCCATCTGATATAGGTCTACTCTGTTTGCCAAGGCGTAGAAAGGCGTATTTGTGGAGTAAAGGGTTAAGACAGGCCATTGTATGCTGAACAGAAAGTTCTGCATATTTTAGTCACCGACACACTTACTTGTTCAATGACTCTTTTGGCGCCAAATAATGTTCGTCTGCAGACAATGTAGTCCGTTTTAAGTTTCCGAGAGGACGTTCGTTCTGTTTCTTTGCGGATTGTTTTACACAGCTCATATGTTAATTGGATGCAGATGAGACGTAGAGTTACTCGAAATGTCAACTGGATCCAAACTGTTTGAAGGTAAATATAGATTCGCTTATTGCCAGTGATTACTGCGGCGTTACTGTATCTGAATATCTGAATCAAGAACCCATGTATGGCGCTTTATCTTATGCCAGAAATTAAATGGCACTTCCTGTTAACGGTGATCTTGCCATATCAAAGTGGTTCATTACATTTAGTGATTGAACTTATGATTTGTCCAATGGCGTTGCTGCATTTTTCAAATTCTCTGGGTGATTTATTTAAGTAAATCAGCCGTTAACCGACCACTTATCTAAATAAGTCTATTTACCGAAGTAAGTGACGATTTACCCAGTAAGTCGGTCCATTTTATAGTTCACCTACGTTCGGAATCAGGTCAGGGACAGGGTGTAATAGCGGCTAGCGGCTGGTGCCTGTTGTAGAAAATGAAATTGACATGACGCCTCGATATTCCGGACATTTTTTCAACAACCAATATGAATCCAATCTTTTTGAAATTATTTCATAAAATGGGCAGAACCAACTGCAGATTTATCACATTAAAACTTAAACTGTGATTAACTTCTTTTCTTCATAAATACTTGAACTGCTCTAATCTAATATTTCGACCACTAAGGCCCTTTTTCAAAAATTATCATGTCAAAATACACGTCACATTTTTGTTACATGCATTCAGCCATAAAATCAAAGATAATAATGTTGATCCAGCGTCATGGTGACATTGGGCTGTTATTTAAAATGCCATGACGTCATCAAATTGACGTCATCAAATGACGTCATGGGTGCAACGACGTCATGCATGCATTAGCGCATTATCCTCTTTGATGTTACAGCCAAATGGTCTTCCCGTTCTTAGCCTCCATATCCAATCAGATTCATGGATCTGTCTTTCAATTCTAAATGCATGGAACATCCGTTTCAAAACTACAAATCTCACATCATCACTGCTATGACCACCATGATGTGAGATTTGTAGTTTTGAAACGGATGTTCCATGCATGTAGAATTGAAAGACAGATCCATGAAACTGATTGGATATGGAGGCTACCAATTTTGCTGTCAGAAATGGTTCGTCAAGATTTCAATAAATCAAGATCCTCCATTTAATAATTTGCTTAAACAATCTTAAACCGCAGTTTTTGAAATCTCTGTGGCGTTGGCCAATCAGGGTTGGTTATTTAGTGTTTCCTTTTTCGTGAAGACTGGGTTATTGCCGCCAAAATGAAACCATCGAGAAGAAAATTTGATTGGCTGACTATCGTTACTGACAGCCTAAAACCATTGACTCAGCACGTGGACAACCCTAGCAACCGTGAAGTATAGCGATGTTCACAGTGACGTAGCTTTGTAAACAACACCCCTTATTTGGATTTTGTGGGAAGTCACAGGTATTAAAAAATATATATTATTACAGTTACAGGTAAAATTAGATCTTATGGCACACCTTTTGTTATCAATGTTTACAAAACGACATGTATAAACACTGTATAATGCCCAGGTGGCCACTGTAATAGTTTGGTTCGAATCTGTTTTGTTTTTATTGTTTTATATTTGGAATGGCTAAATTTGGTTTTTCTTATGTTTTGATGGGCGTATACATTCTTTTTGGTTTTTATTTTTATTTTTCTCAAGACCACCGTTACATGTATGTTTTGTTTACATTTAAGTAGGTTATGTTGGTGTGCCATAAGATCTAATTTGGACTGTATTATCGGTAAGGTTTGACCTGGCACTGATCACTTTCCGCCAACTTCCGTCGATGAAAAATCGTGAATTTCCGTTGACTTTATAAATGAAATCGCTACGTGATTAGCACCATATACTACACACGCTATACAATATTAATTACTGTCGCACTAGCCCAGTGGAGTGTGTCGCTGACTCTGAGAATAGAAGGCTTTGGTTCAAACCTAAGTAAAACTTATTAAACTATGGCAACATTTTTTCGGAAAAATATATATATTTTATTCTGAAATGTCTCTTTATTGTTCATTTGTTATCATGGTTTTCTTCACTTTTCTTTGCAAAGAGCGCTTCCTAAGAGCGGTTTGCGTGACGTGTACAGTAGATTGCCTAAACACAACTATTTGATTACATCACGTATACGCTGTTAATCACAGGGGGCCATTTCGTGGGTCTACATGGTCTAAAAAGTCAAAATAATTGATTGGGTCGATTTAGTGTTATATTATATACAAGGGGTCTAACTACCCATTCGCAAATTTCACGACCGATTCGAAATAACGCCCGGTTTTGGGCTATCAAGATAAAATACCCACTAATGTTTGGTACGAACGTGAAGCTGGGACCATGTACTTTTCAAATAATATAACTTTTGATTTACTCTTAGTTAGACCCCTTGTATATAATATAACACTAAATCGACCCAATCAATTTTTGTTTTACTTTTTAGACCATGTAGACCCACGAAATGGCCCCCTGTGCTGTTAATATATTTTGTCTAAGACAAGTTCCACTGTACAAAATTCACACACAATGGGCTTTTTTCGTGGCCAGCATGCATCCACCTGGCCAAAATAATTTTAAAAATCTCATATCTTAAAACACATGTATGTAAAAAAAAAAAAACTACGGTGGGGTTTGAACCCATGACACTAATATCGGTATTGCTGTGATTAAACCACTGGGCTACCAACGTTTGTATTACAATGAAAAACTTATAATGTACTAGTGACATTGTATAGTGACGCATGCTTTAAGGTGTGTGTTCGGAAAGATAAAAACAACTTACGGAAAAGGGCGGAATATTCATACAGTGCCAGGTCAAACCTTATCGACAATACCTGAGGCCTGTTCAGGAGTGTGGGCGCTCGATGTCACTTCGAGCGCTTGGACTCTGAACGAGGGCGCCCGCCTAGTGCCAGCTAGAGCAAGCTAGCCTACTCGCGAGGTGTATCACTTTGACATTCGCTTGTGTTTCCAAGATGGCTACCAACACGGTAACAGAAGCAACCGACTGGAAGAAAACAATCGTAATTAACAAACTGATGCTCTAGAACCCGACCGCAGAACAAAAATTTACTTGATTTTAGAAACTAAAAATAGGCAGGGTTCCCTCAATGTATGATGTGAATTGGATAATTAATAAATAAGACAAACATTACACCATGGGATACCCGATTCCGTGGTCTAAAGGACGCGTGCGCGGCTTTGCATGCGCGCTACCCGAGTTCGAAACTCACCGGCGTTATACTTTTATTTGTTTGTTGTTTTAATATTTTTAAATACTTTTGTCAGTACATTTTCTCTATATGATCTATACTCTTTTTATCTTTTTCTGTTCTTGTTTGGTCCTGCTTTCTGTTTATTCACACCTGTTGCTGAGGCAAAAAGAAAAGAGAAAAAATATTTGACTTATGTGGGTTTCGAACCAGGTACAATTTGATTCGAATGAGAGCGCCTTTGTCCACTCGGCTACGGACTCCACAAGAATGCAATCTTAGTCAAATAGTCATAGTCTTCTCTTTTAAGAAATAACATGCCATATGAATATTCAAGTAAACTAATTATGACGTAACTGTCAGGAATTCCCTGTCGGACTATATAGTGTAACAAAATATTCAATATTTTGTTGGTTATTGGTTCGAATCTCACGGTAGGCAAATACGTTTTATTTCTTTTTTTATCTTTATTTCTTTTCTTCAGAACGAATGTCTGTGTTGTGTACTTGGCCATAGCTGCAAGTCAGATGCGTTAGCTCAGGGATTACCACAAGACACAGACCCAGCATTAAAAGTTAAAAAAAATGAAAAACAATAATTGTATTCGCCCACTACAAAAAGAAAAACGAAAACCCAACAAAACATATGAGAACACACAAAATCTGTTCCAAATACATGTATAAAACTATAAAAAAAATCAAGACATAAGTTTTGCCGACAGTGAGATTCGAACCACCAACCCCCAAACTATTCAGCATTCTTTGACGTCGCTTGTTTACCTCTAACGTTTATTTTCAAATCATTTTCATTTTGGCAGACATCGTTATGCATGTTGTGGAGTTGTCTGGAGGGGGAATTTTATTTAAATTTTGACTTTGGTGAAATTGGGATAAGGACGAGGTTGGGTACCCGTAAACCAGGTTTAAGTCCCCCAGTAGCCTTTTTTTTCGGCTGCTGGCCGTTCCAAGGCGGCACTCCTGCTTTCAGCCTACGGTCAATTTTGTTGTTTAATATGCTTAATGTTTAATGTGTTTCGTCTTGATATGCGTCCTGTTATGTTTTGTCTTGTGGCTTTACCGTTTCTTGTTAGATGGTGTTTGGTGCGGTGTCATTTCGTGTGTGGCTCTCCTTGTTTGACTATTTTTCCATATTTGTCAATACAGCGCTTGATATTGCCCCTCGGCTACCCGGCCACTATACCTTTAGAGACTGGTTTAAACATCTTTGGTTGTGTCCCTTTACAGGTAAACCAAGCTATAGTTCGATTTTGACCCGTGAGCTGTGACCTTTAGGACCAGTCCACCCGTAGAGGTAAAACGCGGCACAACCCATGTATTTGTTCCGGAGTTACCTTTGGTTATACAGACAAGTAATAAGCATATACAGTAAAACCTCTCTACAACTGCCACTAAATTGTTTTAATTAGTTGGTATTTAGGTCAGGTGGCTGCTTAAAGCAAGGTGAACGTATTTAACAGAACGCTCCTACATGTATATGTTTTACTTTCACCTTGCTTTAAGCAGCCACCTGACCTAAATACCAACTAATTAATACAATTAAGTGGCCGTTATAGAGAGGTTTTACTGTATATACTAATACTGCACGATTACTACGAGCTTCTTGTGACAACCATTGTCCACTTACTAATAAATTAGAATGGTTGCAACTTCTATAAATAGAAAAGTGCAGTCACGGCTCAGCGCTCGAAATCGAACTATATATTGAGACTTGTATTATCCTACAAATTTGACCCGAGACTCGTGCATATCCCGTGTATTATCGTCGGTAATCTTCGAAACAATTTCCGAAGGTATAAGAATGCGCTATAAAAAATATAGTAAAACTCTTCTAATACGACCAGCAAAAGGGGGCGTAATTCAAAGTGGCAAAGGCAGCTGGTAGCTTAATACAGGACGAAAGGTATGCAGAAAGCTCCTGTAGGAATTGTCTAATTGGTTAAAAACAGTATTTTGTATATCATCTCAAATTCAGATATTCAGTACCCCAAATACAAATGTGTAAGCCACTTATTTGCAAAAGTTATTGCTCCAAGCTTCAACCAAGCCATATGTTTTCACCACTCAATAAAATCGCTGCTTTAACATGATTTCATTGACAAGTCGTGGCCGAGTGGTTACGGTCACTGTGACTAACAATCACTCACATCCTCATCGCTGTGAGTTCGCGCCCGGTCTGGGCCAGTCCGAAATTTTCAAGTGGGAAAGCCTTCCAACTGGCTTGCAGAAGGTCGGTGGTTCTAACCAATTGCTGATTTGTACATGAAAATGTGTATAGAGGGAATCTGGGGTCTTCCTCCACCAGTAATTAGCTGGACGTCGCGATATGACTGAAATACTGTTAAAAGCGACGTTAAATCGAAATCAATTAATCAATCATTGACAAGTCACATCATGGAGTCTTCATACTACCTTTTGGTCCGGTCTATGGCTCAAAAAGTATATTACCTAGTCAATAGCTACCAACATGAAACTTCTCATGTGTTTTAGGCCGTGCACAATTCATTTGCTGCACTCTTGCAGTAATTGCGTACTTGAACCTGTAGTGTTTGTAAACACAGAGAACAATAGGTGTGCCATTATATCTAATATTGACTGTATTATCCTCCAAATTTGACGTGAGACTCGATTAAATGTCGGCGTGTTTATCGGGATTGTTCGTAATACCCTGTGACAAAACATAGCAAACCAAAAGCCGGTCATAATCATGTTCCACGAGGATTGTACAGTAAAACCCCTCTAATGCGCCCACTTAATGAATAAAGATGACTATCTTTATAAGCAGATGGTTGCTTAATGCAGGACAAACATTATGCAGAAAGCTCCTATAGGAGCTTTCTGCATAACTTTCGTCCTGTATTAAGCTACCACCTGCCTTTGCCACTTTGAATTATGCCCCCTTTTGCTGGTCGTATTAGAGGAGTTTTACTGTATTTTATAGCACATTCTTATACCTTCGGAAATTTATTCGAAGATTACCGACGATAATATACGGAATATGCATGAGTCTCAGGTCAAATCTCTAGGATAATAGCTTGGTTTATTGTCGATAAGTTTTGACCTGGCACTGAATGAATATTCCGCCTTTTTCCGTAAGCTGTTGCTTTATTTTAATAAGGCGTTACCTAGATTCGAACCAACGACTTCTTTTCTCAGAATCAGCGACGCAATCCACTTGGCTATTGCAACAGTATATTAATATTGTTTGTACGACAGACCCCCAGTAAAGCTATTGAAAAAGTGTCCTGATAACGGTTGTAAGTGGACACTTTTGTACGCACGTGATTCTTGTGGTTAAACCCTAGGATTTGAATTGGGTGAACCAAGGGGAAAACATTTTGTACTCATTTGTGAAATATTCATTTTTAATCAAAATTAAAAGTCTACAACGTACTGTCGTACAAGCTACGCCTCGGACACGTCTTCGGTCATGCGAACAAACTGTCCTGATAACGGTTGTAAGAAGACACTTTGGTAGTAAGACTCGCACTGTATCTATTACATAGCGTGTGTTGTATATGGTGCTTAGCACGTAGCGATTACATTTATACAGTCAACGGAAATTCACGATTTTTCATCGACGAAAGTTGGCGGAAAGGGATGAGTGCCAGGTCAAACCTTAACGATAATATCTGTAAATGCATGCAATAAAGTGATGACTAAACATAATATAGGTTAGACTGCATTATGACAAGTCTTCATGAAATAGACTGCGCGGCAATGATCCAGTCTTCGCGGAAAAGGAAAAACTGAATAACCAACTCTGATTGGCCAACACCACAGAATATTCAAAAACTGCGGTTTAACGCTGTCAAATTCAGTAGTCTACACACAGAACCTAATCAGTAAGAAACAATGTCCATCCCGATGAGAGTTACACGGACTGACATCTGGGTCCAAATTAGTTGCTTAAATAATAAAAGATTCGCCATTGGCAATGAAATATTTCAAATACTTGTCGTCCGTCAGTTCGCTATTATAATGAATATACTGAAAAACTAGTTGCATGCATATGCACTGAAATAAAGAAATTGTTTATACATAAATAAATAAACCACACCCAAAGAAACCAACAAAAAGAGCTCTAATTCTGGGTCGTGAATGCAGGTGGGAGCTTAATGCAGGACAAAGGTAATGCAGAAAGCTCATGCAGCAGCTTTCTGCATTACCTTTGTCCTCCATTAATAACGACCTGCTTTAAAGACAAATATGTTTACATTCATTTAGTCGTATGTTTAAAAAGGCTCTATTGTATCTTTTTGGTCATCATGAAAACGATTGATGTATGTCTGAAACAATAATAGATCAATAAATATACCCTACATATAACCATTGTCACGCTGATGTTACACATATCTACTTAAACCCTGAACTTTATATATTCGTGCTAGGTTACAAGTGGTAACTTTGGCAGTTTTTATGGCGTTCGCAACGCCATATACTAGTCGGTCTCTTTACGGCAAAGAGTTCACTTGTCTAGTGAACATGCGAAAGACAAAATAGTTTTCTTCAAGTCTGCACTAGATCTAGTTTGGTTGTAAAATGTTCATGTATTTGTTTACTCTTCATGTATTTAATAATAATTCGCCGTGTGAGATAATTACTACTAATCTACACAAAGATAAACTTTTTTAAAAGTCTTGAATTTTAATAAACTCCAAGTACGTCGATGCTCCAGAGTGGGCCCTGTACTTTAATCGGAAGAAGAAGAAGAAGCGAACGAATATTTTGCCGTAGTTTTCGCAACACCTTGGCATTCTAAAGCAGAAGGAATATAGCCGAGGTTTCCGATTGCATTTACACATTCGTAACTGATTAGCATATAGACCTACATCTTCAGCCAATCAAACTGCCTTTTGCATCGCATTCGGTCATTTCCGTTTGACCCGTACTCAAACTTAGAAATAGGAAGTTTCATAAAGGACAAGGTCAAAGAAATCCCATATACACATTTATCACGCATCGAACAGCGTGTTTTGACTATGGCACCCAACCTCAACACAAGTCTAAGTCTTACAAGAAGTAAAACCGTAAAAACACGGGGTTCTATCGGCTTATCAAAGTAAGTATTATCCATAGAAGGTTTTCAACACATATTCAATCAAATTATATTCCAGTGTCAATAACAACTGTCTCTTCTATGTATCGTGTAACCACCGAGTCTGCTCAAGACGTTTGTGTCGTGTAAAAGCGAAAGTAGGTAGAAATTTGTTGAAATGTCTTTCCCAGCTTACAGCTCTACTTCTGACTGTAGTTCTGAATTTGAGTTTCATCAGGTTCCAAACAACTACCGTAATTGTATGTACATGTATGGATCTACTTAGTAATTAAAAATAAAAACAGTCTACCTTCAACTTTGTAAGCAGACTACATTTATTCAAAATAAACGAGTGCTGAACATGGAAAAATAAATGTTATGTGTAAGAATAAGTTGAACAAAAAATGTAGGATTATAGGTAGCCTTTGTATCATTTTGATGTTGTGCTTCAGTTTTTGCATCAGCTTAGGACATGAAAGCATTAATTGACCCCTTTACTTCATGAATATTCATATAAGAAATAATGACATCATGAATATAATTAAGATATTCTTTTGCCATAGTAGAAACTAGAAGCATGTCAATATATAAACAGCAGATCATGAGATGGCTCCTTTTGTTTCAGTCTGTCATATTTTTATGCCCCCAATCAAGAATCAAGGGGGTGGGGCTGACTTTGTTGGTTTGTTGGCTTGGCTCAAACTTTAATGTTGGCAATAACGTTGTAGCCATTGCACATACATACTTCAAACCTGGCATGTCTATGCAACTTACAGAGGCGAACATTTTTATTTATTTATTTATTTTTTTATTATTTTTTTATTTATTTATTTTATTATTTTTTTTTTGGGGGGGGGGGGGGGCTTATTAAATTCAAGGTTATATTACAGTTAAATGTCACATTACGGGTCAAATTTATATTTGTCACAATCAGGGGCATAGTGTTTCACAAAAATGTGTTGTTATTAATACTGTTATCAATTCCAAGACGTTATTGTTATTAACGTGTACATCAATTCCCCCCCCCCCCCCCCCCCACACACACACACACACATAACATCCATATCAAACCTGAACGCCATTATGGCCATTCAGGCCTTTGATTTGTTATTATTTTATTCGTGTATTACATGTAATAAATACCTGTAACGTGTTTTATATACATGTATATAAATGTTACATGCAGTACAAGATGATATGGCATGAATAGTTATATACATCGTTAAGTGTATGTAATGTACGTCCGATGCGAGTATGGGTGTCAGAAGTCGTGAATTATTTATTACAGCATATGCCATGTACATGGGACATTGGTCGATAGGGCATACTTATCTCTATAGTGGTCATGTGATTAATAAACATGACTGCTTAAATCATTTACTCCATAAATAATGAAATACACATTTAAATCACAGTTTTCGAAAATTCTGTGGCGTTGGCCAATCAGAGTTGGTTATTCATTTTTTTCTTGTTCGTGAAGACTGTGTATTGCCGCCAAAATCAAACTGCGGTTGAAATCGGTTAGACTGCCAATGACAAGTCTTCATGAAATAGACTGGCTTCGCTGACGCTCCGCGCAGTCTATTTCATGAAGACTTGTCATAATGCAGTCTAACCTATATTTCAACGCCTTTGCAAACAGGATGGACCCGGAACGAACGGAGCTGTCTTATCAGAGTCTTACAGGTTAAAATGATGTCGTCATTAATATTAATTATATTATTTTGTTATAATAGCACACGGACATAGCACATGAAGATTTGGCTACGACAGAAAATGTAGAATCATATTTATATATACCATAAGCAAACAGAGAAGCGAAACCTTGGTTCGATTCTGAATTACGTAAAGCATGTAGAGTAAGAGATAAACTTAAACAATTAGCGTTTAGAACCAAGAAACAGCATGATATTAATAGGTATAAGCATATCCGTAATAAGGTCAATAATATGAAAAAAAACATGCAAAGCAAACATTTTTCAACTCATTGGAACATGATCTAGAAGGATTAAGAACAAATAATATAAAAAAAGGAGATTTTAATTTCAATTTTAATCTTTACCTCTAATGTGTTTTTCTTTATTTATCTATTCAACATCAAATGCTTTAGTCGTCTGATCATTTGCTTGATTCAATGATAGTTTTTTATACTCTGTCTTTCTCTCTAACATGCAACTTCTCTTTCTCTTACACTCCCCAATTCTCCTCTTTATCCTTGTCTGTCATGCTCCTACACATTCTTTCTCGTTTTTTTTCCACTTTGTTTTTGTTATATACTTACTAGCTGTATGTCATGTAAAAATCGCCATTGTATTTTGATTGTACACAATTTTGTAGGGGGAGGGTCGAAACTAACGTTGTCAGAACTTGTGACCCAACCCCATTTCCAATATATGTATAGAATGGAAATAAAATATGTTTAAACTAGAGCAGCGATCAGCTAAATTGTCATCAAACCCGATCAACATCTCACCATATAGAAACGTTTGTCCACGCCTTTGCAACAGAGTAGACCCAAGCAGGTCAGTCGGCTCCAAACAGGGGTTTCTTTGTTTGCTTTTATAATATGTATAGATCTGATTCTACAGTTTTTGCCATGGCCAATAAATATTACATATTACCAATACACATAGTGTTCATTCAATTTTATAAAACTACTGAGGATTCATTATTTCCTACATGAATATTCATCGGGAAAATTTCATGTTTTCTTTAACTATAGAATAACATCTTTGTTCCCAGTTTTTGAATTCAGATGAGACTCGTTATGTTGTATCCAAACTGTTTGATAATGTCCATAACAAATTGCATGTTAAGTTGTGTATGCCGAGGATGTTTGATGTAGTACATGAGTGTAGGACTATCCTAACTATGCCGATGGACAAGCAGTTTGGATCCAGATGAGACATCCAGTAACTCGGTGTGTATCATCAGGATCCACGCTGTTTGACGCTCTGATAACGTTTATGTAGAATGCTTATCAATTTTAACCCATTACATAATGAATATTCATGTAAGAAATAATATGATCATGAACATCAATTAGTTTATTTTTTATAGTGATACATGAACACGTGAATATTTGGTCATGTCACAAACTGTTGAATCATATCGATGTTATTTCAAAAGCAAACAGAGCAGACCCTGATCTGTCGACTCCTATAGGAGCCGCCTGATCTGGGTCTATACCCTGTTTGCAAAGGTGTAGAAAAGTATATGTATGACAGTGTAGTTAGTACCGCCTTATACTCAAACCTCAATACATAATGCAACAGAATATGACGTACAAAAATGTAGGTATACTATTGATCCGTGGTACTATCGCCATGAATCATAGAATCGCCATGGAAACACTATCACTTCTACTTTTCATTTTTTCTCCTCTGTTATAAAGGCTAACAAATTGTTTTAGTTTTTGTAACTACATTTACTAATGAAATGTGTCAGGTATGTACTTAGCCTAGGTGTTTGTGTAAAATGATATCCTGGTATTTACATAAAATTATATAATTATAGAGACTGGCAAGTGTCACGCTATTACAAAATTTACAATAGCATCTCTCAACAATGATTACTTTATCCCTTCACCCCATGAAGCTTCATGTGAGAAGTAATGACATCATAAATTGGAATTAGATAAATTGTTATAATAGCACATGGACGTATGATCGTTTCACAATGACAGAAACGGTAGAAACATACATATATTATATCATAAGCAACAGAGCAGAAAGGAGCTGTCTGATCTGGGTCTGCTCCATTTTCAAAGGCGTTAAAGGCCTATTTATGGAGTATGGATTATGAATAAACACAAGAGTCTGTAAGTGGTTGCTTAAAAGAAATTTCTTCACAACGTTTGTCCTGCATTAAGCAACCACCTATTTTTTATAGACCTCCGTGTTAAGTGGTCATTGCAGAGAGGGATTATCGTATATACGTTTAAATGTACATGTATTTGAAATGGATACAAGTGCATGTACTCTTGGCTCGGGGTTATTGAACATTTGGCTCTGTGTTCATTCTATAGTATCTAATTGCCATGTTTAAGCAAGCTCAAAGTTTGACCAATCAGATGCTTGAGAATGATCTCAAGCTCAAGTAAAATATTTTATATCTTCTGAGCCATGTTGAGTGACAGTATGTAACGCAGATTTTGAGCATGTTTTGATTTTAAGAATCTCTGAATATTTGTCATATGTTCTTCAAAATTAAAAAGCCAGTTTTGTAACAGTATAGTGCTATAGAGGATAGTCAACTTGTTTTGGTTGATACCATGCTACACTAATGGGTTGTATTGCGGTTAACAACGAGATGAATAAACGGATAACAACCTTTTCGAGTGACATGTGTTTAATATCCACCTTAAAATATGAATATGCTGTTTATTACATAAATACTGATTAATTCTAAATGGAAAAAGGCAAAGTCTAAGGCAAAACAATTATCTTGCCACCGGAAGTAATATCATCACTAGTGATATGGAATGAAATATCTGTGAATTATTGATAGTGTATAATAAATATTAGAATGTCTCTTGAGCGATCACTTAATAAATTATCTTCGTGTCCTTTAAAGCAGATGGCTGCTTCATGAAGGACGACGAAATTAATGCGTGCTCATGCGCCTCAAACGTTTTACCTGATCAGTATCCATTAGAATTCGGACCGTAAATATTAATTTAATAATTGCAATAAAAGCTTTTAAAAGAAGTTTATTATCATGGTAAACAAAAGAGATCATCTGTATGATATAGGCAAATTCTGCAGGAGTTGGCTGATCTGGGACTTCTCTGTTGCAAAGATATAGATTCTCTGGAGGTCCGGGATAAAATTACAAATGTAACATGCTCTGCAAAACGTCTGATTGATACTATTAAGGATGTTTTAAAAGTTAAAGACTCGGAAGATTGGATTAATTCTGTACAAAGTACTGATAAACTTCGAACATATAGATTGTTTAAATCACAGTTGTTTCCTGAATTGTATTGCATTTTACCTTTACCGCGGGATCATCGTCGCATTCTTTTTAAATTACGTTCATGCTCTTTACCTTTATGTATTGAAACTGGCCGATACTCTAACCCCAAGATACATGTAGAACAAAGACTCTGTGCCTTTTGTGATGCTGGAAAAGTTGAAGATGAAACTCATTTCTTATCTGACTGATATAAGAGAAAACCTTTTTAATAAAGCTTCTGAAGTAAATCCTACATTTAATACGTTTGATAGTGAGGGAAAATTAGTGTTTTTAATGCAGTCGATGGAAATGCAGTTCTCACTTGGAACTTCGATAGCAAGGATGTTTAAACGCAGGAAAATCTTTGTATAGAAATTCGAGGAAATCACATGTTTCACAAAAGTTAAGAACATGTATTGATTTTAAATTTTCAGATTCATGTGATTTCTTTTACTTGAAAAAAAAAGATGTTTTTATTATAGATTTTAAGGTCTTGAATTATATTATATTCTGCCTTTATATATTTTATCTACTACTGTATGTAAATGTTTTTTATGTATATTGTATGGTGTCATGTAAGTCGCGATGCGGCTGGATGTTAATGTTAAAGGTGTATAACACTGTTAATCATTGTATATATTAACATATGACACGTTAATAAACTATTTATCTGTCTGTCTGTATAAAAAGAGGAAGTATCGAATAAAAGGTTAATAGAATCAAAAAGAGTTTAACTACACTTTTAAATTTAACACAAATATATCGAATCTATAACAAAAACATAACAAAATTCGACATCGTTAACATGAATCGAGGAAGCCGTCAGATATAAAATGTGCATTACAGAATCAAACCAGAATTAAAGAAAAAGTAACTTCTTAAAATTTTAGCACGCAGAACAAGGCTATTTTTTGCACAATATTTCGGCCACTTCTTTCCAATATAATGTACACAATAAAACATGTCTATACCGATCACCAAACATAAGCCTACAGTAGAACCCGTCTTAAGCGTTCATTCATTTTATGAACACAGGAGTCTTAAAAAGCATGTGGTTGCTTAATGCAGGGTAAAAGTAAGGCAGAATGCTCATGTAGGAGCTTTCTGCATAGACCATAATTAGATTTCGTTTTGATGGTCGCTTAAGACAGATAATATTGTAATGATTTTAAGACAAGTGAAAGCTTAATGCAGAACGAACGTGATGAAGAAAGGGCTCTGAGGGGTGTATGTATCATTTTCGTCCTGCATTAAGCAGACACCTGTTAATACCCGATATCGGTAGTTATTTTAATTCTATATTACGTCACTACAGGCTGGTTCCATTATGTAATCTCATCACAATTCAATCAAACTATCAAAACACACACAAAAATCACACCCGAGAAGACGCAATTTTAACCTTTATTAACCCGCTGTGAAAACATAATGCCTGCTCAAAATTTGGTGCTGTTCACAAAATGGACTACATGTACTTCTGAATCGATTTAACTTTTGAGAACCTATTGACAAACAGTCAAACAGTGTCAAACAGCTTGGTGACCGAGTGTCAAACAGCTTGGTGACCGAGTGTCAAACAGCTTGGTGACCGAGTGTTTAACAGTTTGGATCCTGATGAGACGTCAAGTATCTAAGATGTTTGTAAATACTCTTAAACTATATATTAATAATCTTAAAATACTACATGTGACAATAGATATTATTATCTGGATCCAAATTGTTTCATGTAGAAAAGGTAAAAACTGGTCGGATGTGACAGTGCCTACGTCACTCTAGAAACATGTGCTGAATTCCCACAATCAACACCAGAAGCAACCGTGGTTCAAAATCAATGACTGAAACGAGATATATGTCATCGTTGACTGACAATTATCCCCTTGAAGACATTCAAAGACTGTATGTGCTGTGGAACTAATTGTTGTATATGATGTGTCCAGCAGAGATGGTAAATATTTGCAGCGTATTATGCCCTACTTCTCAAGTCTGCTTTGAATATGTATAATGCCTCTGAAACAGGCTATGGGCACAACTTTTTTTTATCATATACAGTAACGCAACACTAATTCGAACACCTAAATAATATCGGCATATCATTTTCGGTTTTTAATCATTTCAACCCTGAATTTTCAGAGTGGATTAGCCAATCAGTGTGTAGTTACAGAGTCCACGCAATAGGAAATGCTTAAACTTGCTACAGGATTTTGAATGACAAACAGTTAGCATTCTGATCGAGGTCTACACTGTTTGCAAACGACCGGGTTGAAAGTGTTAAGACAGGTGGCAGTTTAATGCAGGGTGAAGGTCATACAGAAAGCTCTTCCGGGACCTTTCTCCATGACTTTCACCATGCATTAAACTGCCATCTGCCTAAAAAGTTCTCTTTTTCCTGTACTAAAAATTAGAATTAACGAGGGTTTCCTGTACTGTATTCAGCGCTTTGTTTTGTCTTGCTTCGTTTTCTTTTTTCTTACCATAAATATTCATGCAAGAAATGATGACGACATGAATACTAATTAGATTGATTTTGATTATAAAATATAAACACGTGGCTGTTTTGGTCATGAACTGCAGAATTACATCTATATTATTTTAAAAGCAAACAGGACAGATCTGGATCAGAGGGCTACTACAGGTGAATGATCTGGATCAGAGGGCTACTACAGGTGACAGATCTGGATCAGAGGGCTACTACAGGCGACAGATCTGGATCAGAGGGCTACTACAGGTGACAGATCTGGATCAGAGGGCTACTACAGGAGCCGTCCCAATTGGCTCTTCTCTGTTTGAAAAGGCGTAATACGGCATATCTATGAGAAAAGGTTTGAGTCAGAGTTAACGTCATAATGAAGAGAGTAAATGATAAATATGTATTTCTTTTGTGTGTTTTAATGACAAAAATGATTTATTGAAGCAACCATAAGCAATGAATAATGACCCATGCTGTTATTTGAACCGCTGGACAAGGGTCTTATCGCCTTGCAAACAGTGTAGACTCTTGATAATTCAGCGACATATCAAGGCCTTGGGTGGCTGTCCTTCAGGAAAAGATACCTTGTAATAAGGATACTTTGTACTATGGATACCTTGTACAAATGATTACTGAACCAAAGATACCTTGTACCATGGATACTTTGTACCAAGAATAATTTGTACCATGGATACCTTGTACCATGGATACGCTGTGCCATGGATACCTTGTACCAAGAATAACTTGTTCAGAAACATTGTATCATGGGTACCTTGAACAATGAATACCTTGTACCATGGATACCTTGTACAAAGAATAACTTGTACCATGGATACCTTGTACCATGTATATATTGTACCATGGGTATATTGTACCATGTATACCGTGTACCAAGAATAACTTTTACCATGGAAACCTTGTATCAAGAATAACTTGTACCATGGATACCTTGTACCAAGACTATATTGTGCCATGGGTACCTTGTACCATGGATACGTTGTACCATGGATACATTGTACCAAGAATAACTTGTACCATGTATATCAAGTAATAACTTGTACCATGGAAACCTTGAATCATTGTACCATGGATACCTTGTACCAAGAATAACTTGTACCATGTATATCTCGTACCATGGATACCTTGTACCATGGATATATTGTACCATGGATACCTTGTATTAAGAATAAATTGTGCCATGGATACATTGTACCAAGAATAACTTGCACCATGGATACCTTGTACCATGTATATCTTGTACCATTAACCTTTAACTTGCTCAACATATTTTCATCAACAGGAAAATGCAACCGTAATCAGGATGAACCCTTTCCTCACTATCCGACCTGCCTTGACTTTGCAAACAGTAATTCGGCGTCTCACCAGGACCCAATCTGTTTGACACTCGGTCAACCGTTTCTCAACAGCTTGGTCGAAACGGAAGTAGCCGAAACTGCACGAAATCTAAATTTAAGCAGACATTATTTTTTCACAATGGAAGAAGATATTTTCTCCATGCTATTTCAAAACAAGAACTATTAAAATCCTGGTGAGTCCCAGGTCTTTCGCATATTCTTCCATGGCTCTTTCAAGTTTAAAAGGATCAGTTTGCTGTCATATTCAACCAGACGGGTGATATCTTCAGCTGGGAGAATTATTTTACATTGGCGATATTGTCAAGTTCTCTCATACATTATTCAACCATTTTCATATTGTGAAGTATTATGTCTGCTTAAACTCTGTCCTGCAGCAAATTCCTTTTAAATTCGATTTGAGGTTTGAGAAACTATTGACTAAGTGTCAGACAGCTTAGACCCCGATAAAACGAGTGACTCGGCGTATCATCCTGATCCAAACCTTTTGTAAACACCAATCAGGTCGCACATTTAAATTTTATCCCGCTATCCACCACACGCATTGACAATTACCTTGGATCCAGGTCAAACGTTCGATAACGTAACGTGGTGTCTCATCTGGAACTATTTTACACTCTGGCAATAGTTTCTCAAAAGCTTGAGCGAATCGGAGGAAGTCAAAATAGCACCAGGAGTACAGAAAATAGCACCAGATCCAGCTAGGAGTACAGAAAATAGCACCAGTTGGATCAACTAGGAGTACAGAAAATAGCACCAGATCCAACTAGGAGTACAGAAAATAGCACCATATCCAACTAGGAGTACAGAAAATTCGAATCACAGCGAGATAAGAGTTAAACGTTCTAAACATGTTTTCCCACCAAAATGAGGATTATGCATCAAATTGCACGGCTATAAATCACAGGAACGAAACCCATCAGAAATTAGTGATCGGTGTAGGTTGGCGATTTATGTGATGAGAGATGAACATTTGCAATATTATGTGGCTTTACCCTAATCCCAACCCATTCGCTCCTAGTGACGCAGTAGGCGCCTCTGTAAAAGTCACATTTTGAAGCCGTTGTGATAAATAAAGCATTTGCTCCATACATGAGATATAACCCGATACATGACAAGGGTTGGTATAACCTGATATAACCTGATACATGAGATATAACCTGATACATGGTATTTAACCTGAAACAAGAGAAGGGTTGATAAAACCTGGTACATGACAAGAGCTAATATAATCTGATACATGACAAGGGTTGATATAACCTGATACATGACAAGGGTTGACATAACCTGATACGTGACAAGGGCTGATATAACCTGATACATGACAATGGCTGATATAACCTGATACATGACAAGGGCTGATATAACATGATACATGACAAGGGTTGATATAACCTGATATAACCTGATACATGACAAGGGTTGATATAACCTGACACATGACAAGGGTTGATGTAAGCTGATATAACCTGATACATGACAATGGCTGATATAACCTGATACATGACAAGGGCTGATATAACCAGATATAACATGATACCTTACGAGGGCTGATATAAACTGAGGGCTGATATAACATGATATAACCTGAAACATGACAATGGTTGATATAACCTGATACATGGAAAGGGTTTATATAACCTGATACATGGAAAGAGTTGATATAACCTGAAACATGACACGCGTTGATATAACCTGATACATGACAAGGGTTTATAATTATAACCTGATACATGAGAAGGGTGGATATAACCTGATACATGAAATATAACCTGATACATGAAATATAACCTGATACATGTATATTCAGCTGTGCTAAAAGCAATGGTTCTATAAATGACGCGTTTTTAGAAGTCTGTGAAGACGTGTATATGTTATTCGACCGCATGTGTACAGTGTACGTCTGTATCATTTGTTACTACATGTATTAGACGGTGTTCTGATTGGTCCCTCGAGGTGTTCCTATTAGTTCCTCGAGGTATTCTGATTGGTTCCTAAAGGTATTCTGATTGGTTCCTCGATGAATTCTGATTGGTTCCTCGGGGTATTCTGATAGGTTCCTCATAGCATTCTGATTGGTCCCTAGATGTATTCCTATTAGTTCCTCGGTGTATTCTGATTGGCTCCTAGAGGTATTCTGATTGGTTCCTCGATGTATTCTGATTGGTTCCCCAAAGTATTCTGATAGGTAAAAGTAAAAAAAAAAGTAAAGTACCTGGTTATAGTCTACTTTCAGTCCGAATGACCGCTCAGCCGACTGTACATTTACTCCCCTGGTCATTGAGTCATTGGCCTACAACATTGAGCACTGCTAACATATGGCGCATTCATGTACCCGCAGTACTGGCGAGTGATCCTCACAGGTACCCATTTAACCCCTGGGTTGAGAGGAGGTTCGGGTGGGAGACACGGAAAAGCGTCTCTGAAATTTCCGGGAGGGACCGGGATTTGAACCCCGGACCTCCGGACTGATAGTCAAGCGCGTTGCCACCAGGTTCCTCATAGCATTCTGATTGGTCCCTCGGGGTATTCCCATTAGTTCCTCGAGGTATTCTGATTGGTTCCTCGAGGTATTCTGATTGGTTCCCCGAAGTATTCTGATAGGTTCCTCATAGCATTCTGATTGGTCCCTCGAGGTATTCCCATTGGTCCCTCGAGGTGTTCCGATTGGTTTTGTATGTTTTCGCGATATTTCAATATTATTTTGTTCTAGAACAAGAAATTTCGAGTGACCTGGTAAACCGTTCCTATTAATCCAAACTGCATTTACCCGATATTACAGTAGTATGTTAATGGTTATAAGATACAGTTGAGCCTCGCTAAAATGACACTATACACTAACATAGGGGTTTTAAAGGCAGCTGGTAGCTTAATGTATGGCCAAAGGAATGCAGAAAGCTCCTACATGAGCTTTCTGCATAACTTTTCGCCTGAATTAAACAATAATTCTTTAGAGAGACTTTGCGACATTTTCATAAAAGGCTTCGATTATAGACATATTATTTATTGCTTATGTAGCAAATTGAGATGTGCATGGTTCCCTTTTTTCAAATCTTAATGATGGCGTAGGTAGTGTTCGATAAACTCTTAAATTCACAAACAAAATAACGATTAGTTAACCTTTCCCTTCATATAAACGCCTTTTCATGTATTTGCAAACAGAGTAAACCCAGACCAGACGACTTCTATAGGAACCGTCTGATCACAGTCTGCACTGTTTGCGAATGAAATTTAAAAGATGTGTTTCTTTACTTTCTAAAATGGCTACAATGTTCCACCTTCCATATTTCGTTAGAACTATTTTGTCAACGAATATTCAGCAGATATTGAAATTTGGAATAAACACAGAACAGGGAAAGGCTTAACATAGAACAGGGAAAGGGTTAACATAGAACACATAGAACAGGGAAAGGGTTAACATAGAACGGGGAAAGGGTTAACATAGAACAGGAAAAGTGTAAACATGGAACAGGGAAAGTGTTAACATAGAACAGGGAAGGGGTTAAACATGGAACAGGGAAAGGGTTAACATAGAACATGGAAAGGGTTAAACATAGAACAGGGAAGGGAGTTAACATAGAACAGGGAAAGGGTTAACATAGAATAGGAATGGAGTTAAACAAAGAACAGGGAAAGGGTTAAACATAGAACAGGGAAAGGGTTAACCATAGAACAAGGAAAGTTTAACATAGAACAGGGAAAGGGTTAAACATAGAACAGGGAAAGGGTTAACCATAGAACAAGGAAAGTTTAACATAGAACAGGGAAAGGGTTAAACATAGAACATGGAAAGGGTTAAACCTTTTTTATTGTGGAAAAACATAACCCTTTACTTCATATATACGTCTTTTAACGAGTCGTAAACATAACATACCCACGGCGGACTGTCCCAGTAGGGGCCGTCTGCTCTGTGTGCTTATGAAATAATAGACACCAAATGCTACAGTTTGTAAATTCTCTTACACATTGGATCCTCATCTGACGTAAGGTTTCTACATGTACTGGTATAAGTTCGGTGTAACCCATTGTCATTATAGTTTGGACATTTGTCATCGATTGCTTAATCCTTTACACGATAACCTGTGCCACATGCACTACTGTATCAGTAGTAATTAGATGATGACATATGTACATATGCCAGAAACTGTACAATCAAATCTATATTATTTCATCAGCAAACACAGCAGACATTGATCAGGCGATTCCTATAAGAGCCGTCTGGCCTGGATCTACTTTGTTTGCAAACGTGTCAAAAGGATTCTCTGTGATGTAAAGAGTTGAATCGAATATATAATTTCAGTGAAAGTTACATTCTCCAGCATTTTCAGGATTGATGAGAATTAAATTAGCCTAAACAATCACTACCAATTACAAACATTGATTTAGGGTCATTAACTCGTACATTTTACTCATTCGATGCTATAGTAATAAAAAGCGTACGTTTTAAGCAAACACACGTTTGTTATTTCCTTCCTATGTGTTTACTTGGTTGATTAAAGCCGAAGAATCAGGAGAGATTACGTATTTGTGTCAATTAGCCGCTTTAAGAACCAGAAGTATCGAGGCTTTTGACGAATGAAATCCTTCTTTCATCGCTTGAAATGCTTTGATAAATTAAAGGTTTGCTGAAGCAATGAATGAATGTCCGCCCGTCCGCTCGTCCGTCTGTTCGTTTTTTCGTCCGTCCGTCTGGCTTGTCCGGATCATAACTTCCAAAGTATAAAAGCTATTGACTTCAAACTTCATATACAGATATATCACATTGATCGCTAGTGCAGTGCACAAGGTTCGTAACTCTGCCTTCAGTATTTTGGAGTTATTGCCCTTTGTTATTTTTCTCAGAATCTGACTTGTCCTGATCATAACTTTCAAAGTATAAAAGCTCTTGACTTCAAACCTCATATACAGATAGAACACATTGATCACACGTGCAGTGCACAATGTCCATAACTCTGTTTTCAGTATTTTTGGAGTGATTGCCCTATGCTATTTTGTCAAAATCTGGCTTGAATGAATTTTTTCTGGAGCTTTTCTGTCATACCTCAACATTTGTTTTTAAATTAGCAGTATTGTTGAACACCATCTGAAGTTCTGCACCTGCGATAAAGGTTTTGAATGAATGATCTCCCTTTTCGTAATTAACAAATGAAAAATTAGCGGTCGGGAGCTTTATTTCTATAACCCCTTCTGTGTCAAATGTGCTAGTGGGGGTATTAATCACCTTTAGTGGTATTACTTGACCATCTTTGACCATTTAGTAATAGTTCTAGTTATTTATGTTTTCTTTAGTCGCCATGGTCGCCGAAAGTGAATGATATGGCTTGCTGAAATGCGCGAATCTGTGATTACTCGCCGATTCGTCAGGCTCTAAACTGTATTACTTTCCATTGTTTACGTTAGGCCTCGCAAAGCTATATCATTAAAACCGGTCAAATACAGCGCGCGAGCACGACAATCTCCAAGTGTTAATACATGGGTAATCGGGACGTTTTATGTCAGGATATTCATTAACTGTTGATGTGTATAATAAGCAAGGGGATTATTTCGGTCATTTCACAAACTGTATAATTTGACCGTTATCACGTTCCCATTATCAAACAGAACAGAACAGAGTAGATAGTTCCTACATTAGCTGTCTGGTCAGTTACCAAAGGTGTTAAAAAACATACGTACTTTTTAACTCAGACAGAAGTACGTACTCGTTAAGGTACGGGTGTTCTGTTTGGTAGATTAACAGAAGCTATATACTTTTTAAATTAAGTGTACATGTAGTTATAGTGCAATTAGTATGGATTATACATGTATATACATAGGACACAAATGATTAAGCAACCATCTGCTTTTCAAAATTCCTATATTTAATTAGGCTGTGTTCGCTTAAACATGTCTTTGCTTTCCTCGTCACTGGGTTGTATCTATTACTCTGCAAACAGTGTTTACTAAATTATAGATAGAAGATATAAGTCACTAAACCCTTTATCTATCCTATGTTTATTCCAAAGTGCAATACCTACTTAATATGCATGGACAAAATAGTTAAAATGAAATATGGAAGGTGGAACATTGTAGCCATTTTAGAAATTAAAGAAACAGGCCTATCATATTCTATTAGCAAACAGAACAGATCCTAATTAGACGATTCCTATTGGAGCCGTCTGACCTGGGTCTACTCTGTTTGCAAATGCGTGAAAAGTCGTTTATATGAAGAAAGGGTTAATTCTGTCACCGCTGAACTCGTCGGAAAGGAGTCCACGGGGCTTTCTGTAATGGACGAGCCTTTGATTACATTTGTAAACAGTTTGAATTCAGATGATACGCCGAGTAAATCGGCATCACATCAGGATTGGAGTACACACACCTTACGTTTTAGAGCAGACATCATTGTTTGCAGACGAAAATTCTTTGGCTCCAAAAGATCAAAACCTGGCTGTATAATATAGAAGTTGACCAACGTTCATTTTACGATCAAGACCACCAAACTCCTCGTGACCTACAACTATTTTATCATCTTGTAAAACAGAGGTACAGACAAAACAGTGGTTTACTAGTGGAACTAAATTCCAATTGGAAGCTAGTCAATTATGCATAGGCAGAATGATGTTATCAATTAGTGTGGATATTTCAGTCCTCTCTGTAAAATTGCTTCCGTTTCAGTTAACTGATCTTAACACTTACACCACACATCATAATTGGAGTTGTAACTCAAATTGTGTATACAGTAAAACCTCGCTAATTCAAACACTGAAATAAGTGGTAATACCGGTCTTTAAGACACTAGGTAGTTTAATGCAGGGGAAAGTCTTGCAGATAACTCCTCTGGGAGATTTCTGCGTGACCTTCACTCTGCATTAAGCAGTCACATGCCTAAATCCTTCTCTACTAGTACATGTAGTTTGGATTCGTTGGGTTTTTCTGTACAATAGTAAAATCTCTCCACAAGGACCATTGAAATGAAATCAAATTCTGGATTTTTAAGACTGATGATATCTTTAAGCATTACGTTTTTCTGTTATCTGCTTTAATCCTTTACCAATGAATATATTTTGTAAGATATTATTTTTAAGCTGATTTTTATAATGGCATAATGAACAACAGAAGCATTGGCCATGCAAGAATCTACAGTAGTCCATTAGTAAATAGAACAGACCCTGATCAAACAGTCCCTAGACGATACGTCTGATCTGAGTCTACTCTGTTTACAAATATATCCAAGGACATCTCTTGCGTGCAGGTAAAGGGTTAAAGAAACCTATGTTTAGAAAGTAACCCATTTTTCACGAATTTGCAAACAGAGTAGAGCCAGATCAGACGGAGCCGTTTGTTAATGGAATTGGATAGATCTGTTTCTTTAGTTTCTAAAATGGCTACAATGTTACACCTTCCATATTTTATTATAACTATTTTGTCTATGAATATTTAGTAGGTATTAAAAATAGGACTAAATATAGATCAGGGAAGGGTTTTCCCCTGTAGTCTGTGTAAACCGAATTCATATGTTCCAATATATTCTCTCCGATCAAGATATGCTCCAATTGCAACAGAATGTTTGTTCCAGTAATAAAAATATGAGTCAAGATACTGTCTGTTTTGAGTGGCCTTGAATCCACACATTCATTCAAATAAAACATTCTAAAACTAAAAGCTCAAGACAAAATACTATCCTTGCTTAGTTCTAAACATGTGTAAATTACAATTTCATGATAATGTAGCGTCTCGCTAATGCGACCCAATAATTCTATTAACACAAGGATGTGTAAAAGCAGGTGGTTGCTTAATGCGGGGCAAAAGTAACGCAAAACGCTTCTACAAAAGCTCAACTGTTTTAAATTGCGGAATGATTCGATTTCTTTTTTGAGTGGTTGTATTAGCGAGACTTTACATTACTTTAACAATTATCTATATCAGCATTGTGTTGTTCGAGAAAAGAATCCAATTCACAACAATAGTTACTTAATCTTTTGATCGTTGGTTTTTTTGTTGGTTTTTCAATTTGCTATAGTCCATTTGTGTTTAAAGATAAAGTCATTTCAGTTGAAATTGATTGCTGACAAACAGTTCATCTGGCTTCTCTAGGAACCCTCTTATCAGAGTAGACCCTGTTTACATATACCCTGTTTACATATACCATGTTTACATATACCCTGTTTACATATACACCTGTTTACATAAACCAATACATTCGATTTCCCATCTACAAACTAGTTAAATGTGTTACACAAAGAGTCGACCAACACTGTGTAGCCAGTTAGATCAAGACATATTATTAAGTAACCCTTTGGACGTTGGTGGCGAGCTAGTGATAACGTATTAGGAATTCCTTTGGTCATTGACCATAACAAAACATTTCTCTTGGTCATTGACCATTACAAAACATTTAGTTCATGAATATTTATGAATTCATGATTTGTTGCATAAATATCCACACGGTAAAGAGCTGAACTATGTTGTTAAAACAACTGTCCTTTGTGAGTCATACTTAACCAATTGTGTCATTGTCATCACCATGCTGAAATACAGCTGAACGTCCATATCTCCACCTTCAAGGGACCATACAAATTAGTTCGAGTTATCCAACTTCTGATCTGGATAATTTCTTAAGTTCACAGCTTAATGCAACTCTAAAGCAATGCTGAACTATCCGGTAGGAGCTTTCAGCATTACTTTAGAACTGCATTAAGCTGTCACATGTGTTTCTAGATATGAGTAGTTATACATTTTATGGCAATTTTGTATTGCAAATTTTGGATGGACTGAACTTTTAGTTCGAGTTAATCCGGAGTCGAGTTATCCGAGTTCGAAATATCGAAGTTCGTTCAACCATAACGCTAAATCAAGCATCGTCATAACAGGTAATAAATTACATACACTATGCTTAATGCAGAACAAAAGTAATGCAGAAAGCTCCCATGTCTTAGACTTTGTTTTGAGTGACTGTAACAGTGATGTTTAACTGTAAAATGTTTAAACATGATCAGTTATGTGGCGTAAAATGGAACATTGATACATTTGCAAGGAAGCTATGTGTTTGACACAACTGAACCGAATATCAGAATAACCCTAATAGCACTTTATCTGATGAATAATCATGTAACTAATATACATATTACTTAGCTGAAAATTTATAAAGGCCTTAGGAACAATGAGATATTTCACCTCGGCAGACACTGTAGAATCAGATCTATATCATTTCACAAATGCATAGAGTAGACCCTGAATCCGACTGCACCTACGGAAAATGTCTAATCTGGGGATACACTGCTTCAAATGGGGTACAACGGCGTACATGTATATGTTAATGTAACAAATAATGCCCCTATGCATACATAGAACAAACCTGCGAAAGCTCATAGATGACACAACATTTTGCAGGACCCTTGTTTTAATTGGCTGAATTTATATATGTTTTTTATATTCGCGAACAAGAGACTGGTTGACAATAACAGAAACTGTAGAATCAAATTTGTATCATTTCATCAACAAACAGAGCATATCCTTGTCATGCGGCTCCTACACGAGCTATTTTATATGTATCGACTTTGTTTGCAAAAGCGTAAATAGGGTATTTAAATGAAGTATACGATTGATATACAACAAGCATTTGATGGAGTGGAACGTGTCCTCTCTATGAACCAATGGTATCCTTTGTTTAAAGCAAACAATGAATTTATTAAATGTTAAACTGTTAAATGACCGTTTCTATTACAGTATTGGATTTCAGGACGATACGTGTCCCAGTATGTACACACATAGATAGATTGTTGAATTCAATAGAATATCACTAACGTTTAAATATATGTATCTTTAAAAGGAGGTGGGTGATTGATATAAACAGAGGTAAGACTCTCATGAGAACTATAAATAAGTGTCATTCTAAAACAAGGGCATGTTGTATTGCTATGCAAGACATGAGTCCCCCACCGGACTGAAAAAAAACCTCCACTCTCCCCACCCCACCCACCAATGGTGTGGTTGACCATGGTATATACATGACCACCTAAATGGTATTAGTACCTACTTTCATACATTGGATCAGTAAATAAAAAGTTATTGTCCCGACAAGAAAATATGAAAAAGGGGAGTAACTCCAAAAATATTGATGCTAGAGTTATGACCCTTGTGTATGACACTACCCCTCATCATGATTGTTCCATATGTGAAGTTTCAAATCAATTGAACCAGTAGATAAAGAGTTATTGTCCGGACAAAAAAATATGTAAAAGGGGAATAATTCCAAAAATATTGATGCTAGAGTTATGGCCCTTGTGCATGACACTAGCCCTCATCATGCTTGTTCCATATGAGAAGTTTCAAATCAATTGAACCAGTACATAAAGAGTTATTAACTGGACAAGAAAATATGAAAAGGGGAATAACTCCAAAAATATAGATGCTAGAGTTATGGCCCTTGTGCATGACACTACTCCTGATCATGCTTCTTCAATGTGTGAAGTTATAATGAATTTGGTCTAACTTTATAGATGCTAGAGTTATGGCCCTTGTGCATGACACTACACCTCATCGTGCTTGTTCCATATGAGAAGTTTCAAATCAATTGAACCAGTACATAAAGAGTTATTAACTGGACAAGAAAATATGAAAAGGGGAATAACTCCAAAAATATAGATGCTAGAGTTATGGCCCTTGTGCATGACATTACCCCTCATCATGCTTGTTCGATATGTGAAGTTACAAATCAATTGAACCAGTAGATAAAGAGTTATTGTCCGGACAAAAAATATGAAAAAGGAGAATAACTCCAAAAATATTGATGCTAGAGTTATGGCCCTTGTGCATGACACTACTCCTGATCATGCTTCTTCAATGTGTGAAGTTATAATGAATTTGGTCTAACTTTGTAGGAGATATTGCCCGGACACGAAGCGTGACAGACGGACTGTCAAGAATATATGAAAAAGGGGAATAATTCCAAAAATATCGATGCTAGAGTTATGACCCTTGTGTATGACACTACCCCTCATCATGATTGTTCCATATGTGAAGTTTCAAATCAATTGAACCAGTAGATAAAGAGTTATTGTCCGGACAAAAAAATATGTAAAAGGGGAATAACTCCAAAAATATTGATGCTAGAGTTATGGCCCTTGTGCATGACACTAGCCCTCATCATGCTTCTTCAATGTGTGAAGTTATAATGAATTTGGCATAACTTTGTAGGAGATATGGCCCGGACACGAAGCGTGACAGACGGACAGACGGACGGACGGACAGACGGACGGACGGACGGACGGACGGAATCGAGCAAACCTATAGTCCCCCAACCGGTAACCAGTGGGGGACTAATAAGCTACCACATGCATTCAAGACCTAGACTTAGACCTGTTTAGACCTGTTGTTTATGCGGTCGATGTAAGGAGGTTTCTCTTATACATGTATGTTTCACTCTCCACTCCTTATGATATTCCGTGAAATGCACCCAAGCGTCTCTTTCCTGTGTGTCTCAATCTCAGACTTTCAACTACTTCTAAATTTCTTCCGCGATTAGTTATGGGGTAAATGAACAACAAACACGTTCTTTTTTATTTTACGGCATACGTTTCGATTTACATCTTCATCAGTGCATAACAACTATAACAAGAAATATCTTTAAAAGGGATGCAGCGGCATTCAAATATTGACATAATGTACAAAACAATAATGGTATTAAATTCAATGGTTGGAGATTGGTTGGGAACTAGATCTATGAAGGGTTGCTTGTTATTATACATGTACTAGCAGACAAGCGTGCAACGGAAATGACTTAAACAAAAGTTAGATCTACCATTCCATTCAATATACTTTATGGTTGTGTCTTTTTGTTAGTCAATTCGGAGGAGATGCTGGATAAATATATTGCAATGAGTTGGATCCTTGGTCTGTCTGCATATTTTGTTTTCTAGGCGATTATAATGTTTGAAAAGAATAAGTGAACGCGGAGTAGAAGAAATAATTATTGAAACTTATCAAGTAACTTTTATAGGAAAACACTATTAAAATGTACATGAAATGCAAAACAACCACAACAGCAGTGGAAATATGTCTTTGGATGACCGTGGGAAAATGTCTGAAGAACGATCGGAGTACTATGAATAAATTATTGCGCGTAAGAATTATTTCATATTTTGAAGCGCGTATATTTATATTGATATGAAGACAACAAATTGAATACACTTCAAAACATATAGAGTTAAGTTTTGGTTTGTGCACAGTCTGTAATAACTTAAAGAACGGTGTTTATCTAGCCTAGATCAACGCATTAATCGACTTGTGTGCATCATGATTAGTGACATCATTAACCGAATCTATTTTTAAAACAACATAAAGTTAGCAACCTCAACCTTCTTCCACGATCCAAAGTCCCAGGTGATAGAGCCGTAGCAATAGCCTTCAGTAAGTAGCTTTAGGTCACAGAGAGCCAACGACTCCGAACCTCTGTGCTGTGCTCGGGGATAGTTATTAATACTATTAATGCCACTACATGTACTTTAATATATTAAACACCCTTTCTTCTTTATTTCCTATGATGTTGCCTGTGGATTATGAAGGTTTCATCAAACTACCGGTTCGTAATACTAGACTTTATGATAAAATGTGGTATTAAAATTGATAGCAAATTGATAATAAAAGTTCGAAAGTTTGGTAGAGGTTTCGTTAAACTGGTAATAATGCTCACCAATTATCACAATGAGGTGATAAGTACGATAATTGGTTTGGAACTGGTATAAATTGTGGCACCAGATTGTTGGTATTTTAATAATTAATATTTATTTAGAAATAATAATTATAACATTATTTATTTGTTCCAATTTATCATACATGTACTTATATTTTAATGGTTTTTGATACTATCATTAAAGAGATTTTATTTATACCGTTTTTATTCAAATCTTAAATGATGAAAAGATAAGATACGATTTATTTTGAGTCGGCAGGACATTTACAAATAACATAAGCTCTGAAAAGTAAAGGCCTTTGATAACATGTTATCATAGGTCTTTGGATGAAAATGATGAAAACATTATTATTGTTGTTGTTATTTGAAATGATGATGATGATGTTGATGCCTAAACCTGATCTGTTGGAGCTGAGGCTATTTAAGCCTTTAAACTCTAGTAACGCTTATATGCGTGACTTACAATAAGTACACCTATATAGAGTACACTATAGAGTACACTGGTCCTATATGCCAACGATGTAGACCCAGCTCTATTTTGGCTGGTCAAACCGGACACATTTTGGTCAAAAATTAGCCTCCAAAAAAGTGTCTTGAAATTCTTAACTACGGTCAGGTAGTAGTGTATAATTATGTTGAACGAAGCGTGCCAACGGTAATACAGTACAATCCCTCTATTACGACCTGCCTTAAGCAATGTGAAAGTAAAACAGAAAGCTCCTTTAGGATGATGACAGCTAAGTGGACGTTCTGAAGGTAACTAGTCATAAACACTTTGAATTAGTGATATTTGTGTATACATTGACAATGCAAGTTGCCAAAGGTGTCCAAAACGGTTCGAGAATGCGAGGTGGAGGGCGTACACGTGGCGACTCAGGCAAACATGGCAGAGCATGGTGGAATTTGGAAACAAACTTTGACGGTGAAGGCTCTGGCTTTCAGCGGCCTAAGTCTAAACGCAAACGTCACAGTACTGGTGGTATGTTTACTTTAAATTCTCCGAACAATACATGTATTCAAGTGTCACAGACTCATGCTCTTGCAAATGATAACTATAAAAATATGTCATCGGACGAAAAGCTGTCCCTGATTCTGACCAAACTCTCTACCAACGAAACCAGTATGGCCACATTATAACACAAGTTTGATGAGGCATTCGGGAAAGGAGGCCAGGTACCGAGGTTAGAACGCCAGGTCAGGGCCCAATCTCTCAAATTCAAGCTCTCGAATACAGATCTATTGACACTGAGGCGCGTTCTCGTAGAAACAACTTGTTGTTCAAAGGTTTTGTAGAGTCTCGTAACGAAAACTGTGAACAAATTGTGGTAAACTGTATCAGAGATCGCTTATTGATCACAGACGACATTTCTATACAGCGAGCTCACAGACTTGGCCAGTACAAACGTGGTCGCAATCGCTTCATAATCGTGGCTTTCTCGAACTTCGCTGATACAGAGAGAATTCTAGCAGAGGCCCACAAACTTAAGGATTCGGGAAAGGCGGTAAGCAGAGATTTCTCTGCTGAAATTGTTCAGGCACGCAAACAGTTGTGACCCGAATATCGCGAACTGCGCAGCAGAAATGGTGACAGAAATGATGGCATGCGTGATAAAGTGGCCATATTCTATCCTGCGAAGCTTCTACACAGCGGTCGTGTAGTCAGAGACATGTTTCCCGATTGGAATGTCCATATGCAAAATACTCGTGCAGAGCCGGCTGATCTCATTGACCATAGTAGCAGTAGACCACGTGACCAGCCAACTTTACGCAAACCTGCTTACGATGATAGTCAAGCGACGGCCCTGCTTCAGAAGATTATGATAGTAGTGAGACACCCTCGGAATCTGACCACTCCTCAGCTGACGTTCAGCCACAGTCCCAATCTCAGATCCCCGGTCCAGCAAACTCGCAATCCTCCGTAACACCTGGGGAACGTGAAATCACTGAATCGCAAATGGTGACTCAACCAAATCAGTTATCTCCACAGCATTCAGTAATATGCTTACTGCCTGTTGAGCCTGAGTCTCCGTCGATTATCCGAGACCAAACGATACCTACGGCAGCGCGTGATCCAGACTCTCCCGAGCAAAATCTAAATATGAGCGTCGCATAGGACTCACAGGGGAAAGATGACTCTGTAAATGAGGGGACCCATAAGTTCAAAATTGGGTGTTTGAATGTGAGAGGTTTGAAGAGAAAAACTTATTACCCAGAATTCCTTGATATCTTGCAACAGTTTGATATATTTGGTACTGTAGAAACAAATCTTGATCAATATGATAATGTAGACTTAAATGGTTACACATTCTTTGGAAAGTGCAGGAACAAATTTATATCCAGAAAATCCAGTGGAATTGGTTTATATATACGTAATGAGTTTTCTAAATTTGCTGAGTTAGTAAGTATTAACTGTGAATATCTGATGCTTGTTAAAATCAATCGCAAAGTTCTATCACTTGATCAAGATTTATTTCTCGCTGTGGTCTACTTGCCGCCTTCTGGGTCCATGTATCTTGATGAAGATGAAATCCTAAAGTTTGAAAATGAAATTTGTCACCTCTGTTCGGAGCATAAATACTGTCTTTTTATTGGTGATGTTAACGCACGAACAGCCTGCATGCCAGATTTTATTCGAGCAGACGACTTCTTATCTGAATATTTTCATTTTGATGACGAAACAATAACAACGTTTAATAAGACACAATTCCTTGAAAATTCGGGTTTCCCTTTATCGCGTACTTCTCAAGATTCCCAGACTAATGCACATGGTGTAGTGTTAACTGATCTGTGTAAAAACAATAACGTGTTTATACTGAATGGTCGTGTCGGCCACGATAAGTCACGTAGTCGGTTTACTTATATTTATTTATCTTCGTAATGGCAAATTATCTGAGGCGCACTGTTTTGGACTGAACTATAATTGTTCAGTCAGGCGTGTATTGCGGGTAGGTATCACGTTGGTGATATTATTCGGGGTACTGGTCATTCCACGGTCCGACAAGGTAGCGATAGCATCGTAAATAGGTACTCCAACCCACCCTCCCGTTTTTTTGTATCTTATAATATTGTTCTGTTTTGCAGAATTGGTATTTTTGTTGCCATGGAGAGCGAGTTGGTGTGAAAGGCTTGTTTGCGGAACCATTTTGGGTGTTTGGAGCAGTGGTAAAGACTATTTAACATGGAAAAATCATGCAGTGAAAATTTGTGTTTGTTAGTGACATTTAGCCATTCGTTTAATTCATGGCATTTTGTACCACTGTTCAAGTGAGATAGTTGTTTGTTGATTAAAGTTACCTTGTCGACTCCGACTCCTAGTACAGAGTTTGTTTTTTATTACTGTAATTGAGAATGGAGAAGATAAATTATTTATGTTTGTATGGAATGTAATGACAGACTACGCGTTTGTCACACCTGAGTGCTTTCAGTATTTCATTAATTTCGAGGTCCGTGACACAGGATAGTCATTGTGTATTGTCATTGACTCTATATAAACATGGGAAAACCCAGCGAGCGGACCGAAAGGAAACTTACCAACACTGTAAATGGAACCCACTGCTTAGTAATGCTTTCCTGAATGATATTAACACTCAGAGCATTGCACAGATAGAATTATTATGCGAATCAGAATCCCCTTCAGCCATTGACACAATTACGAATAAAATCTCAAGCATTTTTCAAGATTCTGCCACAAAAACATTTCCAAACAATACAGTTGTCCGATCTAAAAAAAGATAAACCATGGTTTGGGCATGAATGCCGCAAAGACCGCAAGGCATATCATAAAGCTAAATCCATATACAATTAAACTAAGTCTTTCCGGAACAGAGATAACTTGAAAAGGGCTAGTAAAAAATACAAAAATACTTCGAATTTCTATATTATTCAGTACAAGTTTTCGAAATCTGCCAAACTGCGTAACCTTCATAGCAATAACCCTAAACAATATTAGAAATTTATAAATAGCCTGAAATGCAAACCGACGTCAGAAACTCCTTCTACGGAGGAATTTTATGATTTTTTTTTCAAAAATCGAAATAAAAGCGTGGACCCGGGTGAGGAATTTACCCTCCCCGAAAACATTCTATTGAATAGCCAAGAAATCCTTAACGCCCCTATTACAGAAGAAGAAATAAGTACCCATATTCGAAACCTAAAAACGCCAAGTCCCATAGCCCCTCCGACAAAATAATTAATGAATACATTAAAAGCACTGAGAATTTATTTTTGCCGATTTACAGACATCTTTTTAATAGTGTTCTTAACACCGGTCACCTCCCAGTCAGCTGGCTTGAATGTTACATTATCCCACTTTATAAGAACAAAGGAGCTCGCGACCAACCAGATAACTACAGACCCATTACAATACTAAGCTGCCTAGGGAAATTTGATTTTTACTTAATGAAAACCAAGCTGGGTTTCGTGCTCGTTATTCGACAACAGATCACATATTTTTGTTACACTCACTCATAGAAATAATGAAACATTCAAAGAAAAAAATCTACTGCGCATTTATTGACTTTGCAATGGCATAGGACTCTGTTTGGCGTATTGGACTATGGCAAAAACTTCCTAGCACTTCTATAAATGGTAAACTATTTAAAGCAATCTACTGATCGTATGAAAGGTATGTGACAGCTCCTAAAAACTACAACTGCAACTACAACTATCACTTTTTTTTTCTCATTACATATATATATTACATTATATATGTATATATGACAAAGTACAATAATACGAATCTGACGCTGAGTGTGGGTAGGGAAAGTATGAGGAGAATTGTAGGGGTGCTATAATTAAGATGTTTCATGAAGCCAACAGTTTTGGCAGCTGTGACACCTTCTTTATAGACAGTAGCTGTATAGATTTCCTTAAAGTTGTTGAATAATTAAGGGGAGACAATTCTTTATATTGGGCGCATTGCTAAAGTTTCATAAGTTACAAGAGAAATTCGGTAAACAGAGAAGAAGGGATGTGAGGGTTTTGGATAAAAAGCCCTCGCACCGGGATCTCCTTTGTTACGTCATACTACCGGTTTTAATAATCAACTTATATGCAATACAACATAGTAAGTAAAAAGAAAAAGAACACAATGTATGTTCTACAAGTAGCAAACAGTGCAGCACCTGATGGACTGAGAAAACTGTCTAGATCATTTAGAAAAATAGAAAAAAATACAAGGTCCATAACTCTGGCTTCACTAATATAGGAGTTATTGTCCCTTGTAAAAAAAATGCACACTTTTTGTCCGGACGATAACTCCTATATGGCTCATGCCATTGGATTGAAACTTCATATATGGAAAGATCATGACGATAGGAAGTGTCATACATAAGGTCCATAACTCTGACTTCACTAATAATGGAGTTATTGACCTTGTAAAAACAATTCACAATTTTTTGTCCGGACGATAACTCCTATATGGCTAATGTCATTGGATTGAAACTTCATACATGGAAAGATCATGATAAGAGAAAGTGTCATGCTTAAGGTCCATAACTCTGGCTTCACTAATATATGAGTTATTGCCCTTTGTAAAAAAAAAACACACTTTTTTGTCAGGATGATAACTCCTATATGGCACATGCTATTGGAGTGAAACTTCATACATGGAAAGATCATGATAAGAGAAAGTGTCATGCATTAGGTCCTTAACTCTGGCTTCAATAAATTGAGAGTTATTGCCCCTTGTACATTTGTTTAACGCTTTCTTGTCCGGAGGATTACTCCTACATGGCTCTTGCCATCGTATTGAAACTTCATTCATGGAAAGAGCATGGTGAGAGAAAATATCATGAACAAGGGCCGGGCCATAACTCTGGCTTCAATACTTTTGGAGTTATTGCCCTTTGTTACATTTTTTGTCCGATCAATAACTCCTGTTCGACTGATGCTATTGGAATGACATTTCATTTACGGAAAGAGCATGATGAAAGTAAGAGTCATGCACAAGGGCCATAACTCTGGTATCAATATTTTTGGAGGTACTAGCTGTTATCATTTTCTTCTTGAAAATGTGGTGTGGAAAGCGCATAATGAGGGGAAGTATCAATCAGCAAGTCCATAACATTTTTAGTGATTTCTATTTACATATTGCTTTTATTAGAGGGGAGACATCCGTTTTTGTGACAAAAACCTCTAGTTCTGATTGTTACAAAATATTTCGATTGTCTTCTTCAATGAATCCAAAATGTTTTCTTTTAAAACTTTTCAATTACCACATATACGAGACGGTACTTTAAATGATAGGGACACATTTTGACTGTTTTGCAAACAGATTAGACGCAGATTTGACGGCTCTAGTACGAGTCGTCTGATAAGGGTCTGTTCTGTTTGCTTGTAAAAGGTAATCGTAGTCCGGGAACTTCTGGTTTCGGTGCAGATGTTTATAAGGATGTTTGGGCCAAGATAGGTATTTTTGTTGCCAGAGCTCTTAATAAAGCATTTAGTATGAACGCCTTGGCAACCACTCGGACTCAAGGTTTAATTACATGTATTCCAAACGGAAATAAATCAAAATGTTTTCTTAAAAAGCTGCCGTCCCATCATATTACTTGAAGGTGTTAATAAAATTGGGACTGGGTGTATTGCAAACAGAATCAAGACTACAGATCTTCATGCAAATTCACGATTGCCTTCCATTAAAATGCCACACCTTATCAAAGGCAGTCTTAACATTTAAAAAGCAGACGTACAGTTTACTACTATTCTCTCTGCAAAAGTAGACACATTCTCTCAACAGAAAAGACGACATGGTACAACACATATTTTTCTAAAATCCACATGGGTACCTGTGAGGGTCACTCGCCGGTACTGCGGCTGCATGATTGCGCCATATGTTAGCAGTGCTCAATATTGTAGGCCAATGACTCAATGACCAGGGGAGTAAATGTACAGTCGGCTGAGCGGTCATTCGGACTGAAAGTAGACTATAACTAGGTACTTTACATTGCAACGGGCTAAAACAGCAATTATTTTCCGCTTTCATAGGGGAAAGCAAAAGTCTCTCATATAGCTTCAATATGGCCGAAGACAATGTTATTGCTCTATAACTAGCCGGGTCGTCCTTTCTCTTATTGCCGCCTTTGTACAGGGTTATTATTATACCACGTTTATATGCTTTGGAATATATGAAAACTTGTACATAGAGGATCTTACATGAGTGTTCTTGATTATTGGATTTATTAACTGAGTCTTTAGCGAGTTTTTTATCGTTTTAAAAAGACGAATTTAATAAATCCAATAATCAAGAACACGAATGCAAGATTCTATTTATAACATAACAAACACAAATGTTTTTGTATATTTCAGCAGTAACGTGGATTGTTATAAATTATCCTTGCATATAGAAATGATGAATGAAAGGTGTTATTAGGTTCGCTAAGTAACTGGGACAGAGTAGGTCCAAATTTTCCAACTATTTTTTTGAAAAAAACATCATTTTTGGCATGTAATGCTGAAAAAGCTTTCTTTACTGACGAGCAAATGAAATATTACACCAATTGGACTTGCTCAGAAGTTTGCGAAGCACTTACCTTTCTTTTGGATAACATATTTGTACGTTATGGGAATGCTATATACCGTTAGGTAATTGGTATTCCTATGGGTACGAATTGTGCACCACTTGTCGCAGATTTATTTTTGTGCTGCTATGAGAGAGATTTCATGTTGCGTTTGAATCCTCAATCACAAGAAGATGTTATAAAAGCCTTCAATGAAACTTGTCGATATTTGGATGATATTTTTAACTTAGATAACCCTTTCTTTGATGCTCTGATTCCTACAATTTATCCTAAAGAACTCAATTTGAATAAAGCTAACCCGTCCGACAATTATGCAGCGTTTCTTGATCTAGATCTTAAAATTGATAATGGAATGATTTCTTCTAAAATATATGACAAAAGAGATGATTTTGATTTTAATATTGTAAATTTTCCTGATCTTGACGGGGATGTTCCCCGTGCTCCATCTTACGGGGTTTATATATCTCAACTTATTCGTTTTGCTAGAGCTTGTTCTTCTATTGACGATTTTAACAGTCTAAATCTCATTTTAACTGAAAATCTGCTTAATCAAGGATATAGATACCATAAACTAAGAAAAACTTTCTCTAAATTTTACTATCGAAATCTCTCGCTTATTGGCAAGTACCAATGTAATCTCAAGGCGCTTCTGCGACACGGTATTACACATCCTGAATTTTATGGTGATGTGATTTACCAGCTTCGTAAAATTATTGGTCATACGCATTTTCTTACTTTGTACATTAAATATGTTAAAACAAATCATTAAAAAGGGATATGATCCTGTAGTACTACAACATACTGCATGTTTGGTTGTCGACCCTTTTACAGTTGGCAATCACGCTGGCCTCTTTGCATGTGCGCCGACAAGAAGGGTTTAGTACTCTATGAAGGCGACCTCTTAAATCCAGAAATGGAAGGAGAACGTCGGATATCTGTACTATTTCGTTTTTGTCGTACCCTTTATTACTTTTCTACAGTTACTCTGTTTGCAGCTCAATCATTGAGTACACTAGCGATACGTGGATACAGTTTGTTCACTTAAATGTTTTCGTTATACATGCACTTTACCACTGTTTTTGTTTTCAAGGTTTTCAACTCCTTTACAAATTCGTCAATAGAAAATGGTTCAAAACTCGACTTGTCAGGTGACCTATTCTTAAGATGTGTTACAATTTTATCCAGTGTATCTCTAAAACAAGAGTCATAGGAATGTCTGGGGATATCAGTGTACAAATTACGAAACTACTGACCGCATTGGCATGCAATCGATTCAGCATCTCAGTATACTGTATCATTAAATCTCATCTCAGTACAGTAAGTGTCAGCAGAGCGACCAGTGCGTCTTTTGATCAGTTTCCAAAAGTAGCAAGAGTGGACCTCTGCTGCCTCGTCAACCTCTTCATTTAGCTGCTTTAAGTAGCTATTAGAGCAAGTTCTATGATATTTTCTGAAAACTCTGTTTGCCTCTTTATACTGAATGTACAGCTCATTATCATGATTATTTGGCCTACCATTATTGATCCAAACTCTACGTTTCTGACATATGAATATTCATTCAGAAATAATAGCTGTATGAATATCAATGAGCTGTTTAGTAATAAAGGCATAATGAACAGGTGTATGTTTTAGTAATATAGGCATAATGAACAGGTGTATGGTTTACCAAAACAGAAACTAGAGTCAGATTTATGATTCTAAACTTGTAAAACAGAACAGAACCTGAACAGACAGCTCTGACAGGTTATGACTCAAAGGTGTTTACAAAGGCGATATAAACTGTGTATATATTAGTCCAGCAGAGAATAAGATGAACCTTGCATAGTGGTCTATAGGTTTTTCCTGCTTAATTATTGTTAAGGGAGACATATGTACTGACACTAGATCGTGTTTCACTTTGTTACCCTCGGGCATTTTGTGATATTCAAGATGGCGGCCAATTTAGCGTAAAAATCATCAATTGCATTTGTTACCAGGCGGATAATGTTTAGTGTAGTACATGTATATTGTTTTGCTTTTTTAATATATGAGATATGAATAAGAAACTGTTAAATGTTTGGACATTAATTGTCGAAAAATTAAACAAATATAGTTGGCAAAATGGCCGCAAAAATGGCGTCGAAAATCCGATATATGGAAAAAAGATTCTACCCTACATTGTCCTGTGGTTGATGAACTGTCCTGTACAGAGATGTCTACGAAAGACCGGCGGTGACATTTCCACTTCAAGATTTCACACAATACAATTCATGATTTCACGATTTCACGATTTCACAATTTCACGATTTCACAATTTCACGATTTCACGATTTCACTTCAAAATTTCACAATTTCACGATTTCACGATTTCACAGTTTCTCGATTTCGCAATTTCAACTTCATGTAAAATATTTTAGTCACGTGACACGCTTGACGTAAATAAGGCAACAGAGTGGCTCTCGCCCTTGAAATCAGGATGGCGATTGGAGATCCATAAATACATCTTTCTACGCCTTTGCAAACAGAGTAGACCCAGATCAGACGACTCCTATAGGATTTAATCTTATTTAAAATCCATGATGTCATTATTTCTTACAGTTTATCATTAATTAAATTCTCCTCCAATACAGTGTCATACAAACATAAGACAATGATTTAACATAATAAACACATGATTGGCAATTCTCATGCATGAATATTCATGCAGGAAAGGGTTAAACAATATTGATGGTGGACATGAGCACAAGCTACATGAAAAATATGAAGGTCCTCGGCCCTACAGTTCTGGAAGGGAAGATTGTCATAGTTTTCCGCCGTTTCTTTCATCGTGGCTTTTACTTCAACATGTGCGTTTTGATGATGTCATAACAATTCAAATGGACAAATTGAAATCATCAAATCGTGAAATTGTGAAATTTTCAAGAGAAATCGTGAAATCGTGAAATTGTGAAATCGTGAAATTGTGAAATTGTGAAATCGTGAAATTGTGAAATCGTGAAATTGTGAAATCGTGAAATTGTGAAATTGTGAAATTTTGAAGTGAAATCGTGAAATTGTGAAATCGTGAAATTGTGAAATCGTGAAATTGTGAAATCGTGAAATTTTGAAGTGAAATCGTGAAATTGTGAAATCATGAAATCGTGAAATCATGAAATTTTGAAGTCAAATCGTGAAATCGTGAAATTGTGAAATCGTGAAATCGTGAAATTTCGAAGTGAAATCGTGAAATCGTGAAATTGTGAAATCGTGAAGTCGTGAAATCATGAATTGCTTTGTGTGAAATCTTGAAATGGAAATGTCACCGCCGGTCTTTCGTAGATGTCCAATACAGTCATTTTTCACTAATGAACGACGTTTACGTGAAGATGTACGTAAAGATGGGAATGTTTGCTCCGACCATTTTACCAGAGTTATGGGACTTTGAATTTTTCTTCACTATTTAAAAATACACAATGAAGAAAATATTCCAAAAAGGGAATTAATATAATACATAAATACTTGAATAGCTCTGATCTGATCTAATATTTCGACCACTAATCTTTGAAAAAGGCCCTTAGTGTTCGGAATATTAGATCAGAGCTATTGAAGTATTTATGTATCTTAAAATAGCATAAAGTGAAAATAAATTGTGTGTCCAACTCCCCACACATTAATGGAATGATTTACTTCAAACGTTCAACAAAATTGATGTGAAGATATACGTTAAGAAGGGAAAGTTTGCTCTGAACGTTTTTACCAGAATTATTAAATTTTTACTATAAATCATATAGTGAACGGTCCTTGATTAAGAGACAATATCGCCAGGTGGAGCTGTGTCATATGGACACAGTTTTCTAATCTAAACTCATATGTTTGTTGCAGTATATCATAAAATGTAGAGCTATTCAGATACATTGGTGGAGACATCACTGGTGAATATGTTTAATATAATGATTATATAACTTGGGACAAGCTATTAGTTTCTAAAACATCTGACTTCTCTGATTCAATCATAAATATTAACCTGAAACTATATTTCATAATGTAAACTACATATCTGCATATAAAATTACACCCTTAGTTGTATAGTTGAAGAATAGTGTATAATTCATATGTGCACTTTATCAACTACTTATTCTAGTACTACATGACGTAGCACTCCGACAACTACACAGTATGAGTTTCAGAATTAATTCCAGCGCAAAGTTATTGCCAGGAAGAGAAACTGCTTTCAGAATATTTCCTCAATCCAAAGCCTTGGGCCCAGATCCAGCTGGTTATTATCATTCAGAGACTGTCGCACGTTAGCTTCAAAATGAGCTCCTTTGACATTTTCAGCAAATGCCTCGCTTGTTGGAGGTAAGGTCCGAAGTTTGAATGATGTTCTGCTACCAAGTTTTGTAGGCATGTCTTATACATTGACCGGAAGTAAATAGGTTGTCCATAGCACATGGACATAATAAATGTTGTTGCTGTTATATTTTCTGGTCCTTCGGGATCATTAGTTTTCATGTTATTAGTTTTGAAAATTGAATACTGCTTAAGCCGGTACTAGGGGCGTGAACAGTGTTGCACTTTTAATTACTACTCATGAACTCAATAAAACCGAGTCTGCTATATTCTCTTTTTGCATTTCTACTTATGCTTTCGAAGGATCACCCATTTTCAGAATATTTGTTATATGACATAGACTAGTAGCGAGGTAAGAAATCCAAAATATATAACATCCGTATCAAACAACATGGGCTATCCAAGATTGATAGGTTTTCTAGTCTTAAAAAGCTTTCTAGTGTTTTGGTTTGAAACTCAGCCATTTGTTGCATATTGTGACACTATTGTACACATATACAGCAGCTACCTTCCCACTTACAATATTATTTTGATCCGTCGATGCAAGCTTTCAGTTTATTTGAATAACTGCACTGTTCCATGCATCACTTTCTATGTGAGGTGAGGTGTTCTTTCTTTTTTTATGTGTTTCACCACAGACTCCATGATCATGACTGACCATGTCATCTTAGCATGCCTCCAGCTGACTGCATACATGAAACACCAAAGACCATCCTTCCAATGTATCTTGCTTAAAGGCGATGTCAATTATTCCACCAGGATCATAGATACACCTCATCAAAGTGTTTTCATGGGCAATGTTACTCCATATGCTATTGTATAGACCTCTTTCATGTATTATAACGTTTTTCCCGTTCAGGAATGTATCAACTACAACTTGAGGAAGAGACTTCATGGTATTATGGTCGAAAATGGGTATCTGGCATAATAACCGTTCTAGCAGCAACAGAAATAAGTTAGCATTCTACTGTATGATGCCAAGTGAAGAGATCAGTCACTTTCTCACTCTGTTCTGATATACCGGGACATCATCATAATTAACACGGCTGTCTGGAAGACGTCCACCCAAAATTTGACTGTCTTGCTTTGTGACACTGTTTGATTCAGAAAATTCACAATATCCTCTCCTGCTTTAGGTTGACGATTTTCAACATTCTTCTGCAACCAATTGCATTGCTCTTGCATTTTGGTACTACTCTGGACATGGCTTGTAACGTCTAAACCACTATCTGACGTAAGAGCTCAAACTGCTCCAATGAAAACTTATTAGCAAATGCATCTCGTCAAGCTGCAGAATGTGTAAGCCCATTTAAGGTCCTGAGCCACCTTGTATAGCTGCTGAGTTAATCCCTGTCTTCGCCACCACTGTCAGTCGTTGCATCTCTATCCAAGGCAGATATGCATATTTGTTGTTTAGCTGTAGAGGTCAGCCTTATTCTTGACTAAGTGTTGCCCATTATCCATAAATCAGGGATTCAGAGTTTCAGCATACATAAGTTAAGTACCTAGTTATTGTCTGCGTTCAGTCCGAATGACCGCTCAACCGATTACATTTATTCCCCTGGTCATTGGGTCATTCGCCTACAATATTGAGCACTGCTAACATATGGCGATTACGCAGTGGTTACTGGCTAATGACCCCCACATATGCCTAGTTTAACCCCTGTGTTGAGAGGAGGCAACCTAGTGCGGGTGGGAGGCAACCTCGTGCGGGTGGGAGACACTGAAAAGTTTATCTGAAATTTCCAGCTGGTCCAGCCGGGATTCGAATCCCGAATCCCTGGGTTATCAGCTCAATGCTTAACTATTAGGTCAAGCCACTACCACACAGCATACATCATTAAAGAAGGCGAAGTCCAACTTCTCAGTTCTAGTTTTAGAAACAGACTGTTTGCAAAGAACTTTTAGATGTATTGCTGTAACAGCTGCCTTGTGTGGTATGGTAGGTTTAGATGGTCCGTTGTAGATCAGTATGTTTGTATCATATTCTAACGGTTCAGAATTTCTTCGTCCAACATTCTCCTTACTGACTTTGACATTAGTAATAACGTCAGCTAAGGATTGGATAGGTTTCCCGTTCTATGACCAAAGCCTCAGTATATACGAGTATATTCAAAGGATAATGTAGCAATTGAATTTTCATTTATTCACGCCTGCGTATAAATGCTAGTTTGTGCAGTGGATGATGCCAATAGTTTCATTTATGTCTAGGTAGTATTAATGACTGGGTACACAATGGCTGTGTATAATAAATTAAATAATATGGGTGGGGTAATTGTAAAGCATAAATTCATTAATAGAAATAAGGATTTCCATCCGTCCATATGTGCAACTATCATTTTATTGTTGTTCTTGGACATGCAAAGTATTTAGGTTATATGAAACACAAACTAAGAACATTACCAATAAACCAAATTTCAATTTCTCTCAATGTGTAAATGAGTCCGTGGGGAAAATGCTCAATAACTCAAAATGCCCAAGGGTATCAGAGTGGTACCCGACTATATTGCCTTTAGAACTTTTCGTACTATCAATATATACAAAGGAAAACAACTATAGACCACAATGCAAGGTTAGGCCCAAACATCCAGTTAGGGTAAGGAGTTTGGTATTTGGGATGAGCACATGATCTAGGCATGCGGAGGGGAGGGAGCGGAGGGGCGGGTTAATTTTAAAGCATACATTAATGGAAATAAGGATTTATAATAAAGTAAATATTTAGACAGCTTTACTTCATACATACTTCTTTTTTTCTTCTTCAAAATTGATGTAGATCTACTTCACAAATACAACGTCCGTGGTATTGTCTGGTTGCAAACAATCAACCAAAATGCCAAACAATTTTAATCCTTATCAGACACCGAATAACTCGACGTCTGATCTAGATCCAAAATATTTACCACCATTCATATTACAATCAGCACTCTAATGGTTCGCTGTAGAAGCTGGACATTTCCTACAAACTATTATCTATTGACTTGGCCTTTCAGGAGAGTCTTTGTTACAGACAAAATGCCCCAGTGAATTATTTAAGAGGCAGTTTTATATACGGGCCTCACTCACGCTCCGAGACGCACTACACTGACAGACAAGGAAACCAAAAGACCTTGCGAAAATACAATCTCTAGACTAAACAGTGACGTTCTTTGCAAACATGTTGGATCAAGATGTGATACCGAGTGACTCATCATGATCAAGATGTGATACCGAGTGACTCATCAGGATCCAGTCTGTTTTGAATTTTGGTCGTTATTTTAGAAAGAAACGGAAGAAAAAATTGTTTACTGAATTAAGAACTAAAAGAATGTAGTTCCACTAGTTGTGCGTGAAGTCTTTGGTCTTGTCTGCTGAATTATGAGACATGCATTACGTCTTTGGTCATGTCTGCTGAATTATGAGAAATGCGTTAAGTATTTGGCCTTGTCTTCTGAATTATAAGACATGCGTTTCAAGTCTTTGGTCTTGTCTTCTGAATTATGAGACTTGCATTAAGTCATTGGTCTTGCCTGCTGAATTATAAGACATACGTTAAGTCTTTGGTATTGTCTGCTGAATTATGAGACTTGCATTACGTCTTTGGCCTTGTCTTCTGAATTATGAGACATGCATCGAGAAGAAAGAGGCAATCTACAGACAGTTTAATTCTTTCGTCGGCAAATGCGATTCCCAGCCAACCTTTGTAATCTTAGTACGCCGCGTAACTCTGGTAGGGATTAGCTGTTGGACATTTTTGTTATATATAGGGATGGAGACGATGCGCTTACATGTAACATGTGTTTGGCAGAGGACGCGTTAACGCATTAAATACCCATACGCATTTGATGCTTTTGCAAACAGAGTACAGCGACCGCCGTTTGATCAGGATCTGTTTTATTTGCTTATGAAATGGTATAAATATGATTCTATAGTTTCTGCCATTGCAAAGATTATTCTTGCCTCAATATGCCAGAGTGAATAATAAGCTATTGTATATTGATGGCTCCTAAAGCGACGTAAAACCCCGTTACTCATATCAAACAAACTGATGGTGTCATTATTTCTCACATTAGTTCTCTATAGTTGAAATGTTCAAGGGCAATATCTCCATGTTTCGTTACATGTAAGTTGATAATCGATTATCACTCAATGTATGCAGTACATTAATGTGACTTATTAATTAATAAGCCGATATAATATGATATGCATTCAAGCTGGTTGCATTGCGAGTAACAGTTAATTCTGTCGTAATGCTTAGTTATCATAGTAGACCATAGTTACCCTTTCACCGCCAATGTCGCAAAAATGCACCACGACAAATAGTGCAGTCACAGGGACTTCATATTTTGTCTCAAACTTTATTTCTATTTATCCAGTCACCAGGCTTCTCTAGTGACATAATAAAGGGGGTGCAGATAAACTTAGGTTTATTAGGTTACTTCCGGTAGTAGAAGGTTTATTAGGTTAGTAGATAGGCGTAATGATTATATAACCATGGAACTATTTTAAACTTAGGTTTATTAGGTTACTTTCGGTAGTAGAAGGTTTATTAGGTTAGTAGATAGGCGTAATGATTATATAACCATGGAACTATTTTAATTTTCTGTAAATATGCATAAAAATCATGTTGACGAAATAGATCTAACAGAAAAATCACCAAAAAAATTATTCAAATGAGAAAAAATAAAAATAATTGGCTATAGCTGGATTCGAACCCGCGCCTGATCATACAAAAAACAATTCTAATCACTCTAAAGACGTCGTCCTTACCGATTACGCCACTGAGGCCACATAAATAGTGACGTTGATTTATCAGTTTTATTACTTTAATCCACCGCTAGCGAAACGCGTTTTTGATAAAACCAACCCTGGAAGCAAAGATTGACAGATAAATAGTAAATGTTTTCTCTTCACTCTCATGATAATTTGATTGATAAACTCTTACAGGGGCGGTGATAGTCATAGACCTAAATATAGCCCGTTCAGTTCCATAGATTTATGAGTGGCGTCATGTCTATCTAAAAATAGAAACCGAGACTACGGATCTCGAATTTGACCAGGGAATATAACCATGTCTGTTTGAAATAACTTATCGACCCTCGATTCAAATCATCTTATTTTTCAAATTCAACCACGTTTCCCCTCTTGTAATGCAAGTATCGAAACTATTTTCCTCTGCGGTAGCTCATTAAATCTACTTACGTCTAAATGGAAATGAAAAGGGAGGGATCCGTTGATCGAAAAACCGCATTTTCAATGTAAATTATTTCAAGAGTGTTATGTTAAATATGAGTCTATGAAAAAAGATATTTAACTAAATTGACTGGATAAATCGAATAATAGGTTAGTGCCGTAGATGGGACGCCTTTATCCGACTCGGAGAGAAAACAGTTGAGGCTCGGCAAGCCTCGCTTTCTCCCCTCGTCGGATAAAGGCATCCCATCTACGGCACTAACCTATTATTCTCTATATCTGTGCTTTATTCCTTTGACATTTGCATTTATTATGTCTCCCCCCATATTTATATGGGGGAGACATATTGTTTTCGTGAGAGTTGTCTGTCTGTCTGTCTGTCCGTCTGTCCGTCCGTCTGTCCGTCTGTCTGTCTGTCCGTCACACTTTTTGTCCGGACGATAACTTCAATATGCCTGATGCCAGTTGATTGAAACTTCATATATGGAAAGAGCATTACGAGAGGAAGTGTCATGCACAATGTCCATAACTCTGGCTTCACTAATATAGGAGTTATTGCCCCTTGTAAAAAAATCACACTTTTTTGTCCGGACGATAACTTCTATATGGCTCATGCCATTGGATTGAAACTTCATATATGGAAAGATCATGACAAGAGGAAGTGTCATGCACAAGGTCCATAACTCTGGCTTCACTAATATTTGAGTTATTGCCCTTTGTTAAAAATATCACAATTTTTTGTCCGGACAATAACTTCAATATGCCTGATGCCAGTTGATTGAAACTTCATATATGCAAAGAGCATAATGAGAGGAAGTGTCATGCAGAAGGTACATAACTCTGGCTTCACTAATATAGGAGTTATTGCCCTTTGTAAAAAAAATCACACTTTTTTGTCCGGACGATAACTTCTATATGGCTCATGCCATTGGATTGAAACTTCATATATGGAAAGATCATAACGAGAGAAAGTGTCATGCACAAGGTCCATAACTCTGGCTTCACTAATATTGGAGTTATTGCCCTTTGTAAAATAAATCACAATTTTTTGTCCGGATGATTACTCCTATGTGACACATGCCATTGGAGTGAAACTTCATACATGGAACGATCACAATAAGAGAAAGTGTCATGCATAAGATCCTTAACTCGAGCTTCAATAAATTTAGAGTTATTGCCCCTTGTACATTTGTTTAATTCTTTCTTGTCCGGACGATAACTCCTACATGGCTCTTGCCATCGTATTGAAACTTCATACATGGAAAGAGCATGATGAGAGAAAGTGTCATGAACAAGGGCCATAATTCTGGCTTCAATATTTTTGGAGTTATTGCCCTTTGTTACATTTTTTGGCCGATCAATAACTCCTGTTCGACTGATGCTATTGGAATGACATTTTATTTTTGGAAAGAGCATGATGAAAGTAAGTGTCATGCACAAGGGCCATTAATCTGGTATCAGTATTTTTGGAGTTATTAGCTGTTATCATTTTCTTCTTGAAAAATGTAGTGTGGAAAACGCATAATGAGGGGAAGTATCATTCATCAAGACCATAACATTTTTAGTGATTTCCCTTTACATATTGCTTTTATTAGAGGGGAGACATCCGTTTTTGTGACAAAAACCTCTAGTTTATCTTAGTTCCTTATTTTACCGAATGATTTAACAAAATTTGGCGCCGAAAGTGTTAACCTGTGTTAACCCTTTACCTTATCGAAACCACTTTTGGCACCCTTTCAAATGGAGTAGACTGACCTCAGGGTCTGCTCTGTTTTTGTTTTGATTGATGTATCCCCAATTCTTAAGTTCCTGTCACAGCATATGGACACAGGCATGTTCGGCCATGTCAGAAACTGTAATATCAGAACTACCTGTATACATTGCAAAACCTCAGATCTGTATAATTTATTAAAACCAGTTCAAATGCATTGGGGCAATTGTTATGGATGAAGGTTCAAGACCAGAAGTTATTGCGAGAATGGCACTGGCAACTTCAGCTTATTGCAAAACTGAAGACCATTTGGAGTGACAAGAGCATCAAACTTTACACCAAAATAAGACTCCTCCGCTCCTTAGTTATCTCTGTCTTCCAGTACGCATGTGAGGCGTGGACATTAACAACTGAACTGTAGATTCTTCTGTGCGAAGTGCGATGGAAATGAGATGCTACAGAAGCCTCCTTGGAATTTCCTACAGAAGTCATGTCACAAATGAAGAAATCAGAGTCAAGATAGCACAAGCTATCGACCCATACATAGACCTACTGAAAATAGTTAAACGGAGAAAGTTGCAATGGTACGGCCATATAACAAGGAGCCCAGACCTTATAAAGACAATCCTGCAAGGCACAGTTGAATGTGAGAAGAAAAGAGAGGAGGCCAAGAAAATGATGGTCCTGCAACATTAAAGAATGGACGAGGATGGATTTTGCGGACTCCAAGAGGGCTGCACACGACCGAGAAGCATGGCGAAGAATGGTTGCGACGTCATCCCTGGTGCCCCAACGACTACATGTGTTACGAGATAGGTGATAGGTGATAAATTTGATAAGCAGACCCTGGTCAGACGTTTTCTACAAGAGCCATTTGATCTGTGTCTACTCTGTCTGCAAAGGCGTAAAAAGGCGTATATGTATCGATCATTAAAAACTTGCCAATTGCTGGATATAAAAAACACGAGGTAGCTTAAAGGAGGACAAAGGTAAATGCAGACAGCTCCCAAAGGAGCTTTCTGCATGACCTTTCTCTGTAGTGAGACCTGTATTTTGCCCTGCATTTTAACTAATTCCCTCCTAGTCTATTTTAGACCCAAACTCATGGAATAAATCTACCGAAAAGGAGCATTTACTAGAGAAATGGATTTTTTAGAATTGCATTATTTTGAAATCATTGTGATAAATAGAGCAATTCTTTTGTTAATAAATCCATGGTCGCTTAAAGCATATGTCCCTGAGGTCAAATGGTAGTCTCACATTACGATATACATGTATTGTGATGTCGAGGCACGGAACCTAGACATTACAATCGAACATCGCTATAGCCAAATACGCTTGTACAAACACTTAAATAATTATCATAGTCGGCGTGTAAGACAAGTCATAGCTTAACCCTTTCCTTGTTGAATATTCATGTTAGAAATACCGAAATCATGAATATTAGTTAGCCTTTTTTTGTTTGGTATTGATAGAACATTTGAGTCATATTTATTATAACGTTTTAAGCAAACAGAACAGACCCTGATCAAACGACTCTTAGCCTACTCTGTATGCATATGCGTGAAAAGAGTTTATATGAGGACAAGAGTTAATTAAGGAATATATAGAATAGTTGTTGTTTTCATGGAGGTATGGATAAAAACTTGGCCACACTGTATGAAACTGCAAAGCGATTTCATACTAAAGTGTGACCAAGGTGTATTTTTCCATTTTGTGATCTGTTAAAGAAAGAATCTACTGGTTGGTTGCCTAGGTTAGACATAGACATTTAGTTGCCTAAAAGTTTTAACCCTTTAAGGATTTACATCTTAAATACAGTTCAACTTCGATATTTCGAACTTCAAGGGACCATACAAATTACTTCGAGATAACAGAGGTTCGAGTAATCCGATTTCTAATTTGAACAATTTCTCTCTCAAGGACACATCTTAATGCAGGTCTAAAGAAATGCTGAACGCTCCTGTAGGATGTGTAGATGTGTTTCTAGATATCCGAAGTGATATATTTTAAAGCAATTCTGTTATGGAAGGAACGAACATTTAGTTCGAGTTAACCCGGAGTTCGAGTTATCCGAGTTCCAGATATCGAAGTTCTACTGTATTTGTTTTAACGCATATGTAAACAGAGTGGACCCCGATCAGCCGGCTCCTGCAGAAGCAATACATGACAGCGAAAGAGTTAGGCAACCAGCTGTCTAACCTAGGCAACAGACTGTCTAACCTGGGCAACCAGCTGTCCAACATAGGCAACCAACTGTGTAACCTAGGTAACCAACTGTCTAACCTAGGTAACCGACTGTCTAACCTTGGCACCCAACTGTCTAACCTAGACATCTGACTGTCTAACCTGGGCAACCGACTGTTTAACCTAGAAACCCGACTGTCTAACCTAAGAAACCGACTGTCTAACCTAGGCAACCAACTGTCTAACCTAGACAACCAACTGTCTAACCTAGGCAACTAAATGTCTAACATAGGCAACCAACTGTCTAACCTAGACATCCAACTGTCTAACTTAGGCAACTAACTGTCTAACATAGGCAACCAAATGTCTAACCTAGGCAACCAACTGTCTAACATAGGCAACCAACTGTCTAACATAGACAACCAACTTTCTTACCTAGGCAACGAACTGTCTAACCTAGACAACGAACTGTTTAACTTAGTCAACCAACTGTCTAACCTGGACAACCGACTGTCTAACCTGGGCGAATAACTGTCTAATCTAGGCAACCGACTATCTAACCTAGGCAATCAACTGTCTAACCTAGGCAGCCAAATGTCTAACCTAGGCAACCAACTGACCAACCTAGGCAAATAACTGTCTGTCCTAGGCAACCAACCGTCTAATCTAGACAACCAACTGTCTAACCTGTGCAACCGACTGTCTAACCTAGGCAACCAACTGTCTAACCTTGGCAATCAACTGTCTAACCCAGGCGACCAACTGTCTAAGCTAAGCAATCAGCTTTCTAACCTTGGCAACGCACTGTCTAACCTAGGAAACCGACTGTCTAACCTGGACATCCGACTGTCTAATTTGGGGCACCCGACTGTCTAACCTAGGCAAACAACTGTCTAATCTAGGCAACCGACTGTCTAACCTGAACAACCGACTGTCTAAACCTTTTCCGATATCCACGACATAATTTACATCTGCATACAGCTTGGATACAGATGAGACACCGCTTAACACAACACCTCACCAGGATCCAAGCTGTTTGACACTCAGTCAATATTTTCTCAAAAGCTTGATCGAATCGAAACATTTTTGTACAGTGGGATAAGGGTTAAAGATAATGAATATTCAGTAGGTGGAAGTTTTGATTATGTTTTAATGTACGTTAAAACCTAGCATGCCAACCAGCATTTCTCTCTCCTAAAATTCACTCTGTTAATTAGAAATTAATATTTCACTTGCTCTTCGTGTTGAGACACGTTCCATTTCAGTCAGTTTATGATTGACATAACGTCTCAAATGAATGATTTTGCCGAATAGTTTCTTTGCCAGGTTTCGAGCGATCCCTGAGGACCAGATGAGGTGCGTAAATTAAAACATTTTCAAGAAAAGCTGCTATTTTCTCCATCAAATCCTATCTTGTGACTACACTTTAGAACATACTGTTTGGTGGACAATGATGATTTTGATGTTTGAATACGTACCTCTATCTATTACTCCGTTTAACTCTATCCCGACTAAGCGTCTCATCAGGATCCAATCTGTTTGACACTCAGTCAGTAGTTTCTCAAACGATTTATCGCACCAAGTTCTAAATTTGAGTAGGCATTTGCTTTTAGAACGGGGTGATGGTTAAATATTTCAGAGATCGTAAATTTCTTAACGCTGTACCCAATAGATGCGCCTTTTGCAAATAGAGTAGACCCATATTAGACGGCTCCTTCAGAATCTGACCAGGGTCTGCCCTGATGAAAAAATATAGATCTGATTCTACAGTTTCTGCCATAGTCAAACACTCCTGTGTTCAACTGCCGTTGTAAGAAATGTTTTAAGACTTACTATAATAAATATTCATGATGTCATTACTTTTACATGAATATTCATGAGGTAAAGGGTTAACACCAATCTACGTAATTATAAACCTGTTAGGATAGTAGAATGACTGATTAGATTAATTAAAAAATATCAAATTACAAATTTCACAAATATTATTTGAATTAAGTCTGTCACCACCGTTATCGTAGACTCACCTTCTATCGAACCTCACCTGTTTATCGAACCCTTCATTTGTTTGTGTTTTTACGCATGCACAAGTGCATACTATGTCATAAAATCATGAGTACCGTAGCTTTGTCTGTAAACAACGCCTCGTAGCTTTAAAAACGAAATATACATCATAAACAGGTCAATACAGTTTATTTTCCCTTCAACTATGCGAAACATGAGAAAACTCTTAATACGTTATAGAATATCAACATAAATTGAAAAGTGTACCACATTAAAAATGTTTGACAGCTCTGACCTCTTCAGCTTATGCAAAGGTCGCGTGCCCATGATGAAATCACGTGACTATGAGTATTATGTTACAGTAAACAGTTTCCAAAATAAGGGTTCGATACGCAGGTGATATTTTTCTGGCAGCCATTTTTGTTTTTGCTATGCAGGTGGTGGGAACACTGGATTGTTTGGGGATTAATAGATGAGAATAAAATTATTTAATTGTTTCAAGGTATGTATAAAAGATTATTTTGAACTGCTGATTTATTTAATTCTTCAATATTCAAAGTAAACGTTTTCTGTTCCTGGTCAAAGGTTAAGAGGTTCGATAGACGGTAAGACCATGCTATATATATTAGCTTGAAAATGAACCTATCTGCACAAACTGATGTCTGCTTCTGAACTGAAACAGTTTACTCACTTTAGATTCGTTCAAGCTTTTGAGAAACTATTGACCTAGTGTCAGACAGTATAGATCCTGGTGACAGTTCGATTCAATTTAGCTTGCAAATGTCAATCATGTCGCGCTTAGTTTTAAGTTTTAACCATTTAACCTTTTCCTTCATATAAACATAATTCACGGGTTTGTAAACAGAGTAGACCCAGACTCCGTCTGATCAGGGACTGTTCTGTTTGCTAATACAATTTGATAGATCTTTTACTTCAATATCCAACCTTCCATACTTTCTTATAACTATTTTGTCTATGAATATTCAGTAGGTATTGAAATGTTGAATAAACATAGAAAAGGGAAAGATTTAATGCGAGAAATGACAATACTGGCAATTGCAAAGAGAGGCCTCTTAATGGAGCACTAATCAGGATATGCACGGTTTGTCATTCAAAATCATCTTGAAAAGCACGTTCTTTCATGTTGAATAGAATTAAAGAATGATTGACCATTCCACTTTGGGAATTCAGCATTAAACCCTGGCTGGATAATGACAGTGCAGCATTAAACCATGGCTGGCTAATGACAGTGCAACATTAAACCCTGGCTGGCTAAATGCAGCATTAAAGCCAGGCTGGCTAATGACAGTGCGCGCTATATGGGCATTGTTGTTATTTCAGTGTTGTGTGGCGATCCGCCAGCTGAAATTGAAAATTACAATCACGTGTTGTCTTTAATTCACTACGTATTTATCGCATCTATTGATAATAACAAAAATAGCGAAAGCTAATTTTGTGGCAAAAACGAAACGGATTGCCTTGAAATCGGATTCTCTGAACATTTCTCTGATACTTTAATTCAAACAAACTATATTTCTTTATTTTATTTGACGCCCTACCTCCTTTATAAGGAACATACAATGTTGGGACCGTGCATGCTATGTTTCCAAAGAAAATAGAGACACGACTGGATAACACAGTCCCTCTGTCATTCAACCAGACAATGTGTTCATCTCGAGGGCCTGTCTAAGACCGTTTGTTACTCAGAATAGCTATTCAGTAGAACTTCATTGCAGAAGAATACTTTCGGTAACACTTGGGACCTATTTTCCTGTTCAGAATTCTACACGATTCCAACTAAGGTATGATGCAGCGAATGAAGAGTAAAAATTTAACCCTTTACGTCATAGAGATTATATACGCATTTGACACATCTGCAAACAGAGTAGACACATACCAGATGGTTTCTGTATTAACTGTTTGATTAAAGTCGGCAATATAGATATGATTCTACAGTTTCTGCCAGGGCAAACTTTTTCTGTTTCCATATGCCATTATAAAATTAGATAATTTATATTCATGGTGTCGCATCAATAGTCATGATAGTAGTCTGCTACTAAATACAACAGTGAGCCTTCCGTATGTCGGCCGCTCAAAACACCGCAGCTTCCATATTCAAAATTTGGTTATTTATAAGTGAAGTAGAAGTTTGATCCAAGGGAAAACTTTCTACGCTTCTTTCTGCATTAACCCATGCCCTCATGTTGACGCCCTTTGCCGCCTCTGTAAAAGTCACTTTCTGAACTCAATTTGATTAAAAGAGCATTTGCGAATATTTATTAGATGTTTTTGTAAATTAGTATATGAACACACGACCGTTTGGTCATTGCAGAAACTGTAGAACCGTGTCTGTATTATTCCACAAATAACAAAGTAGGAGATGTCTGATCTGGGTCTACTCTGTTTACAAAGGCGTCAAAATGTCTTTTGTCAGGGTTAAACAATTACCCGTGTTTCAGACATCAAAATGTATTCATTAAATTGGTTGCTTTAGATAGGCTCATGTGAATCCTAGTAAGGAATGGATTACGTTGTCACAAAAGAGCGTCTGTCGATGCATCATTTAACTACAGAATACTAGATAATTGTCATCTGCAAATGTTGCTACAATCGTTGATGAAAACTAAAGCCAGAATGTCACATAGTCTATTCTCAGTTAGACACAGCGTAACTCACAAGCTAGCCTCAATTAGACACAATGTAACTTACAGTTTAGTTTCTGTTAGACACGATGTAAATCACAGTCTAGTCTGTGTTAGACACATTGTAACACACAGTCTAGCCTGTGTTAGACACCGTGTAACTCAGTCTAGTCACTGGTAGACACCGTGTAACTCACATTCTAGTCTCGATTAGACACAGTGTAACTCACAGTCTAGTATGTGCTAGACACGGTTTAACTCAAAGCATGGTCTCTTGTAGACACCGTGTAACTCACAGTCAAGTCTCTGGTAGATATTGTATAACACACAATCTAGTCTCAATTAGACACCATGTAACTCACAGTCTAGTCTGAGTTAGACACCGTGTAACTCACAGTCTAGTTTCAATTAGACACCGTGTAACCCACAATCTAGTATGTGTTAGACACCGTGTAACTCACAGTCTAGTATGTGTTCGACACCGTGTAACTCACACTCTAGTTTCATTATACACCGTGTAACCCACAATCTAGTATGTGTTAGACACCGTGTAACTCACAGTCTAGTATGTGTTAGACACCGTGTAACTCACAGTCTAGTTTGTGCTAGACACCGTGTAATTCACACTCTAGTAGACACCGCGTAACTCATAGTCTAGTCTGTGTTAGACACCGTGTAACTTGCAGTCTAGTATGTGTTAGACACCGCGTAACTCATAGTCTAGTCTGTGGTAGACACCGTGTAACTCGCAGACTATTTTGTGTTAGACACCGTGTAACTCACAGTCTAGTTTGTGTTAGTCACCGTGTAACTCATAGTCTAGCCTGTGTTCGACACAATGTAACACACAGTCTAGTATCTATTAGACACCGTGTAACTCAGTCTAGTCACTGGTAGACACCGTGTAACTCACAGTCTAGTCTCGATTAGACACAGTGCAACTCACATTCTAGTATGTACTAGACACGGTTTAACTCAAAGCCTGGTCTCTAGTAGACACCGTGTAACTCACAGTCAAGTCTCTGGTACATGTAGATATCGTATAACACACAGTCTAGTCTCAATTAGACACCGTGTAACTCACAGTCTAGTCTGAGTTAGACACCGTGTAACTCACAGTCTAACACATCTAGTCTGTCGATGCATCATTTAACTACAGAATACTAGATAATTGTCATCTGCAAATGTTGCTACAATCGTTGATGAAAACTAAAGCCAGAATGTCACATAGTCTATTCTCAGTTAGACGCAGCGTAACTCACAGGCTAGCCTCAATTAGACACAATGTAACTCACAGTCTAGTTTGTGTTAGACACGATGTAAATCACAGTCTAGTCTGTGTTAGACACGATGTAAATCACAGTCTAACGATGTAAATCACAGTCTAGTCTGCGTTAGACACCGTGTAACGCACATTCTAGCCTGTGTTCGACACAATGTAACACACAGTCTAGTATCTGTTAGACACCGTGTAACTCAGTCTAGTCACTGGTAGACACCGTGTAACTCACATTCTAGTCTCGATTAGACACAGTGTTACTCACAGTCTAGTATGTGTTAGACACGGTTTAACTCAAAGCCTGGTCTCTTGTAGACACCGTGTAACTCACAGTCAAGTCTCTGGTAGATATTGTATAACACACAATCTAGTCTCAATTAGACACCATGTAACTCATAGTCTAGTCTGAGTTAGACACCGTGTAACTCACAGTCTAACACATCTAGTCTGTCGATGCATCATTTAACTACAGAATACTAGATAATTGTCATCTGCAAATGTTGCTACAATCGTTGATGAAAACTAAAGCCAGAATGTCACATAGTCTATTCTCAGTTAGACGCAGCGTAACTCACAAGCTAGCCTCAATTAGACACAATGTAACTCACAGTTTAGTTTCTGTTAGACACGATGTAAATCACAGTCTAGTCTGTGTTAGACACCGTGTAACGCACAGTCTAGCCTGTGTTCGACACAATGTAACACACAGTCTAGTATCTGTTAGACACCGTGTAACTCAGTCTAGTCACTGGTAGACACCGTGTAATTCACAGTCTAGTCTCGATTAGACACAGTGTAACTCACAGTCTAGTATGTGCTAGACACGGTTTAACTTAGAAATGTAAGTAAAACTTGCGGCAATTAAGACCAGGCGTAAAGTTTTGGTCTTAAGTGTTTGATATCACTTAGCTTATTTCTGCAAACAGTTTAAACCCAGATCACATGCCGTGTTATTTCATGTCACGTCAATAAATTTTAAATTGTAGAAGTTAGGCAATAATGTGAAGATTTTTATGTACATACTTTTCAACGCACGAAGGTCACTTTTTCATAGCAGGCAACAATTTAGAAGCAGACGACACTGATATGTTCATCTGTATTTTTATGTCTTTCTTTAGTTATAGTCAAACAACTAGTTCTGATATGTCAAAGGTCAGCCGAGTCCATTTTTAAGGAAAGCAGTATTCCGCATGTTCTCGAACCATGTTTAAAACAGCCGAGTTTAGTATATTAGATAAAAATGAAGACAGCAAAGTCAGGTAAAGTCTAAGTACGCACAAGGCATTGTGATAGTAGTCTTTTTTAAGCGTGGGTTCGAATCCCTCATCGACCTTAAACTTTTTTTAAAAATCTTGAATGAATATTAAAGCATTATTTTATTTTATACTGTATAATTATGCTGACCATTTATGCACATGTTCGTCAATGTACTACTCACGTTGAGGACATTGAAAGGACATATTGGGCATATGAAATAATTGAAAACTTTATAATAGACCTGACATCGAACATGGGTGATAATGAAGTTGACGAATCCGAGATGGACACTGCCAGTGAGGGAGACAATTAATTGCATTGAAATATATTGAAGTGCAGTCAAACATCTATGAACCGATCACACAGTTAGGGCGAAAGTGAGCCCTTTAGACAGGAGGCAGCTTAATGCAGAACAAAACAAATACAGAATGTTCTGAAGGGATCTTTCTGCATTACTTTTTTCTTAAATTATGCTGCCGCCTGCCTTAAAGGCAAACAATGACTTATTTTTTGGGCGTCCGGTTTAGATATGTTTCATGGTAGATATAGTCTAACAAAATTCACCTGACGTTGATCTTTATGCAAGAATAGATTAAAGTGAGATGACGCATTATATATCAAAACTCGTCAGTACATCGTGCATAATAAAATGCACGGGAGACACGATTTAATCCAACTGAGCTATACTTCGATTTCGAGTGCTGAGCCGTAACTTCACTTTTCTATTTATAGAAGTTGCAACCATTCTAGCCCGGGGCTAAAATGACCCCGCCCGGGACTTTTCAGTTATTTCTAGAAATATCTTTAAAAATCTTCTTCTCTGAAATTGTAAAGGCTAGACCTTTAATATTTGCTATGTAGCATGACCTAATGGTCCTCCACAAATGTTGTTCAAATTATGACCCCGGACTAAAAATGGACCCGCCCCGGGGTTTATAAGTTTTTCATAGGAAAATCTTTAAAAATATTCTTCCCTGAAACTGTAAGGCCTTGAGCGTTGATGTATAATGGTATGTAACATGATATTATGTCCTCTACAATTTTTATTAAAAGTATGACCCCTGGGGCAAAAATGGCCCTGCACCTGGGCGTGTCAGTTATTCCTAGAAAAATCTTTGATAGTTGGTATGTGACATGATCTTATGGTCCTCTACAAAATTTGTTAAAATTATGACCCTCGGGGCTAAAATGATCCCGCCCGGGGCTTATCAGTTATTTCTAGAAAAAGTCTTTAAAAATCTTATTCTCTGAAATTTTAAATCCTAGACCTTTAACATGACCTAATAGTCCTCCACAAATATTGTTTAAATTATGATCCCCGAACCAAAAACGGCCCTGAAAAAAATCTCTGAACTATAAGGCCTAGACCTTTGATGTTGGGTATGTAGCATCATTTAATGGTCATCTACAAAGATTGTTCAAATTATTACCCCTGGGTCGAAAATGGCCCCACGCCAGGACTTTTTTTCATAAGAAAATCGTTAAACATCTTCTCTGAAACTAAAATGCCCAGACCTTTGATATTTTGTATATATCAGTACTTAATAGTCCTCTACCAAGATTGTTCAAATTATTACCCAAGCCAAAATGGCCCCACCCTGGAGTTTATCAGTTTTACATAGACATTTACAAGTTAACCATATAGTCCTCTACCAAGATTGTACAATTTATGAACCTTTGGTAAAAAATGACCCGCCCTGGGGCATATTAAGTTTTCATAGACTTACTTTAGAAAAACCTTAAAACATATTTGTCCCTTGAACCATAAGACCCATACCATCCATATTTGGTATGTAGCTTTGCCTTGTGATCCTCTGCCATGAATGTTCAACTTATGCCCTCCGGGCGAAACTTGGCTCCGACCTGGGGCTTATCAGTTTATCTCGGGGAAATTATAAAATATTATTTTACTCTGAAACCATAAGACTTAGACCTTTATTTAATTAATGGTTGCTTTGTCTTGTGGTTCTCTAACAAGATTGTACAAATGATGACTTCTGGGTCAAAATAGCCCCACCCCGGGGGTTATCTCAGGTGAGCGCTTCAGGGCCTCATGGTCCTCTTGTTTTACTATACCACTCTATCTAGTATATTTAGTGTCGTGTTTACATTTATCGTCTATGTTGTGGCAAAGATAAAGTTTGTATTTTTGTTTTAGATTGTAATTACCCTTTACATTATAGAGATGTATTTTGACCATTGTGCAGCCCCTGGTCAGTTTGCTTATGGAATTACATAAATCTGATTCTACAATTTTGTCATAATTCCTATGTTCATATTCCGTTATAAAAACAGTTAATTAGTATTCATGATGCCATCAATTCTGACACGAATATTTATAAAGTAAATTATTAACCAGGTAGAAGCTGCGATTTGTGGGAAATAATTTTCTCTTGAAAACAAAACTCATTTTTGAAATTCGATACCACCGTCAATATTTGGTTCCTGTCCCTTCACTGAAAACACATCTCTTCTCCAAGTCATTTAACTACGAATGTGTCTGAGGCGAATATCTGTTTGATATTATTTGCTGACAGTTTGGATCCGAATCAGTCTGTGGGTGACTAGATGTCTCAGTAGTGTCCATTCTATTTGACATCGTGTCTTTATTAGCGCAAATATACGTATTATTAGTACGCAACCCTTTGTTGGAACAGCCCATCAGTGTTTAACCCTTTGTTGGAACAGTCCATCAGTGTTTAACCATTTGTTGGAACAGTCCATCAGTGTTTAACCATTTGTTGGAACAGCCCATCAGTGTTTAACCCTTTGTTGGAACAGTCCATCAGTGTTTAACCCTTTGTTGGAACAGTCCATCAGTGTTTAACCCTTTGTTGGAACAGTCCATCAGTGTTTAACCCTTTCCCTGTTTTATGTTTAGTCCAACTTTCAATACCTACTAAATATTCATGGACAAAATAGTTATGATGAAATATGGAAGGCATATCATTGTAACCATTTTAGAGATCTATCAAATCCCATTACCAACTAGAGCCGACCCTGATCAGACGGTTCCAATAGTGTCTACTCTGTTGGCGTGAAAACGCATCTAGTTGAAGTGACGGATTAACTATTGAGTACACACAGTATGAGAGGCTTAAACTTCCTTACAGGATTTTGAATGGCAAACAGAGTAAACCCTGATCAGAGGGCTCCTCTAGAGGTCATCTGATCTGGATCTACACTGTTTGCACATAATAGTACATACGTGTCCCGCATTGAAATTGCTAAAACAAATGAAGAACACGGTGTTTATGTTGCCAACAGCTTTCTGGGCGAGCTAAAGGCTGACACTTAGCGCGCTGAAAAAAAATGATAGCTGCTCATATTCTGATCTGTTGCACTTTTTATTTACTCCAGATGATTAAATCAAAATTTTCAGAAACAATTCATTGAGTCAATACGTTTTGATCCTGATCATACGCTGGGTAGTATATCCCACTGGTTACAACTAGTTCAGTTCACGTGCACTGGTGAATCATTAATCTTCCACCAGGATGACATCGGTGAATATCATGTCTCATTTAAATGTTTCCAATAATATAAAGACAAATATCACAGTATCAAACCGTTTAGATCCTCTTGAGAAACCGCATAGTTTATGTCTCATCTAGATCGAGACTGTTTTTTTAAGGTAGGTATCGATTTGCTAATTTCATCGAAGTAATTTAAAGTTGGACTTTGGAATGAAAGAGTAGTGGACTATCGAACCGTTATCATGCAAAGCGTGACATGGCCGGCATTTACAGACAGCTTAGATCAGCATCACGTGATATGACCGGCATTTACAAACAGTTTAGATCAGGATCACGTGACATGACCGGCATTTACAAACAGCTTAGATCAGCATCACGTGACATGACCGGCATTTACAGACAGCTTAGATCAGCATCACGTGACACGGCCGGTATTTACAAACAGCTTAGATCAGCATCACGTGACATGGTCGGTATTTACAAACAGCTTAGATCAGCATCACGTGGCATGGCCGGCATTTACAAACAGCTTAAATCAGCATCACGTGACATGGCCGGCATTTACAAACAGCTTAAATCAGCATCAAGTGACATGGCCAGCATTTACAAACAGTTAGATCAGCATCACGTGACATGGCCGGCATTTACAAACAGCTTAGATCAGCATCACGTGACATGGCCGGCATTTACAAACAGCTTAGATCAGCATCAAGTGACATGGCCAGCATTTACAAACAGTTAGATCAGCATCACGTGACATGGCCGGCATTTACAAACAGCTTAGATCAGCATCAAGTGACATGGCCGGCATTTACAAACAGCTTAGATCAACATCACACGCCGGGTAACTCGGCCTCTCAGGATCCAAACTGTTTGACAATCGGTCAACAGATACTTTAAAGCTTCAATAAATCGGAAGTAGGTAAGACGTGTAACCTACCAAGCTTTTAGCAGATGCTATTACAGCATGAGACGGGATAATGGACTATAATGGAATATGTTACACCAAAATGAGCACATAAATGGATGCTTCATGAGAAGCGCTTCAGTCCGTAGCTACCTCCATTGATATTGCGTCAGAGCAAAATCTCAGTCTTTGCGCCAAAAAACTCTGTAGGCAAATACATACTAGGTGTACCACACAGCAAAGATCAAGATGAGACGCCTTACAATGTTGACAAATACATACTAGGCGTACCATACAGCAAATATCAAGATGAGACGCCTTACACTGTTGACAAATACACACTAGGCGTACCACACAGCAAGGATCAGGATGAGACGCCTTACACTGTTGACAAATACATACTAGGCGTACCACACAGCAAAGATGAAGATGAGACGCCTTTGCGGGAACCAAACTGCTTGCCACTATAATCGTGTTTATTTCTTAAGGACAATGAACTTCAAAACTTGAAACGGACTAAAATTTTGAAATTTTCTAATACGTTTTTAATCTCTATCCCGCCATTCCCGAACTGACACGCATTTGCAAACCACTTGCATCCTTACGAAAAACCGGGAAACTCGCCGTTTCATAAGGAAACTCGGCCAATGGTTTCTCAAAAGCTTGTTTGAATTGGAAGTTGTCAAGATTGCAACATATTTAAATTTGAGGAGACATATTACTTTCGCAGCGAACTAAGAGTAAAGTATACGTAACATAGTAGGCCTAAATTAATTATTGTATAGGTACGTATGTTTCAATATTTAAAGCTCAGAATTAATGTCATGTAAAATACAATATATATAATTTAATTTGTTTACAAATACATTGTAATTCGATTGAACCTAGATGTTTTGTGGCCGAAGCAGTTGAATAATCAGAACATTTTAATCCAGTTGTGAAATTGATGTCCTCTCAACTCACGGATAACACTAACAGTAGGCTACAGTATCATATGGTATGTGAATGTCAGTAGAAAAACCCAGATGTCAGGCACTAACAGTAAGAAATATAGGTGTACGTCTTTCTCGACCAGATATTAACATTGTTCTGTCTTTCTCGACCAGCTATTAACATTGTTCTGTCTTTCTCGACCAGCTATTAACATGCTTATCTTGCTGGTACTCATTAGAGTGGTACTCATTAGAGTGTACTCTCTAAGGCGAGTCTAATGTGTACCAGCAAGATAGGATTTGGCTCAGAAATACCTTATTAGAAAGACCGGTATGCCTGTTACAATTTTGCTTAGAATGCTAATTGACAAAGTTTATGGATCCAGAATTTACAAAGTAAAACTATTAGTGCAAATTCTGAAATTCGGTTCAAACAGTGGACAGGTTCCCACGAAATAACGACTAACAACACACACTTATACCACTGATTTTTTGCATTAAAACAAACACACAAACACTAGTACAGATGAACCAGACTTGGAGTTACTTATCATGTTTACATGAAAATCAAAGGATTGGTATTTCGTTTACCAATAAAACTGTACTACAAAGAAACTCGTTTTCAACCAATTTTAACCTGTTCTATATATTTTTTTTCAAAATTCAATACAAACTGAATATGCATGGACAAAAATGTTGTAATGAAATATGGAAGGTGGAACATTGTAGCCATTTCAGAAAGTAAAGAAACTGATCTTTCAAATTCCGTTAGCAAACAGGACATACCCTGCTCAGACGGATCCTAAAGAAGCCGTCTGCTTTGAGTCTACTCTGTTTTCAGATGCATGAAAACACGTTTATATGAGAGAAAGGGTTTAAAGATCACAGTGATTGAAAATTAATCCTTTACCTGATAGAGACACAGTGTGAACTCATATTAAACGACTCCTGTTGGAGTAATCGGATCAGGGCCTGCTCTATTTGGGGTTTTTTAAATGATAACTACTCGTAAATTCTGCAATGACCCTAAATGTTTTTTTGCCATTATAAATATTCATTTGATCACTATTTCTAATGGCATTACATTATTTCTTACATGAGTGTCCGTGGCGTAAAAGGGTAACTATTTGGCTGTAACTGACGAATCTCGCATCACATTTTCAAACAGTTTTGACCCAGCTGAGACGATTAGTACTTCTTTTATACACTGTTATTATGTGACGGCGAAAGAGTCATGGGTTGAAACTGAAAACACAGTTTAACCGTTTTAACCGATTCCTGCTATCCAAGAACAAACGCGTATTTGCAAGCAGCTTGGATCCAGAAGAGAGGTCGAGTACCCGGCGTCTGATCCTATTCCAGCCTGTTTGGCGCTCTGTTGAAATAGTTTCTTAATGCGAATCGGAAGTAGAAACGATTGCAACAAATCCAAATTGAGCAGGCATATTTTTTTTCACAACGGGATAAGGATTAACACAGTAAAATAAAAACTCGATACTACGAACACGACGAACACTCGATACAATAAACACTCAAATACGTACCATGACTCGTCTTTAACACAGGTGGCAGCTTAATGCAGGGTGAAAGTCATACAGTAAGCTTCTCTAGGAGCTTACTGTATGACTTTCATCCTGCATTAAGCAGCCGTCTGCCTACCAAGACATAAATTCCCCCTTACTAAAAGTTCATAGTATTGAGTTTTCACAGTACTCCTAAAATCGAATTGATTTATCCGTAAACTTTTGCATACTATGCAACAGAACCTCTCCTAAGCGGCTATTCATTTATTAAGCATAAAAGTCCTAAAACCAGGTGGTTGCTTACTGCAGGGGAAAAGTAATACAGAAAATTCCTATAGCAGCTTTCTGTATTACTTTTGACCTGTATTAAGCTGCCACCTGGTTTACAAACCCATAATTAGGCCTCCTTTTGATGGCCACTCCAGACCGGTTCTACTGTACGCTAACTCTAATACCGCACAGCCGTGTCAACTCTTTGGGATTCAGATGTGACGCTGAAACGCATAGCCAATAATTAACTATAAATTAGTTTCTGTTGAAAAGAAATTGTAGAACTACATGGTTTAGACAAGTAAAACAGACGTTTGTTTTAGATGACAATTGCTCGGCACACGTTTGTTTTAGATGACAATTGCTCGGCACGTTAAAGATTTACTTCAAGTTATCTCATCAACATTTTCCTATTTGTTTTCTATTTTTAATCGTAGCAACTGCGTTTAAGTGAAATATATTTCAGGAAAACATTTGTGGTTCCAGTATAGAAAAGCGATCCGTCAGAACAAACAGTGCCATTCAATATAATTAGGACAGATGGAAGCTTAATGCACGACGGTTATATGACAAAGCTCCCAAAGGAGCTTTCTGCATTACTTCCGTCCTGCAATAATTCTCAACATTTTATGTGTACAGTATTCAAATAACTGGTATTAGTCATTTACTCCGTGATTATTTGTGTGAAAAATGATGAAATGAATACTTGTTTGCTGTTTTTTATATATTTAATGGTATATATGTACACAAGATGTTTTGATATTGGCAGAACCCACGATAACCAGATTCTTATATTTTTATAAGCAAGCAGAGTAGACCCATATCAGATGGCTTCTGTATGAGCCGTCTGATCTGGGTCTGCTCTGTTTGCAAAGGCATTAAATATGTATTCATGAAATAAAGGGTTAAATGCTATCTACATGTATGTTTGAAAATACAATAAAAACGAAGACTGAAGCCAAAGACCACGTTTGGAGACGAAAATGTGTGGTCGCGAAATAGCTGACATTTGGATGGCTATTTTAGATGTTCTATAGTTATCGACGGTAGTTTTTCTATTGAACTATAGATACAGTTTTAAATACTTAAGTTTATATTTAGCTTAACGTTTCGCATGCAGGGAAATATTGTCGTCTGCAAAACATACCTGCATTATTCTAAAAAATCTGTTTTCAATAAAGTGCAACCAGAATGCCAGACTGCTACACCATATGTTAGCAAATACCCGCCAAGTCTAATATAGCCACCCAGATGTCAACTATTTCGCTGCAACATATTTTCGTCTCCAAACGTGGTTGTCGGTTTCAGTCTTCATTTGTGATGGTTTCAAATTCTTTGAATTTGGAACTATCTTAGTCAGAGGTCGATTCATGCCTTTTACTCATTTGTAAATGAACCATCCCGCTGTATCAAAGCGCACTAATTATTCATGACTATCAATTCCATGAAAATGAAATATTGGTAGAACATGAATCCGGAGATAGATGAGACAGTAACAGACAGGAGATTGAAATTATGACAAGTGCAGTGGTACAGACAACTGAAATCTTTTTCGAGCGTATAAATATATTGTTTACAACTGAGTTCACCCATGAATCAACAGTCCATAAACTGGAACACGGCTGTTTGGGGATATTTTCTATTTTTAGAATTTTGGATTTGTCATGATAATTATCTGTACAAATTTAGTAAGAATATTTGATTATCTGTTATAATGGAAATGTAATTTATGAACAAGATTAATAGAATAAAGCACGGGGTTTGTTAAAGACGGGGATTTCTATACCCGAGGTTGGTCTGTTCCAGTCGGAAACGAGCTTTAGCGAGTTTCCGACAGGAACAGACCAACCGAGGGTATAGAACACCCCGGCTTTAACAAAACCCATGCTTGATTATTTTTCTCGCTGAAATACGCCCTAAAACCAATTAAATTAACGAATTTTGTGAAGTACTACTTTACATTGCGTAATACGACTTCCATATCTAACAGCAACAGACCGCAGCATAACTTTAGGCGTGACACCAAAATGACGTCATTTGTTATGACAACCACAAACATTACGTTTTGGCGTAAATGACTGAGTGACTACAAAACAACGTCTTCGGTTAATGAAATAGGCTTTTAAAGTGTTTATATGATAAATAGAATTTCATATTCGTGCTAATTACTTATATTAATTTCAATTCATAAGGTTGTTGCCTACAGAAATGTTTTTATAATTCTGTAATAGTTCCTTCCCTTGTATTGATTTTACCCAATCGCGCGTATGAATACACTAGTCACGGGGTGTTCCAGATAAGGATTTCTAGTACGGCTAATTTTAGTAACTCAGCTTATTTAGCACGGCTGAGAAGCGAGAAACCTGCGTTACTTTTAGACTTATTGTCTAAGTATTGTGTCTGGTAACTTCAGCTGTTGACAAGTAATTTAATAATGTGTAGATCTAATACTAAATCACTTATGAGAGGGTTTAAAACAATACATTCAGATTAAACATTGATTGAGGTTTTGACGAATTTGGTTTTGGTTCCAATTTGAAGGAAAGTCTATAGATTTGGAATTTAATTATCAGTAAACAACAGCAGCATGAAAATGACATTACACATGTAATAGCACTGTGAATGAATGAAATTAAAAGTGAAAATGAAAGTGTCTATTTGAATCGAGATAGTGGCTATGTTATCAAAACGTTATTTACTCCCGTCATTTTTATGTGTCATCTTTACTACATTTTCTAATCATTATATGTTTTGAAATGACATATCTTACATTTTTATAATGTAAACTGTAAGCAGAGTTCATGAATATTTCAGTATCTCATGTTAATGTGTAGGTTATATTATTTTTTCTGGCAGAGCAGAAAGGACACTACCTGTTCAACGGAAGACAATCCATAAGAAAGAAATATTTTAATTTAATTTAAATTGCTATCGTAACCATGTTATATTAATTTTCCTGTAAGAGCAGAAAGGACACTACCTGTTGAATGGAGGACAATCCATAAGAAAGAAATATTTTAATTTAATTTAAATTGCTATCGTAACCATGTTATATTAATTTTCCTGTAAGAGCAGAAAGGACACTACCTGTTGAATGGAGGACAATCCATAAGAAAGAAATATTTTAATTTAATTTAAATTGCTATCGTAACCATGTTATATTAATTTTCCTGTAAGAGCAGAAAGGACACTACCTGTTGAATGGAGGACAATCCATAAGAAAGAAATATTTTAATTTAATTTAAATTGCTATCGTAACCATGTTATATTAATTTTCCTGTAAGAGCAGAAAGGACACTACCTGTTTAACAGACACTATCTATCTATCTATCTATCTATCTATCTATCTATCTATCTATCTATCTATCTATCTATCTATCTATCTATCTATCACCCTCCTCTGTAAAATTAGAAATAAAAGAAAGTGCTGTTGAACATCTATTATTTTGCTTAACCATTTCCCTCATTTAAACGTGATTTCACGCATTGCAAATGGAGTAGACCTAGATCAGACAGCTCCTACAGGAGCCAAGCATCTGATCAAGGTCGAAGATCTTCTCTATTCACTTATGAAATTATAATAGGCTCGACTCTAGTTTCTATCAATACCAAACTAATCCTGTCATTATGAAAAACAATCAGCTAATAACTATTCATAGTTTCATTATTTCTTACGTGAATATGCAACAGGGAAAGGGTTAATACAATTAACCTATAAGCACAAGCCAGTTTGTTTAGAAACGAGCCCCGGACGAGTACCTCCAGTACTTTGATTTCTGTTCTATCTTTAGATTACTTTCGCCCAATAACTATCGTTCTATTCGCTGTGGTCATTTAACGCTGCACGTCAATTTATCAAGGACAACCCGATTGCAGTTTGGTTAGAAACATAATGCACGAAGTATTCAATAACAAATGACGTTGTTTCTTTCTGTTTCGAAAGTGTAAAGCATATTTTGTTTTCTAACGGAGTGATCTACGTGCGAAGTTAGCCGGCTTCAAGTCGATAATAAACTGAAAGATTTATTTATACTCCGTAATTTATAGGATTTTTATTATTAACTTTAAAAAGCAAATACACGTTATTTCTTAAAACTAGCTTTAAATCGACATTAAACCAAAACCAATACATGTACATTGAAATGTGTATTTACTGAAATATTTCCACAAACACTTGCAATTTCCTTGCAGAGTTGTCGTTCGTTACTCTCACATACAGTAACCCGATGTAAGAGAGTGGAACACTTATGGCAAGACTGTTGCACCGGAAATTCGAAAGGATCGGCTATTTAGTATCAATAACGTATTCATTTCTTAATGCAATAATACAAGAAAATGCTTAGCATATTTCCATCACCTATGATATGTTATTTATACTCTTAATCGATCAGTATATGCAATCTGTATTGCCCAATTAAGTAAACTTTCATTTCCCCAACGCTACAGTAATGACTGCTCCTACCATGAGGGAAAATATTGGTAAGCCCATACAGTCGTCCCGCTTAAGCGACAATAAAATTGCGCATGCGCGTGTCGATATTTCCCCGTTCTTAAAATAGCGACTAGGGGAAGACCGAAACTTGCAGCATCCGAAACCCTCATTATTTCTACAATTTTTAACAAAGGAGGTCCAGTTCCTTTCATAAGAGTTCTTGAAAAACGTGTTAGTCATAGTTAATCGTTATCTACTTTCTATGTGTTTTGAAACTTTGAATGGGTGACTATCTACAGCTGTTTTTACAATCCAATGTTTTTCTGCCAAAGTTGAGAAAAAAAAGACACGCCAATGACTAATCTACAGGTAGCGAAATTCAAAATGAATATTAACGGAGTATCCGCATTCTTTTCTTGTACACATTTTATAACATCATGACTATTCATAGAGCTAATTTTCACACAACAGCAATGGTTTTAAAACTTAACCCCAGTAAAAGTTTAGGCGAACAAAGCTGACAAAGATCAGACTACTGTCTGCTTAATTAGGGTCAATTCTGTTTGCCAACATGAATATGTTTAACATGCTGCTTCAGCTTAGATTTATGATATTATAGAACATATAGTTTGCAACATTCAGACAAATAAATCTATAAAACTATATTTGAAGATACTTATTACTGATCCTATTGTTTATATTTTGTCTAAATATTGTTTCTTACCACAATATACTCATATCCCATATCCCATACTGTTGAACTGTATTAATTCTAGTTTTATTATCATCGGTTATTATTAGCAATTGTTAATTCTTCACTACCATAACATTTTCGTTTCTTTTAATTTTTTAAATCCCAATTTAATACAACTTTAAATTTGAAACCATCATCAGTACCTCAGTACTTCGATTTATTGATTGTCTTCGCTTTTGTTTTTTAAAAAGCATTATCAAAGTAACAAACAAATTAAATCCTGATGAGATGTCGATTTTCTTGGAGTCTCACTTGAGGCCCGTTTTAATAAACAATCGTCTCACCAAATTCAGCATAAATGCTAATGTACGGCAGTTGCTAGTTCTCGGACAGCCGAAAGTACCACACATTCTAGCGTGCAGCAATAAAGGCTTCGGTGAGTGAACTTATGGTAAGTTCTAACATAGGATGGTAGACTTCCTGCTGATATCCTCCTAGGTTAGAACTGACCATACTTTCAGACGTACGATCTTTAGTTAAACGGGCTGACAGGTTCCAAACTTGCAAATGTGAACACAACAAACGAGGTAACTCTTTCCTTGCTTCGTAACTGTCGACTTCAAATGTTGTCATATGCTTCAAATATCGGTTTTGAGGTTTCTTACATGCTTAACTATTTCGATAGAAGTTTTCTAAACTTATGTTTTGGGGAAATTAATGAGACTTCTAATTTGGACAGTTTTCACATCAGGTCAGGTCAGATCGCGATTTGAAGGACATAGATTAATGTGAGCATGACTATTAATTAGAAAGTTGATATTGGCACATGAGCACATATTTGGCTATAACAGATGCTGCAGAATCAGATCTATATATAATTCCATAAGCCAACAGGATACATCCTCAGCGGGCGGCTCCTACGGGAGACGTTCAGCCTTCGTCTACTCTTGTTTGCAAAGGTTCTAAAGGCGTTTTTATGGATTATTTATGGATAATACACGTATATTGCTTGTATTTATGGATTAATGGGTAATAATCACTATAGGAAATAATCTCGATGCAGATGCCGTCTATTTTAAGAACATATTCAGTCATTTTTTATTTATGTTCTCTTTCAAAACAACTTACATTTTAAGATCCAAGTACTTGATCAGAAGATGGCCATGTAACCCTTTACTCCATGTATACGTCTGTTTACTCCTTTGCAAACAGAGTACATCCAAATCAGATGGCTCTTGTAGGAGCTGTCTTATTAGTGTCTGCTTTGTTTGCTTATAAAATAATATAGATTTGATTCTACTGTTTCTGTCATGTCAATTATGCCATTCTATAAGCATGTAATTAATATACATTCATACATGATTTCTAATACGGCCAGTCATGAAGTAAATGGTTAATAAACGGACATGGTTGACATTTTTACACTTTACCTGTTGAATATTCATGCAAAGAAAAAAATACCTCATGAATATTTATAAAATGAATTTTTATAGTGTAAACCTTTCCATGGAATTTTTGCTTTATCAAAAACTGTAGAATCAGATATATATCATGTCAAAGCAAGCAGAGCAGACCCTGATCCGACAGCCGTCTGATCTGGGTCTATCCTGTTTGTAATTTCGTGAAAGGCGTTTATATGAAGCGAAGAGATAACACATGTAGGTGTCTAATGTATGACAAAAGCAATAACAATAATAAGTAACGGACCCTTTCTGTGTAAATTTCGTTATTATATTTATATCAAACTACCATCTGACTTAAACCCAAAATTAGATCTTCTGATCGGTCGTTATTCGTTAATGAGAGGTATTACTATAAATGACCATCACAATCCGAATGCATGCCACGTTCGAGACATCTATGAAGCGCCGAACTACAATGATTGTGTCTAATTTTAGACCCAAACCATCTGAAAAGCCAACGGTGGTTTGACTTCAGAATTATGAAAACACCAAACTATTGAAATACCTGCTCATGATAATGATGTAGGTATTTTTTGTAAACTTCTTGTTGATACTTTACTTTGAATAAATAGGCAAACGTAGATGGTGTCTTTGTATCAGTAGCGTTGTGTTTCCAAACACTTTGGTTTCACTATTCCCATGTGTATTGAAGAGATACTGTTTGCCATTAGTCCTCTAGTAGCCACTTGACTCGCATCTGCAAACAGCTTAGATCAAGATGAGACGCCACCAGAAACCATGCTGTTTGACAACTTGGTAAATAAATTCTGAAAAAGCTCGATCGAATTAGAAAATCGGTAGTCTCGCAAAAGCGACCACATAATTTATTTAAAAGCAGGTGGTTGCTTAATATAGGGCAAAAGTAATGCAGAAATCCCCTTTCGGAGCTTTCTACTCAACATTTGGCCTGCATTTAGCTACCGCCTGTTTTAAAAATCCAGAATTAGACTTCTTTTGAATGGTCGTATTAGTGACACTTTATTTTTGTGCACTAGATCAAAATTTGACTTTTTTTTCACAACGGGGTAGGGATTAACTAATACATAGAATGCAAAGGTGGCTATCGCTGTCGTTTTAACTGTTAGCTACCTGAGAAACATATGTGATTACCTATGCAAACAGTTTGGATCCAGATGAGACACAGAGTAACTGTAACTGAGTTAAACAAAATAGAGGGGAAAATGAAAAATGTAGCAGACGACAACGTTTTCAGACGACAAAATTCGGCAGCGAAAGAGTTAATTGAGCTACCATATAACCATTTGATAGCCATAAGTCATTATTTCTTATTAGAAAGGGTTAAGCCATTTTATTTTTGCTGCATGAATAATAGATATAAAATAACTTACGTGTTCCGCTAAATCTCCGTATGATATTTTCAAGAAATGTGTTTTGAGGGGCCACAAGCCCCCTCCGTGCCCCAGGCATATTTCGAACTTATTCGCCAGAAGCCCTCACGAAGCCATTTTGCAATATATCAACTCATTAACAATCTATATTGATATATATATATAATTACTGTAACAGGTCACATCACTAATATTTCAACATTCCACAAGGTTTTCAAATCAATCCTTTTTCAAACGGTACGATCCATACATTAACAATCCTCTTTTGTTTCATTCCCACATTTTTTTCTCATAATGGCAAAATATGTCAACTATAGTTTCTCCATTTCTTGTCGGTACAATCGATCCGACATTGGCACCATTATCAACTGTGCTTTCACTATTCTTTGCGCATGCGCAAACAGGTAATTATTTACCTGATAGTTTATTTTTAAACGCGTCGTGCCAATTCCCAGGACGCCTCGCGACTGTCGTCGCCATAGTGACCAGCGACGCAAAATCCAATATTACGAAACCCAGTATCGGTAAAGCTTAGGAAGGACTTAAATTGCAACGACTAAAACGGAATTATGGATATATACATGGCAGCACATGGAAGATGCTTCCACAAAGGATAGTAGCCCATTCAAATTCAAACATATGGAAATGGCCAACTTTGGACAGGACTTCGTCAATAGTTAAAACGATTCCATCATTTCTCGCCAGTGAGACTAATGGCTTTCTATTGTCTCTTCATTAGCCGAAGGCCAGAGCAGTTGGTAAATATTTGATAGGGGTTGCCACCTTTTTCGCTACTACCGTCACAGGCAGCAAGACGGTTTATCACCGAAGCTAATTAGAATCGCCCCTAGATGAAGCCCTAAGGATGCTACAACCCTCTACCTCAAAGACACGCATTATTTATAAACAGAGTAGACCCAGGCTAGTCGACTGTCTTATCAGACTCTGCTATGTTTGTTTATGGAACAATATACCTCTGATACTATTCATTCTGAAATGACCAACATGTCTTTGTTCGTTAGCTATAAAAATCAGTTAATAAATATTCATGAAGTCATGAACCATTGTATAAATATTCATGAGGTAAATGAATACTGAAATAAAGCAATGTATTCTAGCACAAGTAAATCGGCGGGAAAATGTAAAGCCCGATTCAAGTTTAACACTACCCCGGTGTGACAGACATACTGTCTGGTCTAATGTGGATCTGGTTCAATGTTCACATCTTCCGATTCAATCAAACTTTCAGAAACTAATGACTGAGTGTAAAACAGTTTCGGTCCTGGAGAGTTGGCCTCTAATCTGGATTTAAACTGTTTGCAAACCTAGGTCAGATAGCGGGAAAACGGTAATACTTGGCCTCTAATCTGGATCTAAACTGTTTGCAAACGTAGGTCAGATAGCGAGAAAACGATAATACCTTGAATGTACAACATGGAAGGGTTTGATTCCTTATCTTGAAATGTTGTTTTGTTACATTTATTGATGTCTTGATGTTTCTTCACAGCATATTTCTCCGTGTGTGTCGATATATCACAGCCATTCATCTAGAATATACTAATTACCCTAGATATTCGAACACCCAATCTCTCCTCGTCGGTTTGTAAAGCTGGAGAAGTCAATTTGGTATCATCCTGATAACTTTGAATTAGACCAACATGATAGCAAGTAGTCTAAACCCTGACAAAACTGATCCTTCATGAGCAGTTTGATCAGGATCTGCACTGTTTGCCTAAGTTTGTTTGTCCGAATTCTTAGGGTTATTAGGCTAAAGACCAACAGCGAGTATAGCATACGACACTATTTTTATTTAAACCAATATCCAGTCACCCAATACCGAATCACCAAATATACAGTCACTTTATTCTGACACAGTCAGTTCTAAATATACATCGTATTTACAAGCGCGTGAAACTGACTCTGAGACCAATAGCTGCATATCAATAATCGATATAGGTAAACAAAAATGAATGACGGACTGGAATATTTGAGCAGCAAACTAGTTTACTATTTCTTGTGCGTATTGACACTATTATCTGCAGTATCCCTCTTTGCATTTAAAATGTAGTTCTGATAATAAAATCATTTTAAACATTGTTATAACCGTATATTTAATCTTCGGTGTCTTTATATCCACCGTCGATCAGTTTTCATTAGTTGGCTGTTAATTTCAGCGCATGTGATTTCATGTCTCTTGAAAAATAATCATCGATCATTTTCTTCTAAAAATCTTTGAAAAGTGTAATTGGTTTGCGAAAAGAATGTGATCCGCTGAGAAGTTGTGATCGCAAATTTTCATGTGAAAATAATATGACCGAGGAAAAATGAGGTCCTGAATGGCAAATCTAGGTAAATTGAGGTCCTGAATAGCTGTATTACTCAGGGTGCCAATGGGGTCTACCGTGCACCCCCTCCCCCTTAGACTTTTTTCAAGGGTACCAAAATGTTCAGAAAAGTGTCCTGATTCAGAATCGCGAATGTATTCAAACTTAAATTCTTTTAGGCTATGTGTATTTTAACCGTTTCCATGGCAACCCCCCAGTTTTCGTAATGATGACGCATACCTACAAATTCGCCCATATCACAGCCAGTTTTTGTCATAAAACTATAAAACTGGTACCAAATGGAAGATTAGACATTGTGCTTTTATTTCCAACTTGTTCTTTTCAGATTACCTTATTTGCATACTCATGAATATTAATGAGAACATTAAAAATAGTAAAAAAGTATAGAAATAACGTCAACCTTTCATTTTTTTATCCTACAAATACATGCATCAGAAAATTACTTCAAATGCAGTTTAACATGATGACGAAACCCCCAGGAAACAAAATATCCAATTTGAGGACCATAGCATTAACCTTAAGTACCATTTTCCCCGTTTCCATGGCAATACCCTAGTTTTCGTAATGATGGCCCGTACCTGCAATATCGTCCATATCACAGCCAGTTTTTGTCCAAAACCTATAAAACTGGTACCAAATTGGAGATAGGACCTTGTGTTTTTATTTTGAGGGTTTTTTTTTAAATTACCTTATTTGCATACTCATGAATATTAATGAGAACATTAAAAATAGTAAAAACAATATAGAAATAACGTAAATAATGTAAAATATTCAATTTGTATCCTACAGATATCAGAAAACAATTTCAAACGCAGTTTAACATGATGACATAATCCTCAGAAAACAAAATATCAAATTTGAGGACCAAAAATTTAACTCTAAGTAACTTTTAACTGTTTCCATAGTAACCATTTATTTCACTCTGTACACACATTTTTGTTAGTTGACACCTACCTGCAAAATTCTTCCACAGGAAGTTTTTGTGCTAACTGTATAAAACTGGTACCGAATTAAAGCTAAGACATTGTGCTTTGGTTTAAAGGCTATACCTAGGAATTACCTTATTTGCATACACATGAATATTCATGAGAATAATTAATAAATAGCAAAAATCACTGACACTTTAAAAACAATAACAGAAGATTGTTTGGTGTATCATAAGTACTTGGCTTTCAACAGTTACCATGGAAGCAGTGCAGGGTCATTTTGGTAACAGTTTTAGACATAAAAATTTATTTATTCATCACCAAAAGGTACATTTATCATTGCAAGCTATATTTGGAGCATGGTGTCATAGTGTTAAACTAAAAATTAGTGGTCCCTTCTAAGTTAACATCCACCAGGTTCAGCCAGCCATTGTGCAACTCCACCATCCGCCATTTCTCACGAAACAAGAAATGTGCATACAAAAATGTGCTGAGGACCAAGGAACAGAAGAACTGGGCATATACAACGAGCTACAGAAAACTTGCAAAGAAGAAGTGCAAGGAAGCTCATGATGGGTATGTGATTGACCTAATGACAGACACTAGCTGTAAGAAGAAGAAATGTTATGAACAAGAAATGTGACAGCTCGGGAGTAACCCCACTGAAGAATGATGACATTAACAATGTTGATACACAAATCAATGTTAAACTACTGAACCACTAGCTATCTGTCTTTACACATGAGGACCTATCTCTCCATTGTGCCTTATTCGGATGTCCTTCATATTCATGTCACGATAAAAAGTGTCTGCAAGGTTCTTAACAAGGTTCTTGAAAGAAGTGGCGCATTCCCTTACCCCTGCTCTTGCTGTGATCTTCCATGCATCTCAACAGGGATAAAGTCCCCAGTGATTGGAAAACTGTCACGTTAATCTTATGTACAAAACAAATGGTCCAGAATAGCCCCTTTACTGGCCTGTATCCCTAACTTCTGTTACAAGTAAGATCATGGAATACATCATACACAGTAACCTGGTTTTTCTTAGTACCATGACGTCATCAGCCAATGTCAACATGGTCTCAGGAAGCAGCGCTTCTGTGAGACAACGTGATCAATATGGTCAATGACCTTGTGTCAGGTCTGGATAAGTCCCATCAGATTGATGCAATCTTGCTAGACTTTTCCAAAACATTTGACAAAGTGTCTTAGACACCTGCTGCTTAAGCTCAAACACTATGATGTGTATTGCAAAATGCTTGATTATATCCAACTAATCACGCTGGAAAGTGTTTCCTCCGAGTCACTTTTGTGCGGAGTTAATAGCAAATGCAGACGTCTTCAAGAATGACATCGACAGTCTGTAGGAAAGGGAAGAGAAGTGCAGAGAAGTGCAATCATACTGTTCATAGCATGAGACCGAAGACAACAAAGAAGGCAAAATACCTTGGGATGCTGCTGTCTTCTAAATTGTCTTGGAAAGCCCATGTCGATATGGTCATAAAGAAGGAAAAACTGATCCACAGCCTTTCTTAGTAGGAACCTTGGATCCTGCCAAAAGTCAACCATGGATGAATTTTACAAACCCCAGGATCAGTCTGCAGGTTGAGTACACATCCTGTGTTTTGGACCCACATACCAAGGCTATGCCAAATCGCGAGGAGATGGTCCAACATAGAGCTACCAGATTTGTTATTTGAATTATTGCAGAAGACGCAGCGTTTGTGTCATGCTCAACATGATTTGCTCAAACAGAGGCAGAAAAAAGTAAAGGCCGCGATGTGCTATAGGTCCATGAATGATGTTGTTGCAGCTGACACCCCACCTTCTGACGCCCTCTTGGTGTACCTACAAGAGGACACTCCTTAAGATTCGTTCCATGGTTTTGCAGGACCAAGTTCCCGAGGGAATATTGCATTCACTCTGCTGTCAATATCATCTGGAACAAGCTACCATAACATCAGGTGATAGCTCCCAACATTCCAGACTGGGATCTCAGCTGTCATGTAATATTCTTCTGTTTGCAATATTTTCACCTGTTTTTAATTTTAGTTTGAACGTTGGACCCTCCCTCATCTATGTGCATATCACAATGGTGCGAGTAGCCTGCTTTAAAGCGGCCAAGCTCAGCAAAATAAGAAGCAGAAAAACAAGCCACAAACACAGAGCTGATGTAGTATACTAGTACTGCAGTATTCAACAGATGCATCGGAATATCGTCATTCAAGGCAAGTGCAGACATGAAGTGCCCCATCTGCCATCAAATCATGATGCGATGGATTTAGGGATTGTCTTGCATGTCTTCAAGGCTTGGATGCTGCTAGAAAGGGTTAAGGCTGGGTAGTTGTCAAATGCCAAGATTTGGATGTACTTCTTGGACCTTTATAAGGCATTGAAGTCTGGATGAGGGCTGGGACCTCCAAGAAAACAAAATTGTATTTTCCGCAAGTTATCTCAAGATGTCTGCTGGAACATTGTTGGGTGTCATGCAATAACTGGATGTGATGCAACCCTTTTATTCACTGGAATCGGAAAGAAGACATGTTGGAAGAAATATTTTACATGCCCGATCTGCTTTCAGATATTTGAGGAGGTGTACGGTCATACAAGGCACAGACGTTTGATGTTTGATCCTAATGGAGAATTCATTGGTGATGCAAGAATTTCACAATATGGTTAATGTTAAGAAAACACTTGAACTGCTTCCACCAACAAAGGATGCACTAGAACTGAAAATTGCTAGAGCAAACTATCAAGCTGGTATAGGGATCTGAGCTGATAGATAAAGAAATTAATGCCACTGATACTAACGCATAGCAAGATGGTGCCGAACCCAAAGTGGTTTGGAAATGTACCAACTGCACCTGATGCATGCATTAAACAAGTTATGGGTGCAAAACCAAGTGCAAATCTATTCGCTGTAAATGCTTCAAAGCAGCTTTAAAAAGTACACTAACATATGTTTGCGATGGTGTTAATTGTACCAATCCAGCAAATATCCATACAAATTTAGTGAATTAATTGGTGACTTTAAACAGAACTGAAAGTTTTGTTTAGGTGTTCATTTACCCCACCCACTTTACTTTAAGAATCATTTGTGTATAGTGTATAGCTGGTATGCCTGCATGCAGTTATTTGTTCCAGTAGCATTCTTTCTAACCTTTATTTTGATGTCATTTATGCTTGTTAAATAGCAACAATGGCGAAGACATGACAACATGTATCATCGTTATATGTTGATTTTAACGATTTTACTGTTTTTGGAGGTTCACATTAATATTAATGAATATTCAAATAATATATTTTACACAAAGTCAGTTCAAATTAAAGGCCAGTGTTTAACCTTCATTTTGGTACCATGTTAATTATTTTACACCTAAAATTGATAAAGGTATAATGATTTCTCAAACAACGTATATAAAATATGCACTTAGTTGACCTTTGACCTAATTAAGAGAAACAAGGGCAAAATTTCAGATGGCATGGGGCAGTTTCTGAATACTTATACATCAAATATTACATATCCAGTGCATGCCAAATTCTACTATTTCATGCCATGGCTCGACACATTTTCCTCAGTTGGATGCCCAACTAAACCGTGATAGGAATTATAATTGTTTAGTTTTGCTTAGGGTTGAGGGTACATGTGTATTAAAACACTATGTACATTCTGTTTTACATATTTTTATCATTACATTGTAGCTATTTTGTTTAGTAAAACTAGAAATATCACTAAAGGTGATGAATAACCCGCACGGCAGCATTGGTTGCAAATCCGAGGACTGATAACTTCTGTATGTTAGATAATGAAAACGCGTCTACACTTCACATAGATAATGTGTACCAGCTTTCACTGAAAATTATAGAAGCTCACTCAATAACCTTTTTTGGTTTGCAACATATATGGTGATGTTCGTCCGTCGCTTAGCGAAGATGACCATGACTTCTGATAGTTTTTTTGTGGTCCGTAGATAACATATATGGTACAAGCCCAGGGGCAGAAATTTCCTGAAATTGAAAAGAATTATGTTATGCATTTCTACATTTCAAAGAGACCTTGTGTACAAATAGAAATCTGGTGGAAATTGTAGAAGTTTGCGCCACAGTAGCTCGGTTACCCCGATACAAC